>CM035419.1:138713905-138903905 GCA_020310875.1 Ceratopteris richardii
TGACATCTGAATCCACTATGCCCAAATTGCCTTAATGTTGTCATACTCTTAGGATGGTTGTGCTTTAGCTAAATGTAGTACTTAGAAGGATATGAGTTTGGCCAATTTTATAAGCTCATCTCTCATGCTTGGTGACATTGGTCGAATTTGTGAGCTTCATTGCCCATTTCATTGAACTAGTGATAGGTGTTCCTGAATTCAATTGGCACTCCTCTACTTCTATATTAGTGACACGTTTCTCTTGAGCTAAACTTCCCTTGCATTGTCACGACTCACATGTTATCAACACAACATTGCTCTCTCTCTCTCTCTCTCTCTCTCTCTCTCTCTCTCTCTCTCTCTCTCCTCCCTCCCTCCCTCCCTCCCTCCCTCCCTCCCTCCCTCCCTCCCTCCCTCCCTCCCTCCCTCCCTCCCTCCCTCCCTCCCTCCCTCCCTCCCTCCCTCCCTCCCTCCCTCCCTCCCTCCCTCCCTCTCTCTCTCTCTCTCTCTCTCTCTCTCTCTCTCTCTCTCTCTCTCTCTCTCTCTCTCTCTCTCTCTCTCTCTCTCTCTCTCTCTCTCTCCCCCCCCTCCCCCCCAACACACACACATGGACCCCCAACACACACACATGGACATAAGACATTTCACATGGAGATGGAAAACATTTCACATGGAGATCTGCAACATGTGATAAGATCAATCATCATATATCCCTTATGATATATCATGGAAACATCGATCTCTATAAGCAATTCATTAGAGACATCATATTACAAGGGATACGTGATTCATTGGGAAATCAAATTTCAAGGGAGTTGGGAGATCTTACCTTACCTCGAAAGACATAGATGAGACACCTTCCGCTAGAAGGAAGTACACAGGTGCATGTTGGAATGGACCTTGTGCACTCATTTTTTTCCAAGCAAGCACAAGCAACAATAGTTTCAACAGAGGGTCATGATAGACCCTTCCAAAGGCTCGTGGCTTAACTTTGATGGAGACTCAAAGTTAACGAGAAGAGAAATTGCTCAAACCCATCATCAAGCAGCCATGGAGATGAATTCTTTAGGATTGTTAGACTCTTATGCGTTTTACTTCTATAATCACCGTTATTGTGGATAGAAAACTTCTCTACATCTTCATGATTGCACTCCACTACACTAACATGTAACTGAACAATGAACACACCTCCATCATACCACACACTATCTATATATACCAAGATGAATCCAATCAAACCCCAAATTACTACACACCATCCATATCCTCATGGGAATCATATAGCCATTTTTAAGTTACTTTTGCTGCTTCCATAATTATTAGTTACGCATACACACATGTATAATTTGCCTCATGGACGTCTGACTTTGGTCTTTTAACTCTCTCTCTCTCTCTCTCTCTCTCTCTCTCTCTCTCTCTCTCTCTCTCTCTCTCTCTCTCTCTCTCTCTCTCTCTCTCTCTCTCTCTCTCTCTCTCTCTCTCACACACACACACACACACACTCACCGGAAGTAATCCACGAGTCTGAGGGGAGACGCTCACATTCCGAAAAAGATGCAAGATGCCAAATCTTTTCTCTATGAAAGAATTTCCTGATACGACAATATTCGCATCATCATCTGACTCCGATGTGAATCTAGCAACGGCTTCACCTGCCTGAGTCGTCCTGCATTCCCCGGTCTTGTGCACTGCGCTTGCCTCGCCCGACTCGAGCTCATGCACCTTAACGCTGAACATGATCGCTCCACATCATCGATCAGTCTATAGTGTGTCATTGCATGGGAGTTAACCTTCGCAATATTTTGAATCGGCCAGAAGGTCCACGTAATATGCGAGATCATGCACAAAATATATATATATATATACTTTTTTCAATGGTAAGAGTAGGAGTTGTTTCCATCTTTACGTTTTGGAAATGATCTTCAAGACGAGCAATTAATCATGGTCGACAATTATCTAAGCACAAGCAAAAATTCATAAGAGTGATAAGCAAAGTGAGCGGAGATAGGCATGAATGAAGTTTGAAGCTGCTTAAATGGGGGCCTAAACCATCGGTTTGTCTCACAGTACATGGAAATTGGTGATGTAAAATACATAGCAATCACTAAATTTTATACACATGTACTACAATGCCTTTAAGTAATCTATGAAGATGTTGATTCTCAAAATGCTAAAAAACAAATTGTTTTAATGGAATTAACAAGTGTTAGGATTTATTCCCGTACCTCCTCCATGTTCATATATTTTGGTAATGATGTGTGTGAACACACTTAGGTCCTACGAGGCATGTTTTTCCCTCTTTAGGAGGGTTTTTTTTTCCAGCTTAGAACCCTAATACGTAACTTATCTTTGTACATTCACTTGGTAATACATTTTGTATTGTTTTGTGCTCCAAAGGCAAACATATATATGTAGGTTTCAGCTTGCCAATACAAGTGCCTTGAAATCTGATATAGGTTTAGGAGAGCCTGATAGGGTGTTTTTGTTTAACTTTTCGAGATACCGTCTTTTTTTTTGCATCAAGTTATTTAATCACAGGCCATGGTTGAAAGCAATCGTGTATTCCTTATGTTGGTTATTGAGGATAAATTGGATGATACTAATTACCCATTGTGGGCATATATGATGTGGCATATATTGGTAACAAAATGGTTGTGGAATATTGTGTAGGGTATTGAAAAACTTCCTACTACACTTGCAAATACAATTATTGAATGTGATGCAGATGGTGTTGAAGATGATGATATTCAAATTCTTGTTCGTGCTTCGGTTCCTATTGCAACTACTACAAAGCAACTTCTTTTGGATGGCAAAGATGCTCAGCCACATGCATTCATAGCTTTTTCTATCAAACATCCCATTATCCTTCACATTCACTCCTGCAAAATAGCAAAGGATGCTTGGATACACTTACAACTTTATCTCGGGCAAGAAATGAGGCTCGGCTTGCTCACCTCCAAAAATAGTTGGAGAGTGAGCACATGAATGAAGGAGATTATATGGATAGTTTCTTTACAAAGATCAGAGATCTGAAGGAGGAGTTGATTTCTGTTGATGAAGTCTTGCCAGATAGTTCACTTGTGCAGACTATTCTTAACAGTCTTCTAGATACATATCAAAATTTTGCTTCTAAATGAAAGGAAATCCAAATGCCTTAACATTTGAGGAGTTAGCCCATGTTTTTTTTGCAAGAACAAGTCAATTGTGTATGTTGCAGATTAAGCTTTCTTAGCTAGTAAGAAGGGCAAAGGAAAATGGAGCTCATTTACTAGTAAGCAAAAATCTGTTGATGCTGCGCAATTGAATAAGGAAGACAAATGTGAGAAGAAAATAGAAAAGCAAATAGAATTTTGCAAATATTGTAAGGAAAATGATCATGTCATAAGAGTTTTCCTAAACTGGCAACAAAAGAGGTTGGAATGGTTATTATAGAGGCCTCCACACCTAAAACCAAGTCTGCTAAACTTGTTCAAAATGAAGAAAGGACATTTACTATTTTTACTAACCATCTTCTCATGAGCAGTGTATGTTTGCAGTAGACTTAGATATTTGGTACTTTGATACTGGTGCAACCAAACATATTACCTCATAGCATAGTTTCTTCAGTTCACTTGAACCTTCCCCTACAAGGAATATTATCATGTGTTCTAACAACTCCTGTTATACTATAATGGGAGTTGGTGAGATCATTCTGACTATTACTTATGGTAGTTCTTTCACATTCTCAGAGGCTTTATATGTGCCAAGGATCAAGGAAAAGTTATTTTCAATTTTAGCATTATCCAAGATTGGCTTGGTTGTCAGATTTTTTGATCATAGATGTATATTTCATGATCTCTCAAATGGCAATGTTATTATTGCCTTTGGCATTTTATGTTGTGAGCTATATAAGCTCATATACTACGTGGAATATGTGAATGATTTAGCATGTGTAGTTCAAGATTCTTAGGCTCTCTAGATGCAAAGCTTTGGCATCTAAGCTTTGTTCATCCAAATTTTGCTAGTTTGCTACGCCTACAGAAATTTTAAATGGTGTCCTCTCTACCCAAACTTGTGGCACCTTGTAAACATGTCTGTGAAGGTTGTATTTTGGGCAAAATGTAGCATTTCTCCTTCCCAAAAGATGGTTAAGTTCAAGCTACTAATAAATTGTAGTTTGTTCATAGTGATGTTTGTGGTCATATGTAGACACCTTCTTTTGGGAACTACCTTTACTTCATGACTTTTATTGATGATTTCTCTAGGCATACATGGTTGTGTCCACTGAAAGCAAAGTCCAAAGTGTTTATGTGCTTCAAAAAATTTTTGTTTATGGTTGAAAGTCTGTCAGCATGTAAATTGGGCACGCTTCATTCTGATCGAGGGAAGGAATACATGTCTTCTAATTTTTATGCATTTATGGTTGAGCGTGGGATAAAACCTCAATGTATATTGTCTTATACAGCTCAACAAAATGGATTTTGTGAAAGAAAGAATAGGTCTCTCGTGGACATGGAAAGGTGTATGGTCAAAAGTCAAGTTTTACCATATAGCTTCTTGGTTGAGGTTTTTATGTGTGCAATGTATATGCTTAACGTGTGTTCCATCAAAGGACTACATTTGATCACTCCATATGAGTCTTGGCATGATTGCAAGCCATTCTTTGCTCATATACACGTCTTTGGTTGTCTTGCATATGCATTATTACATGAACAACGATGCAGGAAATTGGATGGTAAAGCCGTGAAATGTATTTTTATAGAGTACTTCCGAAAGAAAAGACTAATGTATGTATCATCCACATACCAAACACATTTTGGTTAGCCCTAATGTCTTTTTTTTGGAAGATGCAATTCAGCCATTACTTTCATGTACCAGATAGACTTCAGTTAGCTCTAAAGATGTGTATGATACTTTGCTTCCTCTTTTTACAAGTGGGACAGTCAAGTGTTGGTCCAAATGAGGCAATTTCTCTGCCTTTACAAGTTCCACATGATGATGTAGATCATTCCATTTATGATGCAAATTTACATGATACACTTGCTGATGAGAGGGATGACATAGAAGAGGCTAAAACTATGCCTAAATGCCTACTATATAACTTTTAGAGATAACAAATTAGATGCACCTTTGTCATATCGTACTCGTTCAGAATCTGATAGTGCTTCCATTGCATCATATTGTTATGCAATGGCTTCCTCTAGTCTTTGTGATGAGAATGAACCTTTTTTGTATGATGCAAAAAATGAAAGAAATTGGATGGCTACTATGCAATCAAAATATGAAGCTATTATGAAGAATGGTACTTGGTCTTTATGTGATTTCCCTCTAGAGAAAAAGGTCATTGGCACCAAATAGGTATACAAGTGAAATGTAAGCATGATGGAACAATTGACAAGTATAAGGTTAGGCTTGTTGCCAAAGGTTATGCTCAAGAGAGGGGCATTGATTTTGATGAGACATTTGCTCCCACATGCCGAATGACCATTGTTTGTAGCATTTGTGCACTTGCCGCTCATCATGATTGGAATGTACATCGGTTGGACATTAAAATTGCATTCCTGAGTGGTGAATTACATGAAGAAGTATATGTATTTCAACCCTATGGTTTTGTGCAAAAGGCCATGAAAACAAATTATGTAGGTTGCAAATAGCATTATATGGTTTGAAGCAAGCACCACATGCCTGGTATGAAAAGATAAATGCCTACTTGATTGCACATGGTTTTGAGAATAGTCCAACTAAGAGCTGTTGGAGTTATACGTCTGCGGAAGCACGCGAACATCACAAGGAAGAAGAAGACGCTTGGAGCACAACACACAATACTAAATGTATTACTAGAGAATGTACAAAGATAAGTAGCCCATTAGGGCAATAAGCGTATATACAAGCCGGGGGAAAAAAACCTCCTAAAGAGGGAAAAAAGTGCCCCGACGGTCCTAGTGTGTTCACACACATCACTACCTAAATATATCAACAAATCCCCCCTGGGAGTGATGCAGTGAACAAGGAGCTGGCACTCATGTATAAGGAAGTGCCAAGCTATGTGGAAATCACTCCAGAAAAGGAAGTAAGCCCAAAGCTTTGCAGAAAGCTTCAAACTTCTCCCTAGGCAGAGCCTTCGTGAAAAGGTCTACAATGTTCTCCTGCGTGGGCACATATGCCAAGCTGATCTCCCTAGCAGAGAACCTCTCCCTAACATAGTGATAATGCACTTCAATGTGCTTAGTGCGAGCATGGAACACAGGGTTCCTCGCAACTGCCAATGCGCTCTGACTGTCAGTGAAGATGGTGGTGGCAGAAGACTGGCCAACACCCAAATCAGCCATAAGGCGTCTGAGCCACACACACTCAACAGTCGCTATGAAAGCTGCCCTATACTCAGCCTCACAACTGGAACTGGCCATAGTAGGCTGCTTCTTGCTCAACCAAGATATACATGAGCTACCAAGCATGAAGCAAAAACCATTGGTGGACACACGAGTGTCATAGCAACCAACCCAATCTGAGCTAGAAAAAGCATGCAAATCTGGCGGTAGTGATCCCCCCTTGGGATAAAACAACCCAAGTAGCCGAGTACCACTCAAGTAGTGAAAGATGCGCTTAACCGCCTTCCAATGCGTGACTCCTGGGCAATGCATAAACCTGCTCATCTGTGAGACAGCAAACTGAATATCTAGCCGAGTAATGCATAAATAAATCAAGCATCCAACAGCCTACTGATAGAGAACAACATCAAATGCATCTCCAGCATCATGAAGACTCAATCGTAAACCTGTCTCCATAGGAGTGGCAATAGGCTTATAGTCTTCAAGGCCAAAATGCTGCAAGAATGTGTCAATATATTTCGTTTGACACAAAGCCATTCCACCATCAACTTGCATAAACTGAATGCCCAAATAGTGATGCAAATGCCCCAAATCAGACATCTCAAATGAGGCATGCAAATCAGCCTTGAAATCAGCAATATGCTTCTCAATAGGACCAGTGAGCAGCATGTCATCAACATAGACAATAATGATCAGAAGCACATCATTAGCACGCTTAACATATAAGGTGCTTTAAGTTGGACTGTTCTCAAAACCATGTGCAACCAGATAGGCATGTATCTTCTCATACCAAGCACGTGGTGCTTGCTTTAAACCATATTATGCCTTCTTTAACCTGCACACCTCGTTTTCATGCCCTTTCTGCACAAAGGCACGGGGCTGAAAAACATACACTTCTTCATGCAAGTCACCATTTAGAAATGTTGTTTTAATGTCCAACTGATGTACATTCCAACCATGATGGGCTACAAGTGCACAAATGCTCCGAACAATAGTCATACGGCATGTAGGTGCAAAGGTCTCATCAAAATCAATGCCTCTTTCCTGTGCATAAACCTTTGCAACAAGCCTAGCCTTATACCTGTCCACTGTACCATCAGGTTTATGCTTCAGCTTGTATACCCACTTAGTGCCGATGGCCTTCTTGCCAGGAGGCAAGTCACATAAAGACCAAGTACCATTCTTCATTATAGCATCATATTCAGATTGCATAGCAGCCATCCAATTTTCTGAATTTTGTGCTTCATCAAATGAAACAGGCTCATTCTCATCACAGAGACTAGATGCAGCCATAACATAGCAATCTGATGCAAAAGAGGCACTATGAGAGCCTGGACGAGTACGATATGACAGAGGTGCATCTAATTTGCTGTCACGCAAAGTCTGCACATACCATTTTGGCATAGTTCTTGCCTGCTCAATATAAGCTCTCTCATCAAATAGTGCATCATGTACATCGGCATCAGAAATAGAATTATGTGCATCATCACATGAAACCTGCAAAGGCTGAGAAGTTGCCTCATTAGGACCAACACTAGACCTTCCACCTGTAAAAAGAGGCATCAAAGTATCATACATGTCTTTGGAGCTAACAGATGTCTCCTTGGTACATGAAAGCAATGGCTGAATAACATCTTCCACAAAAACAACATCACGGCTAACCAGAACGCGTTTAGTCTGTGGATGATACAGACGATAGCCTTTACTTTCAGAACTGTACCCAACAAAAATACATTTTACTGCCTTATCATCCAATTTTCTGCGATGTTGTTCAGGCACTAATGCATATGCCAAACAACCAAAAACACGCAGATGAGCAACAGATGGCTTGCAGTCATGCCAAGCCTCATATGGAGTGATAGACTGCAGCGCTTTAGTGGGACACCTGTTAAGTACATATGCTGCACACATGACAGCCTCAAGCAAGAAACTATGTGGTAAAGCCTGACTCTTGACCATACACCTCGCCATCTCCATGAGTGACATATTCTTCCGTTCAGAATGGAGGGTGCCCATTTTACATGCTGACAGATTTTCAGCCAAAACCAAAAATTGTTTGAAGCACAAAAACACTTCAGACTTTGCCTTCAATGGATATACCCATGCATGCCTGGAAAAATCATCAATGAAAGTCACGAAGTAAAGATAGTTTCCAAAAGAAGGTGTCTGCATAGGACCACAGACATCACTATGTACAAGCTGCAATTTCTGCGTAGCCCGAACTGAACCATCTTTTGGAAAGGAGGAATGCTGCATTTTGCCCAATATACAGCCTTCACATACCTGTTTTCCAGGTGCCTCAAGCTTGGTCAAAGAAGACACCATATCAGATTTCTGCAGGTGTAGCAAACTAGCAAAATTCAGATGACCAAAGCGTGCATGCCAAAGCTTTGCATCTGACATAGCCTGAGAATCATGAACTACACATGCTGAATCATTCACATATCTTCATAGTCTATGAGCTTATACAGCCCACGACATAAAATGCCAGAAGCAATAATAACATCGCCATTTGACATATCATGAACTCTACATCTGTCATCAACAAATTTCACAACCAAGCCAATCTTGGCTAATGCAGAAACTGATAACAGATTCTTCTTGATCCCTGACACAAATAAAGCATCTGACAAGGTGAAAGAACTACCATCAGCAGTAGTCAGAATGATCTTACCAACTCCCATAATAGGATAAGAGGAGTTGTTGGTGCATGTGACAGTATTCCCTGTAGGGGCAAGCTAGAGTGAAGAGAAGAAACTGCGCTGAGAGGTAATATGTTTGGTCGCCCCACTGTCAAAGTACCAAACATCTGAGTCCACTGCAGACATGCACTGCTCATGATAAGATGGGTCAAAACTGCAAACAATAGTAAACACCCATTCTTCTTCCTGCACAAGATTAGCAGACTCTGTTTTTGGTGTATAGGCTTCTGCAACAACCATTCCAGCCTCCTTTTTCTTTGCCTCTTTTGCAGCCAGTTTTGGACAGTTCTTTATGATATGATCATTCCCTTTACAGTACTTGCAAAACAATTTCTATTTTTCTGATTTCTTCTCATCTTTATCCTGGTTCTTCGAATGTGCAGCATTTGCAGATTTCTGCTTACTAGTAGAAGAGCTCCATTTTCCTTTGCCCTTCTGACTAGCCATGAAAGCTTGATCTGCAACACGCATAATGGACCTGTTCTGCCTGGACTGATCTTCTTGCAAAAGAACAGAGACTAACTCCTCAAATGATAAGGCATTCGGATTGCCTTTCATCATCAACCGAAGAGTAGAAGCAAAACTCTGATATGAATAAGGAAGAACATTCAGAACGGTCTACACAAGTGAGCTATCTGGTATAACCTCATCAGCAGAAATCAACTGTTCCTTCAAATATTTGATCTTCGTTAGGAAATTGTCCATAGAATCACCTTCATTCATGTGCTCACTCTCCAACTGTTTTCAGAGGTAAGCAACACGAGCCTCATTCTTAGCTTGGTACAATGTGGTAAGCGCATCCCTAGCTGTTCTGCAAGAGCGAATATGAGGAATAATGGCACATTTGACAAACAAAGCTATCAATGCATGTGCCTGGGCATCTCTGCCATCCCAACGAATCTACTCTGCAGTAGGTGCAGTAGAAACAGAAGCACGAATAGGAATCTGCACAATATCATCTTCGACACCATCTTCATGAGCTCCAGCACCTATATTCGCAGTACCTGTTGTTACAGGTGTAACAAGACGTCTTTCAACACCCTGCACAATGTTCCACAATCCTTTTGCAACCAATACATGTCGCATCATATAAGCCCATAATGGGTAGTTGGTACCATCCAACTTATCCTCAACAACCAACATACGAAATACATCACTGCTTTCAGCCATGGCTGGTGACTAAAATACCTTGATGCAGAAAATTGGCTGTATCTCAAAAAGTTGAACGGAACTGCCTAGACGAGTTCTGCTAAACTTGTAGCAGACTTTGAGATGCTTATACTAGCGAACAGAAACAGGTATATACCTTTGGCACAAAAAGACGAAATAGCCTGCACAAGCGCTGTGATAGTGCATTCGGAGGCTGAAACGAGCTTAGATCATGATTTTGGCACCACAATGCGAAGCCGTTTTGATCTCTGAAACACCTTGAGTATGCTCATCAAATTTCGTGCAAATCTGAGACTGCAAACGGAGGAGTGTCGACGACACCCTAGATGAATCGGCGACCTGCTCTGATACCAATTGTTGGAGTTAGACGTCTGCGGAAGCACGCGAACAACACAAGGAAGAAGAAGAAGCTTGGAGCACAACACACAATACTGAATGTATTACTATAGAATGTACAAAGATAAGTATCCCATTAGGGCAATAGGCGTATATACAAGCCAGGGGAAAAAAACCTCCTAAAGAGGGAAAAAAGTGCCCCGACGGTCCTAGTGTGTTCACACACATCACTACCTAAATATATCAACAAGAGCACCTTATATGTTAAACGTGCAAATGATGTACTTTTGATCATTGTTGTATATGTTGATGATATGTTGTTCATTGGTCTTAATGAGAAGCATATTGTTGAATTTAAGGGTGGTTTGCATGGCTCTTTTGAGATGTCAGATTTGGGGCATTTGCATCATTATTTGGGCATTCAAGTTATGCAAGTTGATGGGGGAATATTTTTGTGTCAAACAAAATATATTGACACATTATTGTATTATTTTGGCCTTGAAAAGTACAAACGTATTTCCACTCCTATGGAAATAGTTTTACGGTTGAGTCTTCATGATATTGGTGATTCATTTGATGTTGTTCTCTATCAACAAGCTATTGGATGTTTGATTTACTTATGAAGAACTTGGCTTGATATTTATTTTGTTATCTCTTAGATAAGCAGGTTTATACATTGCCCAGGTGTCAAACATTGGCAGAAAATTAAGCACATCTTTCACTATTTGAGTGGTATCGAGCTATTTGGATTGTTATATCCCAAAGGGGGATCATTACTGTGAGATTTACATGCTTTCTTTGCCTCAGATTGGGATGGTTGCTATGACACTCGTGTATCCACTAGTGGTTCCTTCTTCATGCTTGGTAGCTCATGCATATCTTGGTTGAGCAAGAAGCAATCTACTGTGACCACTTCTAGTTGTGACATTGAGTATAGGGAAGCTTTCACAATGACTACTAATTGTGTGTGGCTCATATGCCTTTTGGTTGATTTGGGTGTTGGTTAGTCTTCTTCCACCACCATCTTCACTGATAGTTAGAGCACATTGGCAGTTGTGAGGAACCCTGTGTTCCATGCTCACACAAAACACATTGAGTTGTATATAGTATATAACCCTAATGGGTCACTTATCTTTGTACATTCACTTGGTAATACATTTTGTATTGTGTTGTGCTCTAAGCTTCTTTTTCTTTCTAGTGATGTTCATGTGTTTCCATAGACCTCAAAATGCAACACTCCATATTTTAATAATGTACCTTTTAATAATGTTTTTGTCCATGGATGTCTCCTCTAGATTGTGTGCATACAAAATTTTACTGTAATATAAGGTCCTTTTTCATCCAAAAATGAGAATAAAATCCTTTATTGAGGTTATAGCACATCTCTAGGAGCAACTCAATAGCCAATGACTCTTTAATCAATCTAAGATAACATATTAATCATTGAAACCATACCATCTCATAGCCAATGATAAATGTTGACAACTACTAGTCCAATAGAATGATAATACTTATATATGCTAGCTTTTACTTGAATAAGAATGATACTACATCAAATGAAAAAGATCCAAATATTTTTAGAGTAGAGGTGCTAATGTATATCCAAATATGAATTAGGGTATGTTGCTAGCTTGATTCTCTTTACACCAAAAATTTTGGGTTACAATTGAGTCTGAGAGTTTTATGTTAAGCATTCCAGCGAGTATAATCATAAATTTGAGTTATTATTCATTACACTTACTTCATGTCAAATATTTTATCAATTCCTTCAATATGCAGATCATTACAAGTTCATAATAAGAAGGATCATTGGCATGAGTAGGTGGACCATAGAGGTTACAAGTTAGGAATAAGAGTGGCTTCCCAAAAAATCAAATGAACTATATAGAATAAGCTTTATTTTGGGATCATTATATCTATAGACTACATTTAAATGTATTGAATAAGCTTGGTGTTGAGATTGTTGCCAATAGTAGGTAGATCATAGAGGCTACAAGCTAGTAAAAAGAGTGACCACCCATAAAATCAAATGAGCCATATTGAGTAGGATTGGTTTTTATTATATTCCAGTAAATAAAAAAAAATCATCATAGTGTTACATTCCCATGCTAATGAGAAAGTTCAAAAACATGAGATCCAAAGCATAAAAATGGAAATGTAGAACTCAAGATGTAGATCTTGGATATTCTTATCTATCCAAAAACAAAGTATTATTATACATAGAAATGATTACACAAGAGATTTTCCCCTAGAGAAAGAAATGTTAAATCTATGTTCTTTTTCTCAAATACAATAAAAGAATGAAATGGGTAACAGATCTACATATCATGTTTGATATGATCACTTGAGATGAGAAAGATGTTTGTTAGGTCACATCCCCTTCAGAATCATAAATAAGGGAACTCATATCAATGTTCTATTATAGTCGTTGCAAAAGGGGGAAATTTTTTTATTCTATGATGGTCCCCGTGGTTATGAATCATAGTGTGACATTGAAATTTTTACACAATAAATTGTTTTATAAATGGTATTCATACACAACTTGCCCTTAAGGTTGTCCATGGAAACATTTAATCTTCGCTTGAATATGTATAAACATTTAGATATAATTCACTTAATGATTGGAATGCCCTTAGGTAAGACTTTGAATTGTGATAGTTCCTAGTTTAGGGTTATCATTTATAATGCATGCTTAAAATTTCTAGTTGATTGTGAGCAAAGACAAACTTCTTCAGTCTTACAAATGCGGTCGAAATTTTTAATCTATGATTGACAAGGCCACTATATGTTTTATTAAAGAACATATACAAAGAAGTGTCTGGTGGTCATTTGGCCTTTCACATAGAAACTAACGGTAACAATCTCCCACTAAAGGCCAATATGACCAAAGTAACTGTGAGAGAAAAATAAAGAATGATAAAGAATACATGAGTGTAAGTATACAAACTATACCTCCCACCTGATGGGCATGTTACACAGTATACAAGTGACTGTGTAAGATCATGAATCAAGTAACCCCCATCAAGTGACAATAGTGTCGAAAGCTATCTTGTGGTAGAGCTTTAGTCAAAGCATCTGCAACATTATCTCGATGTGAACCTTCTCGAGAATAATGGGCTCAGAGGCTAAGCAATCTCTAATGAAGTGATACCTCACCTCAATGTGCTCGGTCTTTGCATGATAGACCGGATTCTTAGCCAAAGCAATGGCACTCTGACTATCACTGAGCAAACGAGGTACATGCTGAGGTAAACCCATATCACAAGCAAGACGAGAAAGACAAAATGCTTCCTTACATGCCTCACTTGCTGCAACATACTCTACTTCTGTGGTGGAAACAACTGTACATTCTTGAAGATGAGATCTCTAAGAGATAGCACCTCCAACAAAATGAAAAATGTACCCTGATGTAGATTTATGATTGTCTACACAACCAGCATAGTCAGAATCTGTGTAACCAATAATGGATGCTTTCCCTCTACCTAAGCATAGACACTTGTCTTAGTGCCCCTCAAATGTCTTAAAATCATCTTGACCACTTCCCAATGTTTCTTGCCAAGATTAGACATATATCTGCTCACAAGTCCCACTACAAATGCAATGTATTGTCTTGTAGCGACATAACATACATGAGACTACCAATAACAGACTAATAGGGAATTTTGGTCACTGATTCCTTTTCCTCGTCTGATTTGGGGCAATCATCCTTGCTCAATTTCACATATGTGGGTAAAGGTGTATTCAATGGCTTTCCACCCTGCATATTGAACCTGTGAAGTACTTTGGATATGTTCTCACTTTGAGACAAGTATATGCATCTTTTACTCCTATCATGAGTAATGCGCATGCCAAGAATATGTTTGGCATCCCCCAAATCCTTCATATCAAATGTCTGACTCAACTTCTTTTTGAGAATTGACAAGTCATAAGAGGTCTTCTTAGCAATCAACATATCATCGACATAAAGTACCAAGCATATCAAATTGCCATCCGAGCATCTCTTTGTGTAGAGATAATGATCCTGATTGCTTCGAGAATAGCCTTGAGACTTCATAAAAGCATCAAAATTTTGGTACCATTGTTTAGGGGATTGTTTAAGCCAATACAAGCTCTTCTTGAGCTTACAAACTAGACTTTCCTTGCCAAGAATTACATAACCTTCTAATTGTTCCATATAGATCTCATTTGTAAGATCTCCATGCAAGAAAGTAGTTTTCACATCCATTTGGACTAGCTCTAAGTCCTCCATTGCAACGAATCCAAGCAACATGCACACGGTAGTCATCTTGACCACTGGAGAGAATATTTCCTCGAAATCAACACCATGTTGTTGCTTGAAACCCTTTGCAACAAGTCGTGCTTTATACTTTGGAGAAGCACTATCTGATGTGAATTTCAGCTTATATACCCAGTTATATGGTAAAGCTTTCCTGCCCTTTGGCAAAGGTAATAAATCCCAAGTACAGTTCTTGTGAATGGAATCCAACTCACTCTTCATGGCACGCTCCCACTTGACATGATCCTCTATCTGCATAGCCTCTTTGTAGCAAGAAGGCTCACCGACATCTGTTAACATAACAAAACCTAAATGTGGAACATATCTATCAAGTGGATGTGAGACAAGTGCAGAGTGTCTCAATGGTTGTTGAACATGTGCAGACTGATCTAATCAGACTTCTCTTGAACGTCCCTATGTGCAACATTTTTATGCAGGCTAACTGGAGGACTAGTATCATCAAACACCACTCTTCTCACTTCAACCTCTTTAATGGGTTGTTTATGCATCTTAGAATCATTGAAAATGACATCACTACTTCTGATCACTTACCGTGTTTCAGGATCCCATAAGCAATATCCAAAATGTGCTTCTCGACTATATCCAAGAAAAATGCATTTCTTTGACTTATGGTCCAACTTTTATCTAAGATTTTTGGGTATATGAACATATGCTTCACACCCAAAAACTCGAAGATGATCATAATATGGTGGCGTCCCTATCCATAACTCTTGTGCCACTTTCACACCTTTGGCAACACTAGGTGAAAGGTTAATCACATGAACTGTTGTCAGTACTACTTCTTCCCAAAAGCCTTGTGAGAGGTTTGCATGATGCAACATAGAAACACTCTATCTTGAATAGTTGTATTCATCCTTTCAACAACACCATTGTGTACTCTGGTATAAGGAGTTGTAAAATTTCTACGAATCCCTCTAGATTGACAAAAAAGGCTGAATTCATGTGAGGTATACTCACCCCCATTATCTGAACATAAAGCCTTAAGCTTAGTTACTTTTTCAGTCTCAACTCAAGCAAGCCATTTTTTGAAAGTAGAGAATACCTCATCCTTCAATTTGATAGGATATATCCAAACTTTTCTAGTAGCATCATCTATGAAAGTGACAAAGTAAAGAGAACCACCTAGGGACCTAGTGGGCATAGGACCAAACACATCTATATGAACGAGATCTAAAGGCTGAATTGAAGAGTCAATGTGCATTCTATTCACATTTCTGGTTTGCTTTCCATATTGACAATGCTCACAAAATGAAAAATTGGAGAAAGATAACACAGGTAACTAGCCACAATGAGAAAGATTTTCCATTCCACTATGAGATATATGGCCCAAACAACCATGCCAAATACAAGCCATAGGCTATTCAGTAACAACTAACAATTGTTCTTTCTATGATACAAATAAAGGATAAAGTGAGCCAACTTTGCTTCCTTTTGCAATAACCATATTGCCCTTTGATATACGAAAGGATTGAGCGTAGAAGACCACCTTGTAACCAAGGTCATCAAGTTGACCAACTAACATCAAACTGCGTGATAACTCAGGTACATGGGGTACATTGACCATTCTTTTCCTTTTTCTTGCTCCTACCACCTTGTTGATTCTTTCCTTGGTAAGAATCACGAACATTATGTGCATCTCCACTTTGAGTGCCAACCATAGATTTTCTACGAATCTCCTCACTTAAGAGTGCTCTACATATGTCATCATCGACGAGTTTACCACCAGGTGCACTATTGCTAATGGCTGTGCAAAACCTATCCCATGATGATGGCAAGGTGCATAATAGCAATACTGCTTTCATTTCATTATCCATATCCATTTTCTGAGCTTGTAATTGGGAGAATATAGCATCAAACTCATTTAGATGAGCAACAACGCTATTTGTGTCCTTCATATGAAGGTCATATAATTTTTGTTGATATATTTGGGTAGTGATGTGTGTGAACACTCTAGGACCGCCGGGGCACTTTTTTCCCTCTTTAGGAGGTTTTTTCCCCCGGCTTGTATATACGCCTATTGACCTAATGGGCTACTTATCTTTGTACATTCTCTAGTAATACATTCAGTCTTGTGTGTTGTGCTCCAAGCTTCTTCTTCTTCCTTGTGTTGTTCGCGTGCTTCCGCAGACGTGTAACTCCAACAATTGGTATCAGAGCAGGTCGTCGTTTCTTCTAGGGCGCCGTCGACACTCCTCCGTTTGCAGTCTCAAATTTGCACGAAATTTAGTGAGCATACTCAGGGTGTTTTCGAGATCAAAATAGCTTCGCTATGTGGTGCCGAAATTGCGATCTGAGCTCGTTTCGGCCTCCGAACGCACTATCACAGTGCTTGTGCAGGCTATTTCGTCCTTTTGTGCCAAAGGTATATACCAGTTTTTGTTTGCCAGTTTAAGCGTCTCGAAGTCTGCTACAGGTCTAGCAGAACTCGTCTGGGCAATTCCGTTCAACTTTTTGAGATATAGTCAATTTTCTGCATCAAGGTATTTTAGTCATCGGCCATGGCTGAAAGCAGTGATGTATTCCGTATGTTGGCTGTTGAGGATAAGTTGGATGGTACCAACTACCCATTATGGGCTTATATGATGCGACATGTATTGGTTGCAAAAGGACTGTGGAACATTGTGCAGGGTGTTGAAAGACGTCCTGTTACACCTGCGACTACAGGTACTACAAATACAGGTGCTGGAGGTGCTGGAGCTGATGAAGATGGTGTCGAAGATGATATTGTGCAGATTCCTGTTCGTGCTGCTGTTTCTGTTGCACCTACTGCAGAGCAGATTCATTGGGATGGTAGAGATGCCCAGGCACATGCATTGATAGCTTTGTCTGTCAAACGTGCCATTATTCCTCACATTCGCTCTTGTAGAACAGCAAAGGATGCTTGGATACACTTACCACTTTGTACCAGGCTAGGAATGAGGCTCGCGTTGCTTACCTCCGAAAACAGTTGGAGAGTGAGCACATGAATGAAGGTGATTCTATGGACAGTTTTCTTACAAAGATCAAAGACCTGAAGGAACAATTGATTTCTGCTGATGAGGTTATACCAGATAGCTCACTTGTGCAGACCGTTCTGAATGGTCTTCGTGATTCATATCAGAGTTTTGCCTCTACTCTTCAGTTGATGATGAAAGGCAATCCGAATGCCTTGTCATTTGAGGAATTAGTCTCTGTTCTGTTGCAGGAAGATTAGTCCAGGCAGAACAGGTCCATTATGCGTGTTGCAGATCAAGCGTTCCTGGCTAGTCAGAAGGGCAAAGGAAAATGGAGCTCTTCTACTAGTAAGCAGAAATCTGCAAATGCTGCACACTCAAAGAACCATGATAAAGATGAGAAGAAATCAGAAAAGCAGAAATTGTTCTGCTAGTACTGTAAAGGAAATGATCATATTATAAAGAACTGTCCAAAACTGGCTGCTAAAGAGGCAAAGAAGAAAGAGGCTGGAATGGTTGTTGCAGAGGCCTCTACACCAAAAACAGAGTCTGCAAATCTTGTGCAGGAAGAAGAATGGGCGTTTACTCCTGTCTGCAGTTTTGACCCATCTTCTCATGATCAATGCATGTCTGCAGTAGACTCAGATGTTTGGTACTTTGACAGTGGGGCGACCAAACATATTACCTTGCAGCGTAGTTTCTTCTCTTCACTCAAGCCTGCCCCTACAGGGAATACTGTTACATGCACCAACAACTCCTCTTATCCTGTTGTGGGAGTTGGTAAGATCATTTTGACTACTGCTGATGGTAGTTCTTTCACTTTGTCAGATGCTTTATTTGTGCCAGCGATCAAAAAGAATCTGTTATCAGTTTCTACGTTAGCGAAGATTGGCTTGGTTGTGAAATTTGTTGATGACAGGTGTACAGTTCATGATCTCTCAAATGGAGATGTGATTATTGCTTCTGGCATTTTATGTCGTGGGCTGTATAAGCTCATAGACTATGAAAGATCTGTGAATGATTCAGCATGTGCAGTTCAAGATTCTCAGGCTATGTCAGATGCAAAGCTTTGGCATGCACGCTTTGGTCATCTGAATTTTGCTAGTTTGCTACGCCTGCAGAAATCTGAAATGGTGTCCTCTTTGCCCAAACTTGAGGCACCTGGAAAACATGTTTGTGAAGGCTGTATTTTGGGCAAAATGCAGCGTTCTTCCTTTCCAAAAGATGGTTCAGTTCGGGCTACACAGAAATTGAAGCTTGTACATAGTGATGACTGTGGTCCTATGCAGACACCCTCTTTTGGAAATTACCTTTACTTCGTGACTTTCATTGATGATTTTTCCAGGCATGCATGGGTATATCCACTCAAAGCAAAGTCCGAAGTGTTCATGTGCTTCAAACAGTTTTTGGTTTTGGCTGAAAATCTGTCAGCATGTAAAATGGGCACCCTCCGTTCTGATCGAGGGGGGGAATATATGTCTTCAGATTTTAATGCATTTCTGGCTGAACGTGGGATAAAACACCAGTGTACAGTGCCGTATACACCTCAACAAAATGGAGTTGCTGAACGGAAGAACAGGTCTCTCATGGAGATGGCGAGGTGTATGGTCAAGAGTGAGGCTTTACCTCATAGTTTTTGGCTTGAGGCTGTCATGTGTGCAGCATATGTACTGAACAGGTGTCCCACTAAAGCGTTGCAGTCTATCACTCCATATGAGGCTTGGCATGACTGCAAGCCATCTGTTGCTCATCTGCGTGTTTTTGGTTGTTTTGCATATGCATTAGTGCCTGAACAACATCGCAGAAAATTGGATGATAAAGTAGTTAAATGTATTTTTGTTGGATACAGTTCTGAAAGTAAAGGCTATCGCCTGTATCATCCACATATTAAACACATTCTGGTTAGCCGTGATGTTGTATTTGTGGAAGATGCTATTCAGCCATTGCTTTCATGTACTAAGGAGACATCTGTTAGCTCCAAAGACATGTATGATACTTTGATGCCTCTTTTTACAGGTGGACAGTCTAGTGCTGGTCCTAATGAGGCAACTTCTCAGCCTTTGCAGGTTTCATATGATGATGCAGAACATTCCATTTCTGATGCAGATTTACATGATGCACTTGCTGATGAGAGAGCTGATATTGAGCAGGCAAAAACTATGCCAAAATGGCTAGTGTAGACTTTGCGTGACAACAAATTAGATGCACCTTTGTCATATCGTACTCGTTCAGGCTCTCATAGTGCCTCCTTTGCATCAGATTGCTATGCTATGGCTGCATCTAGTCTCTGTGATGAGAATGAGCCTGTTTCTTTTGATGAAGCACAGAATTCAGAAAATTGGATGGCTGCTATGCAATCTGAATATGATGCTATAATGAAGAATGGTACATGGTCTTTATGTGACTTGCCTCTTGGTAAGAAGGCCATTGGCACTAAGTGGGTATACAAGCTGAAGCGTAAACCTGATGGTACAATTGACAGGTATAAGGCTAGGCTTGTTGCAAAGGGTTATGCGCAGGAAAGAGGCATTGATTTTGATGAGACCTTTGCACCTACATGCCGTATGACTGTTGTTCGGAGCATTTGTGCACTTGTAGCCCATCATGGTTGGAATGTACATCAGTTGGACATTAAAACAGCATTTCTGAATGGTGACTTGCATGAAGAAGTGTATGTTTTTCAGCCCTGTGGCTTTGTGCAGAAAGGCCATGAAAACCAGGTGTGCAGGTTAAAGAAGGTGTTATATGGTTTAAAGCAAGCACCACCTGCTTGGTATGAGAAGATACATGCCTATCTAATTGCACATGGTTTTGAGAACAATCCAACTGAAAGCACCTTATATGTTAAGCGTGCTAATGATGTGCTTCTGATCATTGTTGTCTATGTAGACGACATGCTGCTCACTGGTCCTACTGAGAAGCATATTGCTGATTTTAAGGCTGATTTGCATGCCTCATTTGAGATGTCTGATTTGGGGCATTTGCATCACTATTTGGGCATTCAGTTTATGCAAGTTGATGGTGGAATGGCTTTGTGTCAAACGAAATATAGTGACACATTATTGCAACGTTTTGGCCTTGAAGACTGTAAGCCTATTGCCACTCCTATGGAGACAGGTTTACGATTGAGTCTTCATGATGCTGGAGATGCATTTGATGTTGTTCTCTATCAGCAGGCTGTTGGATGCTTGATTTACTTATGCATTACTCGGCCAGATATTCAGTTTGCTGTCTCATAGATGAGCAGGTTTATGCATTGCCCAGGAGTCACGCATTGGAAAGCGGTTAAGCGCATCTTTCGCTACTTGAGTGGTACTCGGCTACTTGGGTTGTTTTATCCCAAGGGGGGATCACTACCGCCAGATTTGCATGCTTTTTCTGACTCAGATTGGGCTGGTTGCTATGACACTCGTGTGTCCACCAGTGGTTTTTGCTTCATGCTTGGTAGCTCATGTATATCTTGGTTGAGCAAGAAGCAGCCTACTGTGGCCACTTCCAGTTGTGAGGCTGAGTATAGGGCAGCTTTCATAGCGACTGTTGAGTGTGTGTGGCTCATACGCCTTATGGCTGATTTGGGTGTTGGCCAGTCTTCTGCCACCACCATCTTCACTGACAGTTAGAGCGCATTGGCAGTTGCGAGGAACCCTGTGTTCCATGCTCGCACTAAGCACATTGAGGTGCATTATCACTATGTCAGGGAGAGGTTCTCTGCTGGGGAGATCAACTTGGCATATGTGCCCACGCAGGAGAACATTGCAGACCTTTTCACGAAGGCTCTGCCTAGGGAGAAGTTTGAAGCTTTCCGCAAAGCTTTGGCCTTACTTCCTTTTGTGGAGTGATTTCCACATAGCTTGGCACTTCCTTATACATGAGTGCCAGCTCCTTGTTCACTGCATCACTCCCAGGGGGGATTTGTTGATATATTTAGGTAGGATGTGTGTGAACACTCTAGGACCGCTGGGGCACTTTTTTCCCCCTTTAGGAGGTTTTTTCCCCCGGCTTGTATATACGCCTATTGCCCTAATGGGCTACTTATCTTTGTACATTCTCTAGTAATACATCCAGTCTTGTGTGTTGTGCTCCAAGCTTCTTCTTCTTCCTTGTGCTGTTCGCGTGTTTCCGCAGACATCTAACTCCAACAATTTTCTCATCAGATACAGTTTATTTGATGCCGTCTCTTTTTCATATGTATTGCATAACTTCTTCCAAAGCTCCTCTGCACTTTCACAGTCTAATATTGTAAAGTAATCATTATCTGCCAAGTGCAAGCAAATGGTAGACCTGGCCATTTCATCTAACTCATCCCAATCATCTTCATCGATGCCAGCAGGCTTCTTTAAAATTACATTTAATGGCTTCCATTGCCTCCTTTGAATCAACACATCTTTAATCTGATTTTTCCATAGAGCAAAGTTTGTGCCATCAAATTTTTGGATCTCAAAATGGCCTTTGCCCTGCAAGTTATAGCTCCTCCTCAAAACACTGGCACTAGACCTTGATCCACCAGATGTGCCTGAGACCTCTGATGCCATGATGGTAGAGAATTGAATTGAATGATAATGGAGCTAGAAGAGTCCAAACATGAATGAATAAGTGTATCAATGAGTAAATCAACCACTATATAGTTGACTAAACCAAAAATCTGAAAAATTTTGCCAGAGTATCCTCTATAAAATGAGCATATGACCAGTGTCAAAATATCATGAAACTACAAGTACTGACATGTTTACCTGCATAGCGAGTCACTAACTCCACTGCATATAATCAGTTACCCAATAGAAGCCAACTAGGCTTATCGAGCACCTATGAACAACTATCATACAGCTCCTATGGCGAGGCTGGGTAAGTCTTCCACCTACATCACCAAAGAGACCCCGACATTTGGGTGTCTGCAAGTTAAGAAAACCTCACCACGACCCTCTTTATCAAATGTAAAAGGCTTTATGTAAAAACGTAACCGCTATATCAATGAACACATGGACGTACATAAGTGGTATCTACAGAAGCGTACATGGTGTGTATGTGCTCAATATATGTAGTAAATGACATTAAAAAGCTGAGGTGCACAACCCAAAAACTAGCCAAAAACACCTACAAGTGTTTGTCAACTCTGATGTTTTAGGCTCAAAAAACCTGCATAAATTTGAAGCAACTACTCCCACCAAAACTAAAAACCTTTCGAGAAACCTGTAGTTTTACGAGTGTGGCAAAAAACACAGCCCCAAAGGTTGATATTTATTGTTGAAGAAGTACAAAGAACCCTTTTCTTGATGTTCTTGGACTTGTGTGAAGAGAACTATGTGCAGAAGTACTCCAAAATGCCTCCAAAAGACACCCCAAAAGTGCTTCAAAAGTAGGCTTTGAAAGCAAAGAATGAAGCTTTGAGGGACCAACATATGTTCAAGGTAATGTTAACCTTAGTCTTTCACCTTCTTTAGACACCACAAGAGTGTAGCTTAGTGGTAAGAGATTGCCACTGTTAAGCGAGCTCCGGGGGGAACGGTACTAAGAAGGGGGACCTCTCGAGAAGCATGGGGAACCTCTATCTTCCTTGATCATTGAGATCCTCCCTCATGAGCAGGCAATGGCGCATGGTGACTTCGGTGACTTGGATGACAAGGTATGCCAAGTTTATGCCTTGGTCACTGCCTTAGGTCATAATCCTTGGAGAAAGCCTTGGGTGGGTAGGGGGGGTGCTTGCTTCGCTCGCACAAAAGGAACAAATCTTTTGCATTGAAATGCTTTGATACCAATGAAGTATTTTGATGGCGATGCACCACAACACGGTCTCCTTCTTGAGAGCTCCACGATGATATCCTCGGAGTAGAAAAACCAAGCTCCTAAGGTCGCACACAGTACTCCACACAGAGGCTGCAGAATACGCAAAAAAACACAGTACACAGGGAGCACGAAGACAGACTTCTTAAGTCTTACAAATGTGGTAAAAAATTTTAATTTGTGAATGACCAGGCCACTATATGTTTTATTAAAGAACATATACAAAGAAGTGTCTGGTGGTCATTTGTCCTTTCACATGGACACTAACGATAACATGATTGGATCCTGAACTCCCTAGGCCCCTTGAATTCATGTCATCACCCTCACAATTTCTTGAGCCTCATGTTTGCAACCTTGATATCTTGAACCCCTTGTTCTCAACCTCAATATCTTGAACCTTGTTCTCACCCATGCTCAGTATCTTGAACCCTCAATCAAATGCTACCCAAGGAGATTTCACTCCGAGACCTTTCCAATGATACCTTACCCAACTCAAAGTGCCATGCACACCTTCCATCCACCTTGCCCAAGCTACTTCCTAGGCTCTCATACCAGTGTTACATCTAAGGGGATTTAGAATCATGATCTCCCATTTAGGAGTATGATGGGCTAACCACTTGTCCCAAAATTCATGTCATCACCCTCACACAATTTCTTGAGCCTCATGTTTGCAACCTTGATATCTTGAACCCCTTGTTCTCAACCTCAATATCTTGAACCTTGTTCTCACCCATGCTCAGTATCTTGAACCCTCAATCAAATGCTACCCAAGGAGATTTCACTCCGAGACCTTTCCAATGATACCTTACCCAACTCAAAGTGCCATGCACACCTTCCATCCACCTTGCCCAAGCTACTTCCTAGGCTCTCATACCAGTGTTACATCTAAGGGGATTTAGAATCATGATCTCCCATTTAGGAGTATGATGGGCTAACCACCTTGCCCAAGCTACTTCCTATGCTCTCATACCAGTGTTACATCTAAGGGGATTTAGAATCATGATCTCCCATTTAGGAGTATGATGGGCTAACCACTTGTCCCAAAATCCATGGTAGAGGACTAATTCCTAATCCTCCATCTTAGGATGTGGCTCAAACATCTCCTATCTATCACTTCATGACATTTTGTGTTATATTTAAGCGGATTTGAACTTGTGACCTATCGATTATGGGTTTGATGGGCTAACCGCTTGCCCCAAAAGCCATGGCCGGATGACATCCTAATCCTCCCTCTTACAATGTGGTTCAACCATCTCAGATCTATCACTTTATAACATTATTTCCCCCTTGGATGATCATTTCACTCAATGATTGGCTCCTAAACTCCCTAGGGCCCGTTAATTGATGTCCTCACCCTCACACAGCTTCTTGAACCTCTTGTTTGCAACCTTGATATCTTGAACCCCTTGTTCTCGACCTCAGTATATTGAACCTTGTTCTCACTCATGATTATTATCCTTAACCCTCAATCAAGTGCTATCCAAGGAAATTTCACTCTTAGAGCTTTCCAATGACACCTTAGATGTCTCAATCCAACCTATAGATTGGGAGATACACTCCCATCTTAGTTGGATAAATTTCTCAAGGTGCCATGTGCACCTTCTGTCCACTTTGTCCAAACCTACTTCCTAGGTTTTTATACCAATGTTATATCCAAGGGGATTTGAACTTATGACCTCTCCATTAGGAGCCCGATGGGCTAACTACTTGCCATAAAAGCCATGTTTGAGGATTAATTCTTAATTCTCACTCTTAGGGCATAGTTTAACCATCTCCTATCTATCACTTTATGACATAGATCTTATCCCATACATAACTTGAAAAGAGGAAAATCTATGTGTGATTTCATCCTTCCCAAATCATTCAAAACACCACCCACCTTTGCACCTGATAAACTAAATATAGTGCAAAGTATGCGTTATAAAGTAATGAGTGTTCAACTGGTTCAGTTAGATCTAAAATCAAACATCATTTGGAGATTCTTGTGTAGGGACAAAGTCTCGAGGTTAGACTTAAAGTATAGGTTCATATGCTCTCTAAAACAAGCAATTAGTTTAGCCTAGTGGTTAAGTCAAATAGATGAGAAGGAGGAGGGCTTTTGTTCAAGTCCTATGAGAGTTGTGGGAGGGTATTTTGCCCCATGAGATCTAGATCCTTTTAGAAGCATCCATTAGAGTTAACTTGAGTAGATTGGGACACTTGGAGCACATGTAGTTACATAGCTGACACTTGGATGGATAGTATCAACTTGTTAGAGAGGGTAATCCCTTGGAGAGATCTATATAAAGAGGCATAAGGTTTGGAGGAGATTCATCTCTTTAGCATGTGGTGATCCTGATGATCTAGTTATTCACACTGGTATTAAAGCCTTAAATCCTTATGGAGACCTTGGGCCCTCAAGATTTTATGGATTTCTTGATGAGTGAATCATCTTCATATCGTACTTCAGTCTCCTATTTGGTATTTTCTCAGCATCAATTCCTTCAAGAGACTTCTTCCTTGCATGTCGCTTCAAGTTACTGAGATCAAATAACTCCTTGCATGCATGCAATCTTGGTTGTTTGTGATAAGTTTTATATTTTCCATAGCAAAAAGATAAGAATTCTCCATTCATTAAATTCTCAAAAAGTAGCCACATGGGAATCAAACCCACATCGATCTCTGATGAGGCAAATACATTATCCAAGCAGTAGGTGTCGGCACATGCTCTCTACTTCAAGATATTTCATGGAGGATTTATTGAATGTGGTACCTACAAAAGGCTATGTTTTCAAAGCCACAAGTATGAGCTTCTTATTTTTTTCCAACTCGTAATGCCGATATCTTAGATTGGTAAGTTTCCCATGATGTTCACGAGTTTTGCACTAATCAAAGGGCTCCTCAATTTTATCTAAATGATCCCAACATGCACCTTCTTCAATCTTATGTGGAGTGTGCAAAAAAAAACGATGCTCTACATGTGAAGTGCCAGATTTGAACCTTCCATGTTGACAACTTATCATCTCAAACTATTTGTGCTACTTATGCCATGTATTCAAACTCTTGACCTTGGTTGTAGAGATGTTTATGCTACAAATTTTAGCGCATGAGTAAGTTTGAATTAATTTTGACAAAGGCACTTATACCCACAATATGAGGAGCCACCTAGGATTCAAAAAGAATTCTCTACAATTTTTCTTGACTCTACTAGGTCAACCCCACCGGCTTTCTTGGCTTTCTCCAAGGCTTACGACTAAGGTGGCGACCAAGGCATAGGCCTTGGCATACCTTGTCATTCGAGTCACCGAAGTCATCGTTGGTGCCGTTGGCTGTGCATGAGGGAGGACCTCAAGGATCAAGGAAGATAGAGGTTCTCGGTACATCCTGGGAGGTGACCCATCCCAGTACTGTTCCCCAAGAGCTCGCTTAACCGTGGCAATCTCTTGCCACTAAGCTACACTCTTGTGGTGTCTGAAAAAGGGGAAACACTAAGGTTAACATCTCCTTGAACATGTTTTGGTCCCTCAAAGCTTCATTCTTTGCTTTCAAAGCCTTTTTTTAAAGCATTTTTGGGGTGTCTTTTGGAGCCATTTTGGAGTACTCTTGCACAAAGTTCTCTTCACACAGGTCCAAGAACATCAAGAAGAGTGCTCTTTGTACTTCTCTAACAATAAATATCAACCCTTGGGGCTATGTTTTCATCCACGACCGTAAAACTACATGTTTCTTGAAAGGTTTTTCAGTTTTGGTGGGAGCATCCACTCCAAATTTATGCAGATTTTTGGGCCTAAAAGATCAGAGTTGACAGATACTTGCAGGTGTTGTTGGCTAGTTTTTGGGTTGTGCATTCAGCCTTTCAGTGTCATTTTACTGCATATATTGAGCACATACACACCATGTACGCTTCTATGGATACCACTTATGTACGCCCATGTGGTCATTGATATAGCGGTTATGTATTTTGCATAAAGCCTTTTACGTTTGATAAAGAGGGTCATGGTGAGGTTTTCTTAACTAGGAGACACCCAGATGTTGAGGTCTCTTTGGTGATGCAAGTGGAAGACTTACCCAGCCTCACCATAGGAGATGTATGATAGTTGTTCATAGGTGCTCAATAAGCCTAGTTGGCTTCTATTGGGTAACTAATCATATGCAATGGACTAAGTGATTCACTATGCAGGTAAACATGTAGATACTTGCAATTTTATGATATTTTAACACTAGTCATATGCTCATTTTACAGAGGATACTCTGAATTTTTTTTCTAGATTTTTTGGTTTACTCAACTATATAGTGGTCAATTTACTCCTTGATATACTTATTCATTGGTGTTTGGACTCTTCTAGATCCATTGTCATTCTATTCAGTCCTCTACCATCATGGCATCAGAGGTCTCAGGCACATCTGGTGGAACAGTGTCTAGTGCCAGTGTTCTGAGGAGGAGCTATAACTTGCAGGGCAAAGACCATTTTGAGATCTGAAAATTTGATGGCACAAACTTTACTCTATGAAGGATCAGATTAAAGATGTGCTGATTCAAAGGAGGCAATGAAAGCCAGTAAATGGGATTTCAAAGAAGCCTGCTGACATCGATGAAGATGATTGGGATGAGTTAGATGAAATGGCCAGGTCTACTATTCACTTGCACCTTGCAGATAATGTTTACTTTACAATATTAGATTGTGAAAGTGTAGATGAGCTTTGGAAGAAGTTATGCAAGACATATGAAAAAGAGATGGCATAAAAAAAAGTGTATTTGATGAGAAAATTATATGACCTTCACATGAAGGACACAAATAGTCTTGTTGCTCGTCTAAATGAGTTTGATACTATATTCTCCCAATTACAGGCTTAGAAAATGGATATGAATAATGAAATGGAAGTAGTATTGCTGTTATGCACCCTGCCATCATCATGGGATACGTTTTGCACAACTATTAGCAATAGTGCACCTGGTGGTAAAATCATCTATGATGACAAATGTGGAGCACTCTTGAGTGAGGAGATTCATAGAAAATCTACGGTTGGCACTCAGAGTGGAGATGCATATAATGTTTGTGATTCTTACCAAGGAAAGAATTAGCAATGTGGTAGGAGCAAGAACAAGAAAACGAATGGTCAACGAAATAAGAGTAGAAGTAAATCAAGGAAGAGGGATATCGAATGCCATTATTGTCAAAAGAAAGGACATATGAACAAAGATTGTTATGCATTAAAGAATGCTAAAGGTAAAGGACAGAATGTTGATGGGCATGTTAAACAATTACTTGCACTATCTACTTTGACTCTGAAGATTGAAGAAATTAATGCTATTTATAATGATGCTGATGTGTTGACACTTGATAGTACTATGCCAATTGACGCTCTTATGGCTGATTCTCTTTCCCACACATGGATGCTAGATTTTGGTGCTTCTTTCCATGTGACACCACATAGAGAATGGTTCTCTAATTATGCAGCAAAGTCTCTTGGTAAAGTGAGACTTGGTGACTCTTACCAGTGTGACGTTGTTGGGATTGGAGATGTGGTTGTGCAGTTCATTGATGGCAAAATTTACCATGCATAATGTACACCATGTCCCTCAGTTATCATGCACTCTGCTGTCAGTTGGTCAACTTGATGACCTTGGTTACAAGGTGGTCTTCTATGCTCAATTCTTTTGTATATCAAAGGGCAATATGGTTATTGCAAAAGGAAGCAAAGTTGGCTTACTTTATCCTTTATTTGTATCATAGAAAGAACACTTGTTAGTTGTTACTGGAGAGCCTATGGCTTGTGTTTGGCATGGTTGTTTTGGCCATATATCTTGAAAGAGAATGGCAAATCTTTCTCGTTTTGGCTACTTACCTGTGTTATCTTTCTCTGATTTTTCATTTTGTGAGCATTGTCAATATGGAAAGCAAACCACAAATGTGCATAGAATGCACATTGACTCTTCAATTCAACCTTTAGATCTCGTTCATATAGATGTGTGTGGTCCTATGCCCACTAGGTCGTTAGGTGGTTCTCTTTATTTTGTCACTTTCATAGATGATGCTACTAGAAAATTTTGGGTATATCCTATCAAATCGAATGATGAGGTATTCCCTACTTTCAGAAAATGGCTTGCTTGAGTTGAGACTGAAAAAGGAACTAAGCTTAATGCTTTACGTTCAGATAATGGGGCTGAGTATACCTCACATGAATTTAGCCTTTTCTGTCAGTCTAGAGAGACTCGTAGAGAGTTTACAACTCCTTATACCCCAGTATAGAATGGTGTAGCTGAAAGGATGAATAGAACTATTCAAGTTAGAGTAGTTTCTATGTTGCATCATGCAAACCTCTCACAAGGCTTTTGGGAAGAAGCAATAATGATTATAGTTCATGTGATTAATCTTTCACCTAGTATTGCCAAAGGTCTGAAAGTGGCACAAGAGTTATGGATAGGCAAGCCACTATATTACGATCATTTTTGAGTTTTCGGGTGTGAAGCATATGTTCATATACCCAAGCGTCTTAGACAAAAGTTGGACCATAAGTCAAAGAAATGCATTTTTCTTGGATATGGTCGAGAAAGAAAATTTGGATATTGCTTATGGGATCCTAAAACAAGGTTAGTGATATGAAGTAGTGATGTCATTTTCAATGAGTGTAAGATGCACAAACATCCCACTAAGGATGTTGAAGTGAGAAGAGTGGTGTTTGAGGATACTAGTCCTCTAGTTAGCATGCATAAAAATGCTGCACATAGGGACATTCAAGAGAATGTCTGATCAGATCAATCTGCACATGTTCCTGTTCAACAACCATTGAGATGCTCTACACGTGCCTCACATCCACCTGATATATATGTTCCAGGTTTAGATTTTGTTATGCTAACAGATGTCGGTGAGCCCTCTTGCTACAAAGAGGCTATGCAGACAGAGGATCATGTCAAGTGGGAGCGTGCCATGAAGAGTGAGTTGGATTCTATTCATAAGAATGGTACTTGGGATTTAGTTCCTTTGCCAAATGGCAAGAAATCTTTACCATGTAAATGGGTATATAAGCTGAAATTCACATCAGATAGTGCTTCTCCAAAGTATAAAGCATGACTTGTAAAGGGTTTTAAGCAAAAACATGGTGTTGATTTTGAGGAAATCTTCTCTTCAATGGTCAAGATGACTACCCTCGGCATGTTGCTTGGATTCGTTGCAATGGAGGACTTAGAGCTAGTTCAAATGGATGTGAAAATTGCTTTTTTGCATGGAGATCTTATAGATGAGATCTATATGGAACAACTAGAGGGTTATGTAGTTCCTGACAAGGAAAGTCTAGTTTATAAGCTCAAGAAAAGCTTGTATGGACTTAAATAGTCCCCTAGACAATGGTACCAAAAGCTTGATGCTTTTATGAAGTCTCAAGGCTATTCTCGAAGCAATGAGGATCATTGTCTCTACACAAAGAGATGCTCAGATGGCAGCTTGATATGTTTGATCCTTTATGCCGATGATATGTTGATTTCTAGAAAGTCCTCTTATGGCTTGTCAATTATGAAAAAGTGATTGAGTCAAACATTTGATATGAAGGATTTGGGGGATGCCAAACATATTCTTGGCATGCGCATTACTCATCATAGGAGTAAAAGATGCATATACTTGTCTCAAAGTGAGTACATATCCAAAGCACTTCACAGGTTCAATATGTAGGGTGGAAAGCCATTGAGTACACCTTTACCCACATATGTGAAATTGAGCAAGGATGATTGCCCCAAATCAGATGAGAAAAAGGAATTCATGACCAAATTTCCCTATCAGTCTGCTATTGGTAGACTCATGTATGCTATGGTAGATACTAGACTAGACATTGCATTTGTAGTGGGAGTTATGAGAAGATATATGTCTAATCTTGGCAAGAAACATTGGGAAGTGGTCAAGATGATTTTGAGATATCTGAGTGGCACTAAGGACAAGTGTCTATGCTTAGATAGAAGGAAAGCATACATTATTGGCTACACAGATTATGACTATGCTAGTTGTGTAGACAATCGTAAGTCTACATCAGGGTACATTCTTCATTTTGCTAGAGGTGCTATCTCTTGGAGATCTCATCTTCAAGAATGTACAGTTGTTTCCACCACAAAAGTAGAGTATGTTGCAATAAGTGAGGCATGTAAGGAAGCATTGTGGCTTTCTCATCTTGCTTGTGATATGGGTTTACCTCCACATGTACCTTGTTTGCTGAGTGATAGTCTGCTTTGGCTAAGAATCTAGTCTATAATGCAAAGACGAAGCACATTGAGGTGAGGTATCACTTCATTAGAGATTGCTTAGCCATTGAGCACATTATTCTTGAGAAGGTTCACACTCGAGATAATGTTGGAGATGCTTTGACTAAAGATCGACCACATGATAGCTTTGGACACTGTTGTCACTTGATGGGGGTTACTTGATTCATGATCTTACACAGTCACTTGTATACTATGTAACATGCCCATCATGTGCGAGGCATAGGTTGTATACTTATACTTAGGTTTTCTTTATCATTCTTTATTTTTTCTCCCATAGTTACTTTGGCCATATTGGCCCTTAGTGGGAGATTGTTACCGTTAGTGTCCATGTGAAAGGCCAAATGGCCACCATACACTTCTTTGTATATGTTCTTTAACAAAACATATAGTGGCATGGCCAGTCATAGATTATAAGTTCAACCACATTTGTAATACCTAAGAAGTATGTCTTCATGCTTCCTGTGTACTGTGTTTTTCTGCGTATTCTACAGCCTCTGTGTAGAGTACTATGTGCAGCCTTAGGAGCTCAGTTTTCTACTCGGAGGATATTGTCGTGGAGCTCTCAAGAAGGAGAGTGTACCGTGGTGCATTGCCATTGAATCACTTCAAATAATAATCAAAACATCTTTTTCAACTTTAACATATAGAGTGGGAGCTGCATCTAGGTTTTCAAAACCAATAGATAACTTACAAAGCTTCCTTGTTTGATTCTTATGAATAGAATCAATCTCTTCATGCATAGCTTTCTTTCGTACAAGACTATGTAGTGCATCTTGAACACTAGCTCATTCATTCTCATTTGAAGTAAGAGCTAAAATATTATGAATCTCAAAATGTTTTGCATAATTTACTTGGTTTGCTTGTTGTCTCCTTGTTTGAATTATAGTTCTTCTAGTGTATTCCTTTATAGCACTATCCTTCAAGGTTTGATATAACCACTTTGGAGTATCCTTGAAAAGTGGTGGAATACTTTTAGGTTCTTCAATATCTCTTTCTTTTGGAACTCTAGAACCTTCTCCAACTTCATAAGTCAGAACTTCAAGAGGTACTGATGATGGACTAGGTATTGATCTAGGTAATGAAGTTCTCTCTTCACCTTTATCAAGTGCATCTTTTAGGGTTTGAGAAGGTTCATCACCCCCTTGTATGGTTGAATGTAAGAATCCAAATTCCTTCTAAAAAATGCATAGTCATTTGGTTTTATAAAATTTGGAATCTCTTCATCTTATCATAAATATGACTTTTTGCAATATATGCATTGCGTGAGAGTATGATTTCACCTATTTTTGGAACATAGAATCTGTATCCTTTGCTTTCAATTGCATAACCAATAAAGATGGCTTTACATCAAGCTTATCACGAATCCTTCTTCTATATGTGAACATAAGCTCGAGAAGCAAATACTTTGAAGTAACTCACATTGGATTTCTTCCCAAAATAAGCTTCATAAGGTGTAATCACCTTCAAAAGTTTTTGTGGAAGACCTATTGAGAATATGATTAGCTATATGTACTACATCAAACCAAAACTTGGGAGAAAGCTTTTTGGATGACATCCTACTATGCATCATCTAACAAGTATCCTATTCTTTCTCTCTGCAACATCACTTTGTTTTGAAGTGTAAGAAATAGTGAGTTGATGAGAAATACCTTTGTCTTCAAGAAAACCTAAAAGTCTTTAGACACACATTCTCCTCCTCTATCACTTCTCAAAATCTGGATCTTTGATTGACTTTCATTTTCAACCATAGCTAAGAACTTCTTGAAAGTAGAAAAAACCTTTGAATTCACTTTAAGACTACAAATCCATGAATATCTTGAGAAATCATCAATAAAAGCAACAAATTACATGAAACCTTGAATAGAATCTATTCTCATTGGACCATTCACATCTGAAGGTATGATCTGCAACTTCCTTGTGGCTGTGATATATCCATGCTTCTTGAAAGGTAGTTTATGAAGATTTCCTTCAAGACATCCTTCACATGACTATGCATCATCTAGTAAAGCAAAAGTAGGCAAACTCTCCACCATACCTTGTTCTTTGATGTGCTTGAGATCTGTGTCACTGATATGATCAAATCTAGAATGCCATAACTTCATGTTCTCCTTAGGCATTGTAGACCTAGCAACATTAGCATGACTAATTTTGGATAACACAAACATGCCACTTCTGTTTTCACCTTGAACTAGACAATGCTCCTAATTAGGTGAGAGGATCTGATATGAATCTTTATTAAAAACAACTTTATAACCATCTGACAAGAAAGTAAAGATAGAGAGGAAATTCTTCTTCATGTCTGGAACATAAAGAACATTAGAAATTATGAAATTTCCACTTGGTCTTGACTTTAAGTTCACTTATCCAACACCAACAACATCTAAATCATGACCATCTGCAATGGTCACTCTTCTACTTGAAGAGTTAGAAAGAGAAGAAAATACCTTTCTACAACTTGTCATATGCTTAGTAGCTCCAGAATTAAAAATCCAAGGATTATCGTAGATTGCATTCAATGCTACCTAATCAAAGCTAACTCATAACACATGCATATGAATCTACCTTTGAAAATTTAGGTTTTGGATCATCTTCACACTATTACCTAGTGCTTTATTCTTCTCATTTAAAATCCTTGTTCTGCATTCTATTATAAAATGACCTAGTTTCTTACAGTAATGGCATACTCCTTTCTTTGAATCAGATGTAAGCGAAGACTTTTCTTTGGGTGTAGAGGAAGCATTAGGGGAAGGACTGGAAGACTTAGGACTAGAAGACTAACTTTCATTCTTGGATTACTGACTCTTCTTCTCCATCTTTCTATCCTTCTTCTTCTTTCCCTTTGATGATGATAACATGGCTTCATCGTTCTCTTCCATATCATTTTTGTTGATCTTCATCTTGAAGTAACATGTCATGTAGCTCTTCAAATGAAATTTCTCTATCTCTTGTAGTAAGAGTTAAAGAAGTAACAAAAGCACGATATGAGGATGGAAGTGAGTTTAGAAGTGTATTTACCATCTTTTCATATGAAATGTTGACTCCAACATTGAGTAACTGATATTATAAATCTTTGAGCTTCAAAATATGTCTAAAGAGACTCACAAAGTTTCATCCTTGTGTTGGCTAGCTATCTCCTTAGATGAGCTTTCCTAACAGGGTTCGTACTTTGATAGAGATTCTCTAACTCCAACCAAGCTTGATGAGAGGTTCTGCATGAACTGATTTAGGGTATAATATGCCTCTTGATTCCCATAGCAATATATGAAAGTGCTTGTGCATCCCTTGAATCCCATCCGGATTGCTCTTTTGTAGGAAGTAATTTGGTAGTAGTACGGACTAGTGATGAAAGAGTTTGTTCTTCTTCACTAACCTCCAGTTGAGGAGAAACCGGAAAAGCAAGAGAAGATGAAGTAGCCTCTTCTCTAAATTGTCTTTGCCTTGGATAAGTGCATTTTACAATATTCCATAAGTCCTTTGATACTAATAGATTCATCATCATAAAACTCCACATTGGATAATTAGACATTCCCTCAATCTTGCCTCCATTCTCAAGTCTATAATCACTCATCTTTTAAGGGTGTATGTTGACTATGCTCTAATACCAAATGTTGGAAGTGGGGTGGACCTTAATAACAATAATCACAGGTTCACAGGATCTTCCAACAAATGAGCCTTAGCATACACAAATTAATACTAAACAAGAGATGAGTGAGATATAGAGAGAGAATAGAAATGTTTTTCAAAGTTTACAATAAGCTAGGATGCTCACCTACACTATCTATATTCCAATGTCAAATCACAACAATGTGTGAATTGATGGAGAGTTTTAATCTCCAAAAGAACAAGTTATCTTTGAAGTTAGAGCACCTCTATATCAAGAATAACTTAAAACCTTCACCAATTTGGAGGATCAATGCTCAACTACCAAAATTTTGAACAAACTGTGAAGAAGATGACTACACAGAAAGTCTGCTGAACATAACTCACTCATTGACTTATCAAATGTGTAAAGTTTTTTATAAGACTTTGCACAAAGATGTCGTCTATAGTTTGCGCACTTCCCCCAAGTTAAATCATTCCAAAAGACTCAGTAGATCTTGAGAAATGATCTTAACAAGTCACCTATGTCTAAAACTGTAGTTCTTTACAGTCGACTTTGACACCTGTAACTTCTAAAGCTTGGTTCTCCCAAACTCGAACCCGTTTATGCAAATGCTTTTAGCCATAGATGTCTTACCTTCCAACTTAGGTTTTGACTCCTGATTTGTGCAAAACTTTACATTGTGCACTGAGAATTGATCATTTCTTTAACCATCGGGATTGCACCTGTTTCAGAAGACACTCAACACTTCCTCATATATGAATGTTCCTACTCATAATTCTCACAGCCTGGTTACAATTAGGCTCTCAAAATTTAATCATAGACTCATTAACTATGGAATTAGACACCTATAAAAGGATTCTTGAAATGATCAAGCACAAAAGGAGAACACACAAAAAAATTGGGTGCAACTTTTCTTCATTATTGAAAAGTTTACATCTGGATGAGAGAGCTATCTTAGTCACTTCACAAGTGTCTAATGACTTCTAACTCTCTTCAATTCTTGTACTCTCACACTCTCTCATATTTGCCCCGACATTTTTTCCTTGTATATATAGGCAAATATGTACAAGCTCATAACCATACAAACGTATAAGTGAGCTAACTCTAAGTCAATGTACATATGTATACATATCTTCATTCTCTAAACATATATTTTCTTCATGCTTCATAACTTGATCTTTTCTTCAATCCTTGACTTCAAAACTTCATCAAAACTTCAATTGTTGATTGCCTTGCACCAACATCTCCCCCTCAATCATCAATTGAGGTTTTCTCTATCTTCTTTATACCTGCCATGTCTTTGAATCTCTGTAGCTTTGGTCCATCCAAGCTTTTGGTTAGCATATCAGCTATCTGATCTTTTGTTGAAGTATGTATAACTTCAATCTCCTTATCCATCACCTTCTCTCTTAGAAAATGATACTGAATCTCAATGTGTTTAGTCCTGGCATGAAAAACAGGATTAGCAGCTAAATACAATGAACTCATGTTATCTCCATGAATAGTGGGTGTACTTTGAATGATGTCAAAACTCTTCGTAAGAGTTTTAAACCATATCACTTCCTTTGCAGCTTCAACCATACCTTTTTACTCAGCCTCTGTGGATGATAAAGCAATTGTGTGTTGCTTCTTTGAACACCATGAAATTAACTTATCTCCCACATAACACAGGTATCCATAAGTTGATCTCCTATCAATAGGATTACCTACCCAATCTGTATCACTATATATCTTGATGTTTGTATCTGATGTAAAACCATAATACAAACCTTCTCTGAGTGTACCCTTAATGTATCTCAACGCTCTTTGTCCTGCAACCCAATGTTCTTTCCTAGGACAATGCATGAATTGAGATAATACTCCAACTGCATATGACAAGTCAGGCCTAGTTAATGTTGCATAGATCAGACTACCAACCAAACTTTGGTATAGCTTCATGTCCTTGAATTATTCTCCTCCATATCTGCTCAATTTGTGATTCACCTTCATTAGAGTAGATGCTACCCTGCAATCATCCATTTTAAACTTGATCAACAAGTTTTTCAAATACCTATCTTGAGTTACATACACTCCATGTTGAGTGTGTGAGATCTCCATGCCCAAGAAATATGACAAATCTCCCAAGTCACTAATCTTGAACTCGTTCTCCATTTGCTTCTTTAGGCTTTGAATGCCTTTCTCACCTGTTCCTGTAAGAATTATATCATCAACATATATGCACATGTAAATGAACCCATCATCACTTGCTTTAACAAGCAAGCTACTATCTGCTTTAGATACTTGAAAACCAAGTTCCTTTAAGAACTTCACAAGTCTATAATTCCATGCCCTTGGGGCCTGCTTCAAACCATACAAAGCTCTCTTGAGCTTACATACATAATCTAGATACCTTTCATCTCTGAATCCTTGTGGTTGCTCCATGAAAACATCATCTGAAATATAACCATTTAGAAAAGCATTCTTCACATCTAATTGACATAATTTCCAAACTTTACATGCAGCAATAGCTATGAGTGTTCTGATGGTTGTTGTCTTTGCCACAGGACTATAGGTCTCATCATAATCTATACCATATGTCTGAGCAAACCCTTTCACAACAAGTCTAGCTTTATATGTAGACACACTTCCATCTGCAAACCTCTTTGTCTTGTAGACCCATTTTCATCCAATGATCTTCTAACTATTTGGTTTAGGAACCAAATCCCATGTCTCATTCTCCATCAATGCATCATACTCTTCTTGCATAGCTTTCTCCCAATTCTCCTTGCCTTTTGCCTCTTCATATGTAGAAGGGTCTTCATCTGCCTTTATCATATAACCATAATCTTTGGTAGCCAAAAAAGAAGTGTCATAGCTATACCTTGTAGGTTGCCATTTGTGTCTTGATGACCTTCTGAGTTCTCCACTTCTTGAGGTTTCTGGTTCATCACATTCCTTGGCACTTCTTCAACTTCAACCTGTACTTCATTATTCTCCTCTTCATCAAATATTTGAACCTTTGATTTACCTTTCTTTTGAGTCACAACTTCTTCAAATATGTAGCTGCATTTACAGCCTCAACCCACAAATAATTTGGGTAGTTTTTCTCCTTCATCATGGATCTTGCAAACTCAACAAGAGTTCTATTCCTCCTTTCTGCTACACCATTTTGTTGAGGAGAGTACCTGCAAGTAATCTCCCTTTTTATACCTGCATTCCACAAGTAATCACTGAACTCATTAGAGAAATACTCTCCCCCTCCATCTGACCTTAGTCTCTTCAACTTTTGACCTGTAATTCTTTCTGCATACACATGATAATGCTTGAATGTATTGAATACCTCTGACTTATCTTTCATCACATAAATAGTGATCCATCTGGTAGCATCATCAACATAAATCACATAATACCTTGAACCATTGATACTGAAATCCTTTGATGGTCCCCACACATCTGTGTGTACCAATGCAAGCTTCTCTGAATACATAAAACCATGCTTGGAATAAGGTTGCTTATGTGCCTTACCTAATTGACATGGCTCACATCTGTATGTCATATTTTGACTTACAACATTAGGCAATCCAAGCACTGAACCATTGTTAACCATATCTTTAATACATCTTTCATTGAAATGTCCAAGCCTTTTGTGCCAAAGATCTAATTTAGAGATCTTATGTCCTCCATAGGTGAACAAGGCATGAACAATATTACCTTGAATCTTCAATGTGAACAATCTTCCTTCTTTTTTCCTTGAAACAATTTGTTTATACCCACTGCTAGGGTCTTCCACAAAAACTCCTTCATTAGTGAACCTAACTTCATAACCTTTTTCAACAATTTGTGCTACACTTATCAGATTCTTTGGAATTGTAGGAACATACAAAACCTTACTCAAGAGAGGACTTCCATCCTTGGCCTTCACTGATCCAATTGACTTCACATTGTGCTTTGTATTGTCACATGTTTGAACTACATGATTAGTTACCTTATTCTCCAAATCAGGCATCAAAGCTATGTTGCCACTTAGGTGATTGCTACACCGTAAGTCAATGTAGAAGACTCTTTGGTCTTCACTTTGCCTTTCGCAAGTTGCATTCATTATCAATGTTAAATCCTCCTTCTGATCTGAAGCATAATTGTAGTAGGTATTGTTGTATTGATGGCTTTGGAATCCTCTACCTGCATTTCTTCCAAAATAACCTCTACTACCTCTACCTCTGAAATTACCTCTTTGATTTCTGCCACCTCTTCCTCTTGAATTAAAGTTCTGATTATATCCACCATTATTCTGAGTATTATGACAACAATCATGAGCTAAGTGATTTGTCTTACCACAAATCCAACAAGCTTTGACTCCATCTTTATTACTTCTGCCTCTTCCTCTACCTTTGCAGCCTCCTCTTCCTCTTAAGAAGTTAGCTTGGCTAGTTGTACCTTCATCTTCATTTGCTTGTTGCTTCCCTTTGCTATTCTTCTTCTTATCCTTTGAATACATTGCTTGACCTGCACCTTTATCACCTTCACCTTTGACATCCTGCTCAAAGGTTAGCATGTGTCCTAGCAACTGATTTAAATCAGGAGTAAAATGATCTAGTGATAATTCAATAGACAAAATGAATGGCTTCCATTTGTCATCACCTCTCAACCCTATGAGGATTTGCCTTACCAATTTATCCTCCTCAATATCTTCATCAACTACTCCTAATGCATCTGCAATGTCTTTCATCCTTGTTACATATCTGAGATGGATTGAGAGGCCTTCTTCTTGAATGTAGTAAACTATGCCCACAAAGATGCCTTCCTTGACTTTGTGGTGTTTTGGAAATGCTCCTCCAAAGCATTCCATATATCACTTGCACTTTCAGGACCTCTAATGTGAGGTAGCAAGTAGTCATTAACTCCCATATAGATCATGCTCCTAGCTTGAGCATCTTTCTTCATCCAAGTCTTCAAATCTGACAATTCATCCCTAGTTGGAACACTAGGATCTCTGAACTGAGGCTTTTCTTCTTCACCTGTGATATAACCTATGAAGTCTTTGCTCATAAGATGAGCTTCCATCCTCATAGACCATGCTGGATAGTTTTCTCTATCCAGTTTCTCTATCTGAAGAGAATCTCCCATCCTTTCTTCATGTATGTGTTGAATTCTTCAAGCTTTATGAGGAATAAGGTTACCTTTGCTTTGAATGATAATCCTTTTGTCTTCCTTGATATCTTATGATCTCCTTCTCAATCTTTGCTTTCAAGCTTTCACCTTTTGTATCTTCAAATGTTGAATTCTTTATGACTGCAGCAGTCGGGGTCCTCCTTTCTTCAATTTTGATGCTTCCTGCTCTGATACTACTGATGGAGAGTGTTAATCTCCAAAAGAAAAAGTTATCCTTGAAGTTAGAGCACCTCTATATCAAGAATAACTTAAAACCTTCACCAATTTGGAGGATCAATGCTCAACTACCAAAATTTTGAACAAATTATGAAGAAGATGACTACACAGAAACTCTGCTGCACATAACTCACTCATTGACTTATCAAATGTGTGAAGTTTTTTATAAAACTTTGCACAAGGTGTCTCCTATAGTTTGCACACCTCCTCCAAGTTAAATAATTCCAAAAGACTCAATAGACCTGCAGAAATGATCTTAACAAGTCACCATGTCTAAAACTGTAGTTCTTTACAGTCGACTTTGACACCTGCAACTTCTAAAGCTTGGTTCTCCCAAATTAGAATCCGTTTATGCAAATGCTTTTAGCCATAGATGGCTTACCTTCCAAATCAGATTTTGAATCCTCATTTGTCCAAAACTTTACATTGTGCACTGAGAACTGACCATTTCTTTAACCATCGGGATTGCGCCTGTTTCAGAAGACACTCAACATTTCCTCATATATGAATGTTCCTACTCATAATTCTCACAGCCTATTTACAATTAGACTCTCAAACTTTAACCATAGACTCATTAACTATGGGATTAGACACCTACAAAAGGATTCTTGAAATGATCAAGCACAGAAGGAGAACACACAGAAAAATCTGGTGCAACTTTTCTTCATTACTGAAAAGTTTTACATCTGGATGAGAGAGCTATCTTACTCACTTCACAAGTGTCTAATGACTTTTCTCTTAAATTCTTGTACTCTCACACTCTCTCATATTTGTCCCAACATTTTTTCCTTGTATATATAGGCAAATATGTACAAGCTCATAAGCATACAAAAGTATAAGTGAGCTGACTCTAAGTTAATGTACATATGTATACATATCTTTATTCTCTGAACATATACTTTCTTCATGCTTCATAACTTGATCTTTTCTTCAATCTTTGACTTCAAAACTTCTTCAAAACTTCATCAAAACTTCAATTGTTGATTGCCTTGCACCAACATGAATATGATACAAACTGATAATATCGAAATCTAGACAAAAATAGGAACTAGATACAAGAGATTGTGTGCCTAAGAGGTATGAAGAGTGTGTGTATTAATGGCATGTTATGGTATGAAAATTCGGGATCCCTCAAGGTGGCTGCAAACCAAGAAGTTAGATAGAGCATTCCAAAGTTCAACTTATCCTAAGGAAAGTGTGAAAGTCAAAAGGATTGGCACATCCAAGTATGTAATCTACAACCATAGATATAGTAATTAAGTTCATGGAAGGTAAAACATATGTTTACCTATCCTTAAAGGTATTTCTTAAAGGTGAAATCCAAAATGCATTAGTGGATGCTTAAACTTAAGCAGTAAAGAAATTCTTGTAAAAATCGCTAGGGTAGTAATGTTGGAGATAGATGTCTGCAGAAGCACGTGAACAACACAAGGAAGAAGAAGAAGCTTGGAGCACAACACACAATACTGAATGTATTACTAGAGAATGTACAAAGATAAGTAGCTCATTAGGGCAATAGGCGTATATACAAGCCGGGGGAAAAAAGCCTCTAAAGAGGGAAAAAAGTGCCCCGGCGGTCCTAGTGTGTTCACACACATCACTACCTAAATATATCAACAAATCCCCCCCCTGGGAGTGATGCGGTGAACAAGGAGCTGGCACTCATGTATAAGGAAGTGCCAAGCTATGTGGAAATCACTCCACAAAAGGAAGTAAGCCCAAAGCTTTGCGGAAAGCTTCAAACTTCTCCCTGGGCAGAGCCTTCGTGAAAAGGTCTGCAATGTTCTCCTACGTGGGCACATATGCCAAGCTGATCTCCCTAGTAGAGAACCTCTCCCTGACATAGTGATAATGCACCTCAATGTGCTTAATGCGAGCATGGAACACAGGGTTTCTCGCAACTGCCAATGCGCTCTCACTGTCAGTGAAGATGGTGGTGGCAGAAGACTGGCCAACACCCAAATCAGCCATAAGGCGTATGAGCCACACACACTCAACAGTCGCTGTGAAAGCTGCCCTATACTCAGCCTCACAACTGGAAGTGGCCAGAGTAGGCTGCTTCTTGCTCAACCAAGATATACATGAGCTACCAATCATGAAGCAAAAACTACTGGTGGACACACGAGTGTCATAGCAACCAGCTCAATCAGAGTCAAAAAAAGCATGCAAATCTGGCGGTAGTGATCCGCCCTTGGGATAAAACAACCCAAGTAGCCGAGTACCACTCAAGTAGCGAAAGATGCGCTTAACCCCCTGCCAATGCTTGACTCCTAGGCAATGCATAAATCTGCTCATCTGTGAGACAACAAACTGAATATCTGGCCGAGTAATGCATAAGTAAATCAAGCATCCAACAGCCTGTTGATAGAGAAAAACATCAAATGCATCTCCAGCATCATGAAGACTCACTCGTAAACCTTTCTCCATAGGAGTGGCAATAGGCTTACAGTCTTCAAGGCCAAAATGATGCAATAATGTGTCAATATATTTTGTTCGACACAAAGCCATTCCACCATCAACTTGCATAAACTGAATGCCCAAATAGTGATGCAAATGCCCCAAATCAGACATCTCAAATGAGGCATGCAAATCAGCCTTGAAATCAGCAATATGCTTCTCAATAGGACTAGTGAGCAGCATGTCATCAACATAGACAACAATGATCACTAGCACATCATTAGCACGCTTAACATATAAGGTGCTTTCAGTTGGACTGTTCTCAAAACCATGTGCAACCAGATAGGCATGTATCTTCTCATACCAAGCACGTGGTGCTTGCTTTAAATCATATAATGCCTTCTTTAACCTACACACCTGGTTTTCATGCCCTTTCTGCACAAAGCCACAGGGCTGAAAAACATACACTTCTTCATGCAAGTCACTATTCATAAATGTTGTTTTAATGTCCAACTGATGTACATTCCAACCATGATGGGCTGCAAGTGCACAAATGCTCCAAACAGTAGTCATGTAGGTGCAAAGGTCTCATCAAAATCAATGCCTCTTTCCTGCACATAACCGTTTGCAACAAGCCTAGCCTTATACCTGTCAACTGTACCATCAGGTTTACGCTTCAGCTTGTATACCCACTTAGTGCCAATGGCCTTCTTGCCAGGAGGCAAGTCACATAAAGACCATGTACCATTCTTCATTATAGCATCATATTCAGATTGCATAGTAGCCATCCAATTTTTTGAATTCTTTGCTTCATCAAAAGAAACAGGCTCATTCTCATCACAAAGACTAGATGCAGCCATAGCATAGCAATCTGACGCAAATGAGGCACTATGAGAGCCTGAACGAGTACGATATGACAAAGGTGCATCTAATTTGCTGTCATGCAAAGTCTACACCAGCCATTTTGGCATAGTTTTTGCCTGCTCAATATCAGCTCTCTCATCAACAAGTGCATCATGTAAATCTGCATCAGAAATGGAATGATCTGCATCATATGAAACCTGCAAAGGTTGAGAAGTTGCCTCATTAGGACTAGCACTAGACTGTCCACTTGTAAAAAGAGGCATCAAAGTATCATACATGTCTTTGGAGCTAATAGATGTCTTCTTAGTACATGAAAGCAATGGCTGAATAGCATCTTCCACAAAGACAACATCAGGGCTAACCAGAATGCGTTTAGTCTATGGATGATACAGACGATAGCCTTTACTTTCAGAACTGTAGCCAACAAAAATACATTTTACTACCTTATCATCCAATTTTGTGCGATGTTGTTCAGGCACTAGTGCATATGCCAAACAACCAAAAACACATAGATGAGCAACAGATGGCTTGCGGTCATGCCAAGCCTCATATGGAGTGATAGATTGCAGCGCTTTAGTGGGACACCTGTTCAGTACATATGCTGCACACATGATAGCCTCAAGCCAGAAACTATGTGGTAAAGACTGACTCTTGACCATGCACCTCGCCATCTCCATGAGTGATCTGTTCTTTCGTTCAGAAACTCCATTCTGTTGAGGTGTATATGACACTGTATACTGGTGTTTTATCCCACGTTCAGCCAGAAGTGCATTAAAATTAGAAGACATATATTCCCCCCCTCGATTAGAACGGAGGGTGCCCATTTTACATGCTGACAGATTTTCAGCCAAAACCAAAAACTGTTTAAAGCACATGAACACTTCGGACTTTGCTTTGAGTGGATATACCCATGCATGCCTGGAAAAATCATCAATGAAAGTCACGAAGTAAAGGTAATTTCCAAAAGAGGGTGTCTGCATAGGACCACAGACATCACTATGTACAAGCTGCAATTTCTCTGTAGCCCGAACTGAACCATCTTTTGGAAAGGAGGAACACTGCATTTTGCCCAAAATACAGCCTTCACAAACATGTTTTCCAGGTGCCTCAAGTTTGGGCAAAGAGGACACCATTTCAGATTTCTACGGGCGTAGCAAACTAGCAAAATTCAGATGACCAAAGCGTGCATGCCAAAGCTTTGCATCTGACATAGCTTGAGAATCATTTACTGCACATACCAAATCATTTTTAGATCTTTCATAGTCTATGAGCTTATACAGCCCACGACATAAAATGCCAGAAGCAATAATCACATCGCCATTTGACAGATCATGAACTGTACACCTGTCATCAAAAAATTTCACAACCAAGCCAATCTTGGCTAATGCAAAAACTGATAACAGGTTCTTTTTTATCCCTGGCACAAATAAAGCATCTGACAAAGTGAAAGAACTACCATCAAGAGTAGTCAAAATGATCTTACCAACTCCCATAACAGGATAAGAGGAGTTGTTGGCGCATGTAACAGTATTCCCTGTAGGGGCAGGCTCGAGTGAAGAGAAGAAACTACGTTGCGAGGTAATATGTTTGGTTGCCCCACTGTCAAAATACCAAACATCTGAGTCTACTGCAGACATGCACTGCTCATGAGAAGATGGATCAAAACTGTAGACAGTAGTAAACGCCCATTCTTCTTCCTGCACAAGATTTGCATACTTTGTTTTTGGTGTAGAGGCCTCTGCAACAACCATTCCAGCCTCTTTCTTCTTTGCCTCTTTAGCAGCGAGTTTTGGACAGTTCTTTATGATATGATCATTCCCTTTACAGTACTTACAAAACAATTTCTGCTTTTCTGATTTCTTCTCATCTTTATCTTCCTTCTTCGAATATGTAGAATTAGCAGATTTCTGCTTACTAATTGAAGAGCTCCATTTTCCTTTGCACTTCTGACTAGCCAGGAAAGCTTGATCTGTAACTGGAATAATGGACATGTTTTGCCTGGACTGATCTTCCTGCAACAGAACAGAGACTAACTCCTCAAATGATAAGGCATTTGGATTGCCTTTCATCATCAACTGAAGAGTAGAAGCAAAACTCTGATATGAATCAGGAAGACCATTTAGAACGGTCTGCATAAGTGAGCTATCAGGTATAACCTCATCAATAGAAATCAACTGTTCCTTCAAGTCTTTGATCTTCATTAGGAAACTGTCCATAGAATCACCTTCATTCATGTGCTCACTCTCCAACTGTTTTCGGAGGTAAGCAACACGAGCCTCATTCCTAGCTTGGTACAATGTGGTAAGTGTATCCCAAGCATCCTTAGCTGTTCTGCAAGAGTGAATATGAGGAATAATGGCACGCTTGACAGACAAAGCTATCAATGCATGTGCCTGGGCATCTCTGCCATCCCAGCAAATCTGCTCTGGCGAACAAGAACTGGTATATACCTTTGGCACAAAAAGACGAGATAGCCTGCACAAGCACTGTGATAATGTGTTCGGAGGCCGAAACGAGCTCAAATCGCGATTTTGGCACGACACAGCAAAGCTGTTTTGATCTCTAAAACATCATGAGTATGCTCACCAAATTTCGTGCGAATCTGAGACTACAAACAGAGGAGTGTCGACGGCGCCCTAGATGAAGCGACGACCTGCTCTGATACCAATTGTTGGAGATAGATGTGTGCGGAAGCACGTGAACATCACAAGGAAGAAGAAGAAGCTTAGAGCACAACACACAATACTGAATGTATTACTAGAGAATGTACAAAGATAAGTAGCCCATTAGGGCAATAGGCATATATACAAGCTGGGGGAAAAAAACCTCCTAAAGAGGGAAAAAAGTGCCTCGGCGGTCCTAGTGTGTTCACACAAATCACTACCTAAGTTCACGGAAGGTAAAACATATGTTTACATATCCTTAAAGGTATTTCTTAAAGGTGAAATCCAAATGTAAAAAACTTTTCTCCCTACAAATTGATCACATAATTAGAACAAATAAATCTTCAATATAAGGAATTCAAGTAACTTGGAATGATGTTGGTTTTCTTTTGAAGTCCCCTATAAATTTTATTCCATCAAGTGCTTTTAGCTTTTGAGACCAAGTACATGCCAAGCATAAGATGGCTGATTTTGGTAGTGATGTGTGTGAAAACATTTAGGACTATTGGGGCACTTGTTTCCCTCTTTGGGAGGTTTTTTTCCCCTCGACTTGTATATATGTCTATAACCCTAATGGGTTACTTATCTTTGTATATTCACTTGGTAATTCTTTCAGTGTTGTGTTGTGCTCCAAGCTTCTTCTTCTTCCTTGTGTTGTTTATGTGCTTCACATACCTCAAACTCCAACAATTAGTATCATAGTAGGTCACCACTTCATCTAAGCCGATTAGGAGTTCAAAACTCCTTCTCTCTATCATCTTAAAACTTTGATATGAGCTTGTTTTGACCTTTGAATGCAGTATCATAGTGCCTATGTAGGCAATCTTGTCCTATTGTGCCAACATATATACAGGTCTTGGTTTGCCTACACAAGTGTCTCGAAGTCTACTACAAGTTTAGTAGAGGTTGATAGGGTGGCTCCATTCTATTTTTTGAGATACAATTATTTTTTTGCATTATGGTATTTAACTGGTGGCCATGGATGAAAGCAATGATGTATTCCGTATGTTGGTTGTTGAGGATAGGTTGGATGATACTAATTACCCATTGTGGGCATATATGATGCAAAAGGACTGTGGAATACTATGAAGGGTGTTGAACTATACCTACAAATTCATGTTTGTGTTGTAGTTCGTGTTACACCTACTGGATAACAACTTCGTTGGGATGGTAGAGATGCTTAGGTACATGCATTGATAGCTTTGTCTGTCAAACATGCCATTATCCCTCACATTCACTCCCGCATAATAGCAAAGGATGCTTGGAATACATGTACCACTTTATACCATGCAAGAAATGAGGCTCGCGTTGCGTACCTCCAAAAATAGTTGGAGAGTGAGCATATGAATGAAGGAGATTCTATGGATAGTTTTTTGACAAAGATCAAAGATTTGAAGGAGCAGTAGATTTTTGCTGATAAAGTTTTGAAAGATAGTTCACTTGTGCATACTATTCTTAATGGTCTTCCAGATTCATATTAGAGTTTTACTCTTTGATTGATGATGAAGGCAATCCAAATGCCTTAACATTTGAGGAGCATCAATCCAAGCAGAACAGGTCCATTATGCATGTTGCAGATCAAGCTTTCCTACCTACTTAGAAGGGCAAAGGTGAATGGAGCTCATCTAGTAGTAAGTAGAAATCCGCTAATGCCGCATAATCTAAGAAGAAAGACAAAGATGAGAAGAAAACAAAAAAGCAGAAACAATATTGTGAATACTATAAAGGAAACGATCATGTCATGAAGAGTTGTCCAAAAATAGTAGCTAAAGAGGCAAAGAAGAAAGAGGCTAGAATGGTTGTTGCAAAGGACTCTATGTTTAAAACAAGGTCTACTAATCTTGTCCATGATGAAGAATGGGCATTCACTATTGTTACCTGTATGTATCTATGACCCATCTTATCATGAGCATTGTATGTCTATGGTAGACTCATATGTTTGGTACTTTGATAGTGGGACAAGCAAACATATTACCTCATAATGCAATTTCTTCAATTCACTCAACTTTGCCCCTACAGGGAATACTATCACATGCCCTAAAAACTCCTCTTATCATGTAATGAGAATTGGTAAGATCATTTTGACTACTACTGATGGTACTCCTTTCACATCAGATGCTTTGTATGTAACCAGGGATCAAGAAAAATTTGTTGTCAGATTTAGCATTAGCCAAGATTGGCTTTGTTGTCAAATTTGTTGTTGACATATATACAATTCATGATCTCTCAATGGCAATGTTATTATTACTTTTGGCATTTTATGTCATGGTCTATATAATCTCATAGACTATGCAAAATTTGTGAATGATTCAACATGTGAAGTTCTAGATTCTCAAGGTCTCTCAAATGCAAAGCTTTGGCATGCAAGCTTTGGTCATTTGAATTTTGGTGGTTTGCAATGCCTCCAAAAATTTGAAATGATGTCTTCTCTGCCCAAATTTGAGGCACCTTATAAACATTTCTATGAAGGCTATATTTTGGGAAAAATACAACATTTCTCCTTCCCAAAAGATGGTTCAGTTTGAGCTACTCATAAATTGCAGCTTGGTCATAGTGATGTTTGTTGTCATATGCAGACACCTTCTTTTGGGAACTACCTTTACTTCGTGACTTTTATTGATGACTTATCTAGGCATGCATGGGTGTATCCATTGAAAGCAAATTTCAAAGTGTTTATATGCTTCAAGCAATTTTTGGTTTTGGATAAAAATCTATCAGCATGTAAAGTGGGCACCCTCCATTCTGATTTTGGGGGATACATATCTTCTGATTTTAATGCATTTTTGGTTGAGCATGGGATAAAACATCAACATACAGTGCCATATATGCCTCAAAAAATTGGATTTGGTGAAAGAGATAATAGTTCTCTAATGGGGATGGCAAGGTGTATGTTAGGCTTTACCACATAGCTTCTAACGTTAAGCTGTTATGTGTGAAGCATATGTACTTAACAGGTGTCCCACCAAAGCATTACAATTTGTCACTCCATATGAGGCTAAGCATGGTCCCAGGCCATATGTTGCTCATCTACATGTCTTTGGTTGTTTGGGATATGCATTAGTGCTTGAACAACAACATAGGAAATTGGATGATAAATCAATGAAATGATTTTTGTTGGGTACAATTTTGAAACCAAAGACTATCATCTATATCTTGCATAGACTAGAGGTTTTTTTCCCTAGGATCGTATATAGGGTCACTTATATTTGTAGATTCACTTAGTAATTCATTCAATGTTGTGTTGTGCACTAAGCTTCTTCTTCTTCCTTGTGCTTTTCGTGTGCTTGCACAAACCTTGAACTCCAAGAATTGGTATCAGAGTAGGTTGTGCTTCATCTAGGGTGTCATCAACACCCTCTAGTCACAATCTCCAAATTGCACAAAAATTGGTGAGCATACTCAAGCCAATTAGGACTTTAAAATATCTTTGCTATGTGTCGTTGAAATTTCAATCTCAACTCGTTTTGACTTCTGAATGCACTATCACAACACTTATAAAGGCAACTTCATCCTTTTATGCCAAACATATATAGAGGTTTTGGTTCACCGATAAAAGCATCTCAAACTCTAGTATGGGTTTAACATAGCTAGACAAGGTGGTTTTGTTTAACTTTTGAAACATCCTTCTGGGTAAGTCAAATACTTGAAGAAAGCAGGACGGATGAGGCACTAGACATCGGAGAAGATACAGGAGCCATACGACACTTCTTTGAGAAGCACAAAAATACTTCATCATCATCATCATCATCATTATCCATGTGAGAGGAAGTCACCGCAGGGAGAAGGGGAGGTGATGGAATGCCGGATGTAGCCTCAATCGGAACAAGGAAGGAAAATAGATGTGGTAATCGGGTGCACGAAAACTCACCCTTGGACAACTGTTTCAAAACCGCTTGGCATTCCTTGTGAATGCGATGGAAGTAGAGCAGGGCCCAATTGATGGATTCATGTGAATCCGCATCAATGAACAAATAAATCGGCCGAGAGATTCCATAGTTATGTATTTGTAAATTGATGGATGGCACAAGGAATTGTAGGGCATGACACTCATGGGCGGGGTGACACATGATAGTGTACTCATTGGAGGACTTGCAGGGAAAAAACTGATTCATAATGGCGATCGGGAGTTGGGGGACCTCGATTTTGCCCTCATTGGGGAGATGGAAATAATCCACAACAATGGAAACAATAATATGGGTGGTAATATATGGGCTAATAATTGGCCATGCCGTAGTTGCATACGGACATGCAACAATGACCCGAGCTAGGGTAAAAGATAATAGATGAGTCTGCACATTATGCCGTGGTAGTTCGGCAAACTAAAGTAAGCCGCATACCCGAAGGTACTCAACAAGCTCGTCCGGGATGCCAATGCTAAATGCAGTAATGTGTGATAGAGCCTCCATGGCCCAAGCCAACATGAGTACTAACAGAGCACACAATGAGCACTAGCATGATAGAGCACACACAGAGCGCAAGAGAGCAACACACACATACTGTAGAGAAGGAGAGTGAAAAGTCACAGTTTAAATAATGTGCACGAGATGACTACATGCGAGTAATCATAGAAGTGAGCAACATAGATATCCCTAGCCATCGTGAATCATAAAGGTTATATCACTTCAATAAATCATAAACGATGGAGGGCGGTGCGGATTCGAAAGGTACATGTGATAATTAAAAATCCGAAGTGACAAGTATGAATGGAATTATGGTCAAATAGTCAAACGAAAATAATTAGAGTTGGTATAATGAGTTTGTGGTGGACACTGGAGTCAAGAGGTCATGGAAGGTGGACAATAGTGCCTTAGTTTAGAGCCATTGATAGGGTTAGGGAGAACTGCTCCAGTAACTGTGGCTAATGGAAATGTAGCCAGGACGATTTGGGTAGAGATACAATATGGTCCAAACCACTGAAGTTTGAATTTGCCTGCTGCATGGTCCGATTTAGAATTATAGAATAACACCAACTGAACCACTTTAAACACAGGAGTTTGGAGAAAACAATCATGAGTTTTAGCTTGGTGTAGTTGAACTTCTTGTAATAGTAGAAAACTTTCGAGCCTTTGTTCAAGAGTGCATAGAGTATCAATTCTAGCAGGGAACGATTCATCTGGTAATAATTTTGTCTCATGTAAAATAGGTACAACCAATTCCATTGGTGCAATGGCCTCCAATCGATAAGCCAATTTAAATGGTCTACAACTAGTGGCTACTTTATATGTGGTTTGATAAGCCCACAACACAACAGGCAAAAGCTGATCCCAACGTTCAGGACGGCCCATAATAGGTTTGTTCAAAATAGTGAGTAATGTTTTATGAGTGCTTTCAGCCAAGCCATTAACGTGCGGGTAATAAGGAGTACTAAACTTATGGAGAACATTAAACACGTGAGTCAGAGCTTCAATAAGAGTGTTAGCGACGTGAGTCCCTCAATCGAAGACAATTTCTAGTGGTAAGCGAAATCGAGGGAACACATTTTGCATCAGACACTTAGCCACCACCTGAGCTATAGCAGATCGAACTGCCCAAGCTTTAGCCCATCTTGTGGCATAATCGGTACAGGTTAGAACATATCGGTTATTAGTGGAAATAGCTAGAGGTGTTATGGGTCCGATGAAATCTAACCCCCATTTTTGGAAGGGCTCGAGAGGTATGACTGATTGAAGAGGAAAATAATGCTGCTATAGTGGCTAGCCAGTTCGTTGACAGGCATCGCATTGTTTAACATAATTATACACATCTCGCTGCATTGTAGGCCACCATAAGCCACTTTGCAAAATTTTTCGATGTATTAAATCTGCCAAAAGATGTCCGTTGGAGGGAATAATATGTGCCATGTTTATCATAGAGGGTACTTCATGAGGAGGTATACAACGAAGTAGAATGCCAAAATGATCGACATAGTATAATTGACCAATAATGATCCGAAAATGTCAGCTATAAATTGCTAGTTTACGATGGGCCGTGTTGGACACCAAACTCGGTGGACAACCCGTAGTCAAGAAAATCATGAGTGTATCATAGTAAGAATCGACAACAGATAAAGCATTGTCTGAGGTAGTTGGTGTAGCGATTGCATAGATAGTAGGAGATGAGTCATCTATTCCTTTCGGAGGTTCATCGAAATCAAGTCTCGACAAAAAATTGGCAATAGCATGTGCAGAACCTGGTCTCTATACCACATCATAGTCGAACTCCTAGAGTAGTAATGCCCAGCATGCAAGGCATCCACGCAAACATTGTTGTCGTACTAGGTAAGCTAAAGCCACATGGTCTACATGAAAGGTGAATTTTTGGCCTAGTAAATAGTGTCTAAACTTCTTTATGGAATATATTAATCTAAACATTTGTGTTCGATGATAGAATAATTAGATTCGGTGGAGCTAAGATGTCTGCTTGCATAATAGATTTGTCTATACCATGTATCCTACTGTTGCATGAGAACACTGCCAATAGCGATGTCAGATGCATCAACAAACATGTGAAATGGTGACTGTCAATTTGGTGCCTGTAGAATTGGTGCCTTCTTAAATAAAGTTTTAAGACAATCAAAGTTGAGCCGGCATTCATCTGCCAAAATTGGCACGAGGGTACGGTAGTCAATCGTGTAAGAGGAATGGTCAAATGGGCCAGCCAACGGAGGTGGCAACCATGCTAGTGAATCTGCCCTAAGAAGCACATAACTTCCTTAGGTGTTGTGGGTGGTGGTGCATCTAAAATTGCTTGGAGTTTATTGGGGTCCACCTGTATGCCCTATTTGGATATGATGTGGCCTAGGAGTTTGCCACAAGCCATCAAAAAAATAGACTTATTCGGGTTTAAGCGTAGATGGTATTCCCTGCACTTCAAAAAACAACACGTGAGATGCTATAAATGTGCAACAGTGTCGCCAGACAACGAGAAATCATCCAAGTATACATGCATAAAACTCATGAGGTATGGTGCAAATATCTCTCGCATGCAACATTGGAATATGTTGCGAGCATTCTGTAAGCTGAACCACATCACAGTACATGCGTGGACTCCCCAATTAGTAATAAAAGCAGTTTTAGGGATATCCATCTCAACCATTCAAACCTGATTATATCCACTGTAACCATCCAAAAAAGAGTACATCTCATGCCCCACTATTTCGTCCAACATACTATCAAGGAAAGGTAAAGGAAAAGGGTCCGACACCATAACAACATTCGACTTGGGATAAACAACACATATACATAATTGTTTATTTTTTTTAGGGATGATTACTATATGCGAAATCCACTCCGTGTGCTCCACAAGGATGACAAATCCGACCTTCAATAGCCTATCTAATTCCTCTTTCACCTGTTGGGCATAATTGAGATTCATCTGATAGCTCTATTGTTTAATAGGCCTTACATCTGATTTTAAAACTATGTGATGCTAGTTAATCGAGAGTCCAAGCCCTTCATATCATGATAATACCCAAGAAAAGATGTCAGTAAATTCTTTTAGTAGGGTAAGTAATTCCTCCTGGAATGTAGGAGTCATTCCGGATTTGATCTTTACTAGCCGCGGGTTAGTTGCATCTCCTAACTTACAAGAGACTAATTGATCTTTTGGCACATAAAACTACCAGGGGAGAGAGAAGTCTTCCGAGGATTAAAATAGTTGTCTCATATCCTTAGATCCTAAGAAATTGCTAGTCCCATTAGTAACATCATCCATAAGTGGTTGCACTATGCAGTCGCTAGAGACCAATTGTCCAACACTTTTTGTAAATCGATTATTCCCACAGACAACAAATCTTGATTAGCATGTAGAAATGCTTCCTCCTCATCATCGAACAATCCCTCTAGCATATGCACTGGTTCTGCGACATAAGGCCATGCGTGAATCTCACAAGGCTTCATATCATCAAGGGGAACCACATATTTTTGGTGGCTACATTTAAAAATAAGTTCTTGGGAGGACCAATCTTGTAATACTTTGGTCTGTTTCAACCAAGGTTTATCGAATAGTAAATTTTAATCCAAACTATATTCAAGAAAGTCCATTACTACAAAGGTCATTTTAAATACTGCACCCTAGAGGGTAATAGGGATGTCTCAGACTAACCTAACCGAATGGACTCAAGACTGATCGAGCATACACACAAAAAGGTTAATGGGCTCAATATGGGTCCATCCCAATTTTTTATAGATTGCCATTGTGGCAATATTCACTCTTGACCCCCCGTCAATTAACATCTAAGAAATCTTATGATTTTTGAACTACATAGTGATCAAAGGGACAACATGGTCTATCGTAGGGTTAGCTTCCAAGCTAATTGTAACTGTTGCTAGAGTCTGCATCGAGTTGGGATCAATATGCTATTGAAATTGCTATCGTATTCCTGGCACTAATATTAAGACTTGCCCCAAAGGAATGGTTATCAGAGCTTTGGATAAGATGTCATAGGCTCTACTTGGACTGGCCAATTTTGTTATTGTCTCCAGTGGGATCTCTTATCTAACTTCAATCGGGTCCGGTGTGAATTTATCCGCTTGACCCTCCTTCTATCAAGTAATTGGTACAGGATTGGGAAAAGCTGGTGGTTTTTCTCGGGCCCATCTGGATGCCTTGAAAAATGTGCATCGTTGCTCTTTTACACCTGGTTCAAAGACTTCTACTGCTAGATGGAGTATCTTACCAGAACAAGTCTGAATCACTATTGCCTGCATATCTATGGCTGAAATGTGAACCATGTTTGCCATTGGGTTTTCCCGCTCTTTCTTTTGTTTATCATACTTTTGGGCCTCCTTGTAGTGCCTTTGAATGTGGCCCACTTCCCTGTAGAAGTGGCAGCATGGCAAAGATAGACCCGTATTACTACTAGCTTGGTTCGGAGTCCACCGAGTCTGGTTAAAATTCCCTGTGTGCCTGCCTCTATAATTAGCATACTTAGTATAAGTTGTATTTCTCAAGTGCATGGTATGTAGCTAGTAGCTAGTCGATAGTTGCCACTGTTCTTGTAGAACGGCATTCATCGCTAGTCTATTCTGAGTCTTTGCGTTATATGGACAAGTCTCAGTTGCATGACTTGCAATATCACAGATTGCATAGTAAATTTGATTAAGAGCGCAATTATTTGCAGCATGTCTAGGGTTTTAACACTTGGTGTAGTAAACCTATTTTAGTGGATCATCATGTTTACTTTTATCGGCATTCAACCATCCTAGGTCTTCTATGAAGCTTCCCACCTTATGTTCCAGCTGCAAAGCCATGGCAATAACTGCATCCAGTGTCATCCCTCCTACACATCAAATAATCATCACTTGTTTGAGTTGTGGGTTTAGCCCATAGCCCATTGATAAACCATTGTGTTATCACATTGTCTGGAAGGTTTGCGTGAGCTAGTGGCAACTGTCGCAAACGTGTATGAAACAAGGTTGCATATTCCTATACACTTCAGTACTACATAGTTAATCTCAAAAGTACATACATGTGCATCGGGATCATTGCCAAGGAAACCTCCAAACTTTGCATAGGTAACCCCCACAGTGGAGGGTCTTCGGTGACCACCCTATTGTTGTTGTTGTTGCTACTGTTGTAGTTGATGTTGTTTTTGTTGCTGCTGTTGTATTTGATGTTGTTGTTGTTGCTGCTCTTGATGCTGTTGCCGTTGGTTCTAATAATCTTTCATATCATGGAGATGAAGATCTGTCGGTTGTTTACACTCTCGTACCTCAAAGGAGTCTATAGTGTGACCTGTTACACAACTATCCACTGATCCCTTCGGTGGTGCCAACTCACTATTATCTCCTAATTCTGTTGATTTACGATTGAGAACCGAGCCTTCTAGAGATGTAACTAAGACCCTCTTCTTACTCCCCAAGTTAAAGAATTCGTCTTGCTCAAGTTGCTCAATAGGAGAAACTTCTTCTAGATAATCGGTAACTGAGACCCTCTTGTTACTCCCCAAGTTAAAGAATTTGTCTTGCACAAGTTGCTCAATAGGAGCTCTTGGTTCAAGGTTAAAGTCCGTAGTACTGGTTCCCTTACTAAAGCCTCTGGTTGTTTTAGTTTCCATTAGAACCTCACCGAACTCGATAGTTCCACCGCACACCGAACCACGGCCACTGGACACCATCCCTAATTCCAAACATCCACTGAATGGGACCAATTTATCATTGAGTTCGGTATCGAGGCCACTCACTAAACTCTCACCGATTTGTACTCGGCTGAATTTCGGTATGCTTTGTAATCCTGAAATAAGAAAGCTATGTGGCACAACCCCACTGGTTTGTGTTACACCTCCTCCCTCAGATGATTGGCCTTCACTATCACCACGTGGTGGTGTCCCAAGTGCACTGTTTACTTTCCAAGGGTGTTTATCATTTCGATATTTTGGATTACTTTCATTGGAATGTGTTACATGCATGTATTATGAGGTCTTCCCTATAAGGTATATCCTAGACTTCTAACTGGACTCATATTCCAAGCCCCATGGCCGGTGCCAGTGTTAAATATCTCTCCATCCTAGCCCCACTGTATCTGATGGAAGATAATAGTGATAGAGAATTCTACAGGGTTCTTGGGTTGGATAGGGGTTTGAAGAAACAAAGGCCCTACATTATTTTCCCACACTGTACTTAACTTTGATCATTGTATCATTTACTGAACACTATCGTCCCGTTACTGTATTCATGTTGCAAGTTTATATTTTTATCTTCACAACTATATATCAACCTCTGAATATAAGTTACTTGAAGTACGTGGATTACTGAATCTACGGGTGCACAATCATCAATACAAATTTACTTACAGTTACGATATGTAACAGATAGTAAACACTGTTATCACCAATAAGTTTATTACATCATCAAACTTCTTAACCAAACCCAATATACACATAAAGACACTAAATGATACCAAATCGAATAAGATGCTAGAACCACAAAGTGAATCAACACAGGCTTGCATTCGATCGCTCCACCACGGGTAGTCCGATGAGGATTTGCCATGCGTCTTCTCCGCTACTAAGCGACGCGAACACATCCCTTTATATTAATAGAGCAGAGGTTACATCGCTTCAACCTTTTATGATGTTTCATCGGAGTAATTACAAAAAGACTATGAATAATACATAGGATCATCCGACGGCCTAACAATTCATATGATTTCCTTATTAACATACCAGAAAGGATTTTTGCTTTTGATAATTTTGATATTAAAAAATTTTATGAAGCAATTTGTTAGAATGGTCCTAACAATTTAATCTCTTCCTTACAAAATATAATTCACTTACTTTGAAAAATGGATTTTATTGGATTTAGAAAAAACAGAAATAAGTGGAGATCGGCTAAAAAGAAAGATAAGATAAATGTTCTATCTTTTTCTCAATTTTTAGTTCTTAATTCTTCTATTATGAAAAATTGTGCTTCTATTATGAAAAATTGTGCTGCCTCTTACTATGGAAGTACTTTTCTTAGAAAAAATTAGGACTCGCATGGGTTTTTCTTGCTCATCATTATGGTGTACTCTATATCTAGCTTGGTTTGAGTTCTCCTTTATGAAGAGAATAGTTAATTAGTGGAAATTGGAGATCGCTAACATTTTTTTGTTCTCATTTAGGTTTATAGATGAGTTAGGTTTTCTTAATAACAAATTTTCTAATTTTTGTTGAAGAGAATTTGATGATACTCCTTATATCTACCTCCGTGGATTTTTTTTTTTTCACAGACAATTACTTCTACCACAAATTTAAACACTTCATTTACCATTTCAATAACATTTCTTGGAAATTATGGTTCTTTCACAAGAAAAAAAAAGATGCTTTTAATTGACACATCCTATTCACCTTATAGCTTGTAGACCAAGGAATATGGCATCTAATGCCATTTTGCCACAAATTAAACCGATTCTTTACAATACATCTAATATCATATTTGCTACTATTGACCTTAGGAAATCGATATTTTTGTTTTCTCCAAAATGGTTATCATGTTGTTATTTTGAGAAAGAAAATCGTGAAAATTATTAAAAAGAAAAAAATTCCCCTTTGTTAGAATCAACTTAAAGGAATTAATTGATCTTTTGGAAGTTGACTTCATGGTGAGAGGTAACCACAAGGTGGTTATTCCCCCACCTTGTGTGTTATCCCAGATAAGGGGTTTGCGTATGTTAGGGAAGCATTTGGCATTAAGTAATGGTTGGTACATTTCATAACATTCTCATATTAAGGTCCAATTAGAGACTTAAAAAGGATATGGATATGAGCTATGTAGGGGTATGATGCTCTCTACGAATGGGTGCATTAAGAAGACATGATGAGGCACAAACAATGTATAGATAAAATCCTTTAGCTATATTTGGAATAACTCTATCGAGTACATCCTTCCTCTCCCTAATTTTCCATTATGATCTTCATTCTTCATGTACGTAATCTTGTATGTCTGCATGGCTATGGTTCCATGTAAATATGCTAGGAAAGGCACGTGCCACTCGGTAACACTAGTAATCTTGAGTGGGTTTGGACCCCTTTTCTCTGGTTTTGTGGACTCTGCCATGTGAAGAGAAACAATCAATAGCAGGTTTCCATGCACAATCCTTGCTCTCTTGAATACACGACCTCTTCATTACTATGCTTGGAGTTTGATCATACTATCACATGATGTTCCTTTGTTCATGGATGTAGGGGCACATGTATAAACTTTTGCATGGGAGTTCTTTCAAATTACTAAGGTTGAGCAAATGGTGCTTTGATGGGAATACTTTTTATCAAATAAAATTTGTCTTTTGGGTGGATAAATTAAACCAATCTTTCCATGATATGGTATACACACATGCACTATTGGTTAATATGGTTACTCTATTTGAAAAAGCACGCGTTATGCTAATATATTGCAGTAGCCAACCCAAGAAAAGAACGAACATCATTGATTGATTGTGGTGTAGGCCATTCTACTATAACTTTAATCATTTTTGGATCTACATGCATGCCTTCGCTTGAAACAATATGTCCTAGATATTCTAGCTTACATTCAAACAAGTAACTCTTTTTAGGATTAGCATAAAGTGTGTTCTCTCATAGCAAATGAAAAACTGGTTTAAGATGCTTCTCATGCTCACTATCATTCTTATTGTAAAAAAGTATATCGTCAAAGAATACAAGAACAAAAGCTCGGTAATCAAGAAAAATGTTGTTCATCATTCATTCAAATGTATCAGGGGCATTAGTAAGTCCAAAGGGCATTACCATAAATTCATGATGGCCGGTTTGAGTTCTAAATGTAGTGTTACAAATATCAGTTTGTGTCATACGAATCTGATGGTAACCCGATTTTAGATCAATTTTACTAAAAGCACAAGCTCCTCATAATTTATCGAAAAGATCATCTATTCGAGGAATAGGGCATCTATTCTTTATTGTGATATTGTTAAGGGCTCTATAATCAATGCACATTCGATAAGTTTTATTCTTCTTCTCTAATAAGAGAACTAGTGCTCCAAATGGGGAAGAACTAGGCCTTATAAGTCCTTTCTGTAGTAGGTCTTTTACTTGGTTTTCTATTTCCTTTTGGTGTAGTGGGCCATGTCTATAAGGTGCTTTATGAGGAGGAGAACTACAAGGTACTAATTCTATGCTATGGTCAAAGGATCCTTGAGATGGTGGTAGTTCAGAGGGATACTCAGACATAAAACAATCCTTATAAGTAGTCATGAAAGGTTTATGTGCATCAGGAAGTGTATGAGTATAATCATTTATGACATTGACAAAAACAATGCATGAATTGAATCCTTTGCTAAATGCACATTTTACATGAGTATGACTAATGAATGGAAATGGTTGGAAATCATGCCACACAGATAAAGTAATGATTTGACCTTTAAACTCAAAGTTAAAGGTATGTGTATGGTAGTCAATGCGTGGGTTATAATAATGACGAAAAGGCATACTGAGTATAACATCGTAAGATTGCAAAGGTGCAATTAAAAATGTTCATGCGTTTACATATGGGCCTATGCTAATCATAACATCTTGCACTTCTATTGTTACATTATAATGACTACCTTGAAATGCAACTTTCACTTTATACAAGGAAGGAAATGTTTTTAATTTAATTTCTTGTACTAATAAATGTGAAATGAAATCATGTGAACTACCATCATCATGTAAAGTATTAACCAGCTTGTTATTGATATTAACCTACATGCAAAGTAAAGAATGAATTGAGATATCGTTACCCAAGTATTTAAGTATTTCTCCAATGCTTCCTCTGTCCAAACAAGAGGAATTTCTTCATTATGGGCCTCTATGTTATGCAATTGAGCTGCAGTTGATTTCATGTGAAGAGGTTGCAATCGATATTTTATTTTTGTATGTCCAGATTTACCACAATTCCAGTAGGTGATATGTGGTCGCTTCTGTTTGGCATCCAACGTTGAAGTTTGGAGGGTAGGTGATTTGGTAGGTTGGGGAGATGAAGCAACAGGTGGAGTTGAGTAATTGGATTGTGGAGGACGAGGAAAACTAGAGAAAGATGGGGCATTAAAATTATGCTTCATAGGAAACTTGGGTTTAGCAAAAAGTGGTCATTGATGTGGTTGTTGTGGACGAATCAACTTGGTTATGGATTGGAATTCCTTCTCTCCAAACCATCTTTGTATTTCTGCTGCAAGCTATCCTCTGATACATCTTCAAACATTCGAATCAATAGTAAATTTGGCCAGAACTGCTCTGTGTAGGTAGTAACTGTGTCACTCTCCTTCCATGTAAAGGTTTTCCATGCCCATCAAACATGTAGATGATATTGAGGAGGAAGAAAAGAATCCTTCACTTTATCTTGGAAAGCCTTTCACATTGTTGGATAATTTGTACTGTGGCACAAGACATTCCACCAGAGCTGAGCTTTTCCTACTAAATAGTTAGTAACAAATTTGACTTTTTCACTTTCAACATATGTTTCATCAGTATAAAAGTTGTCAAACTGTGACAACCATGAAAGAACTAAAGGGCCATCCTTACAACCATCAAACCGTAGAAATTGGTAATCTTTAACACCGATCTTGGAATGTGTGCCATCTGATTGGGTAGAGACAATAGCTTTTACCACCCTCATAAGGTTATGTTCATCAGATTACATCTTTTGGAGTACTTTGTCACATTGCCAGATCTCATTTTGAGCGCCTAAAAGTTCATGCTGCAGGAGCTCAAGTTGTTGATCGAGTGTTACCTCGGGTAGAGGTGACTCACCGAAATCCTCCATGGTGTTCATAGGATCCATGAGTATGTAGAGAACAAAACCCTCTTGCTAGATATGTAAAAATAATTTTTGAGATTGCTTGAATTAAAATGTAAAAGGAAGGGTTATTCTTGGGAATTGAAAAAGTAAGAAAGAGATGCAACTTGTGTTAAATATAAGGAAAGAGAACTAGAGTGACAACACAAAGAGATAGTGTAGTGGTAAAGCACTTTCGTTGTGAAAGTGAGGTTGTGGGTTCAAATCCTCCCACCTTTGTGAATATAAAACTCCTTATTGCTAGGAAGTTTTTTTGAAAATTTTCTTTATTGCTGAAAAAGAAAATAAAATTTGCATGGGGACTCACCCAACAACAATCCTTTGAAAAACTCAAACATGCACCTGTTTTACAATTACCTAATTTTTCACAACACTTTCATGTCTGCAAAATGATCATCCCATTGCATTTGAGAGTAGGAAGCTTAAGCCCTCAAAAAAGAATTATAGTACATATGATAAAGAATTGTTAGCAGTTGTGCATGCTTTGTGAATTCGGAAACACTATCTTATGGGCTCTAAGGTCTTAATCAAAACCAATCAACAAGCTATTAAGCATTTATTAATTCAGCCCTTAATCTCTGATCGGCATCTTAAATGGGCTTCATACATTCAAAATTTTCAACCCATGATCCAATATAAACATGGTAAAGCTAATGTTGTAGCTAATGCTCTTAGCCATTTTCCTTCACATTCTATTGTTTTGCATAATATTTCTACCATCCAAATTCATTCTTTTCAAGAAATGATTTACACTATGCATCTGATTTGTATTTCTCACATGCATGGCATGACTTCAACAATGGTGCACCTTTATATGATGAACATTATACATTTCATCATGGTTTACTTTATTTTCAACATAGATTGTGCATAACCCAAGCTTTTAAAGATTTTTTCATCAAAGGAATGCATGAACCATCTTACATGGATCATAGAGGCATACATAGCACCATTTTTGCTTGCAAAGATTTCTTGTTTTGGCCACACACGAAAAAAGATATTGCACATTATGTTTCTCAATGCATTGTATGTCAGCGTGTAAAATGTCATCATGGTAAACCATTTGGCATGTGGTCACCTCCACAAGTGTAACACCTTCAACGGGGGGCTAATTTGATGTCAGGTTTGTTAGAGACTCCCAATTGTTTGGCCACTTGTTTTGCTAGGTCCTCTATTGAATTGGAATGTCTGGATGAGGTCTCTGTAGTACTATGGAATCTTTATGCACCTTGGGAAGTTCTAGCTTATCCCCTAGATTATCCTCAATCTCTACACAGATGCGCAAGCATTGATCCAAGGTTCTTGGTTCCTCTAGGAATACGTATGACCTAAGCTTAGCACTCAATAAGCCATCTATGAACAAAGCTATCAATTTGGCTTGAGTGGGTACTTCCAATGGGGGGCATCTCTCTATGTAATGTCTGAATCTTCAACCTACCATCCTCACTGTCTCTTGAGGTGTTTGTTTAAATGTGTGTATCAATGAAGAGGTGTTGTGTCTGATTCCACTCTTGGAAAATTCCGTAATGAAGGACTCCATCATATGGTGGATGTCTCTAAATTGGTGCTGGTGTAGTGGTCGAAACCAATCCAATGCGTCACCCTTTAGAGTAAGTCCAAAGGCATTAAATTATGTGAACATGTTTTCGAATTGTTCAACCTATAACACCTGTTTGAATTCAACTACATGCTCATAGAGATCTCCAGATCCATCAAAGCAATTCTTCATTGCCTTCACTAGTTGAGTATGCCTCAAAGTTCTAGGGTGATTTCTAGGTCTAGGTAGGGGAAAATCATCCCTACCCCTTTGAGCTCTATGATCCCTTGTTTGTTCTCTTTCAACTCTTCCGCCTTCGTTAGTAGCTTATTCTCTCCCCGTGTAGTTGATGAAACTAATCTCTGGTCCTTCCTTATTTTTCTCTCTATGTCCTTGAGATGTTTCAATACCCAAATTTTCCTTGGATACATGTGATCTCATTAGTGGAAAAACTAATTCATCTCCCCATGTACATGCATGACGTCCATGTTTTGTGACCTTATACATCCTTTCTGAAGTTTCATCTAAGTATACTATGTTCCCTGGGACCTTTGGGTCCTTCAGTTCATAAATCATGGTTGCTCCTATAGTAGTAGGATGCTCCTACAGTAGTAGGGTGCTTTGGCTTATATCTCCAAAAAGTTTCATTGGTTTCTTTATTCCAAAACAATTCTATGATCCTATTGTCATGGACATCCAGTTAGGAGTTAACACTCTCGTTAGCACATATTTTCCTCTAGGCATACTAGGTTCTTCACCCTGTTTCCCTTGCTCTTCCGTTCCTAAGTCTTCAATTTCTATCACCTCATCGAGTTCATTCGTTGACACGGGCTTCACTGCTGGATGTTCCAATCCAATAGGTTGGTTAGGGTTGTGCAGTTGGATTACTAACCTACAAAGGCCATCTTCATATACTCCTGCACCCAATCTATTCATGCAGATGTACTCCAACTTAGTCTTGTAGGGTCCCTCTGTCTTTGCTAGGTGGGCTACTCCAAATGAAACCCCTTGTTTCCCTATTTGAAAGACATATTTGAGTCGCTCGTGTCTGAGCTAACCTCGTATGGATAACTGCCTAACTGTTGAGCCCATGATTGTGCTGTAGTTCTCACGCTAGCCTCATAAGATAGAGCACTCGGCTTATCACTTTTCCCTAAGTATTTCCCAGATCTAAGGTTCATTAATCCTTATTTCACCTTATTGTGCTCACTCTGCTAACTAAGTCAATCACTTAGTTCTTTGTGAGTTTCCTTTAAAGTTTCTTGTCTTTTTCAAGTTTATCATGAGGAATTATTTTAATATGTTCAATTTTGATTCATCTGAGTGATGTGAAACCAAGTCACACAATTCTTTTGGGCTAGATCCCTATACCCACTTGCTTTCTTTTTCTCTCTCTCTCTCTCGTCAACCACTTGTCACTTAGTATGCTAAAGCAAATCCTTGCAATTCTAGGAGTCTTGAAACACTCCGTCTATTACCACGAAGTCTATTTACTCAAAGCGATCATCAAATTAGAACGGAGATTCCACTTACAATGTTCTCTTGGACTTTTGAAGCAGTTGTTCTTGATTCATCCAACGGTTCTTGGTGCTATCCGCTTCTCCCCTTGCCCTATGCCAAGCACACAAGAGTTCAAATTTATGGACAACAATGCCCCAAAAGATTTGAAAATATTTGAAAAAATCCTAATTTTGGCGTTATGCCTGACAATCGTGATGGTCAGACACAATTGCGATGGTGTGTCATCATCGCGATGGTCTGAACAGCCATGATGGTCAGAGATCACGATGGCCAAGCTATGATGCTCAGTCAGAGTCGTGATGATCAAGAGACGATGGTCAGACTATGATAATGAGTCACAGTTGTGATTCTCAAGTCACGATGGTCAAGTTGCGATGATCAATGACAGTTGTGATTGTCAAGTCACGATGGTCAAATGATGACGATTAGGACCACGATGGTCACAAGGATCACGATTGTCAAGCACCGTTGCGATGGTGAGGCACTGTCACGATGATGTGACGCGATCGTGATGGCGTGAGCCAAATGCCACGACGGTCAGCGACCATCACGATGGTCAGACACAGTCACGATGATGAGTCATCATCGTGATGGTTAGAAAAATATGTGATCTCACAAAACTAACTATAGATCTATGCAAGCGCTTAGCTGGCTCCTCCTTCATGCAAAAATTTCACCCAAATACATACCTTGGTCTTACAGTCACAATGGTAAGCTTCTACGACATTTTTTGAGAGAAAAATGGAGTTTTTACCTGTGTTTCCTACAGATCCATGATGTTGAAAGGCTGCCCTACAAAGCTAATGCATCAAAAAACACAAACAAACACTTGTAAAATCTCTCTCTCACTCTTGCACACATGCAAATGAGGAAAAGAGAAGAGAAAGAGGGAATATGATAGATTTTTGGTGGTTTTTTAGAGTTTGAGATGATGATAGGGAATGAAACTAGAGGAAATGAGGAGTAAAAGTGTGCAAAAACTAACTACAAACAACAAAACAACAAGAAAATTTTACCTTCCAACGATTTTCTCCAACACACTTACCATCACACGCTCAACCTAGAACTCATCCTCGACAACAACGCCAAATTTGGTGTCACTCTAGTATAATGGTGAGTAGCAACGTGAGGCATTCCACCTCGTAATTGTCAATCCACGGAGAGAATAGGCTGATATGAAGATCAAGAGCAATTGAAGTGCGTGAAGGTGATGGTGAGAAATGCAAATGCATACACACACATGCACACACACATAAGGAGAGTGGCGATGGAGGTCAATGAAAGGCAAGAAAAGAACTCATACTCATATTCATAATCAATTAGTTACAATAGCTCTTCTAGTTACGAGCTTAAAAGTTCAACCACCACAAAATGAGCTCTCTAGCTCTATTTACAGTTTTTGCTTAGTTTTGACCGGTTGCACATCTAGTGATTTGCATAGTTAAAAAATAGGTTCTACATCTAATTTGAGGAACCTAATGGCTTCCAAAAATTATGAAAATTGGTATGAGCTTTCTACTTAGACTCCTCAAGCTTGAGGACTCCTCAGCTTGCACAAAATGGAGTTGCACATGTGGTAATCGGATGTATGTACATATATTACATTGTTTTAGTGATAAAAATAACTATTTGGATCATGAAGTAACCTATGTGCTTCCTCTATGTCTGTGACTAGATCTTGTGCTTGATCCTTTGCCTTGAACATCATGTCATAAAGAATTGTCCAAAACTAGCTGCAAACGAGGCAAATAAAAGAGGTCGAAATGGTTGTTGCAGATGCCTCTACACCGAAAACAGAGTCTGCTAATCTAGTGCAGAATGAAGAATGGGCATTTACTACTGTTTGCACTTTTGACCTATCTTCTCTTGAATAGTGTATGTCTACAGTAGACTCAGATGTTTGGTACTTTGATAGTGGGGCAACCAAACATATTACCTTGCAGGGTAGTTTCTTCACTTCACACAAGCCTGCCGCCCTATAGGGAATATTGTCACATGCACCAACAACTCCTCTGATCCTATCATGGGAGTTGGTAAGATTATTCTGACTATTGCTGATGGTAGTTCCTCTACATTTTTGGATGCTTTATTTGTGCTAGGGATAAAAAAGAATTTGTTATCAGTTTCAGCTTTGACCAAGATTGGCTTGGTTGTGATATTTGTTGATGATAGATGTGCATTTCATGATCTATCAAATGACAACAAGATTATTGCTTCTGGCATTTTATGTCATGGTATGTATAAGCTCATAGGCTATGAAAAATTTGTGAATGATTCAACATGTGCAGTACATTATTCTCAGGCTGTGTCAGATGCAAAGCTTTGGCATGCACACTTTTTGCTAGTTTCCTATGCCTTTAGAAATTTGAAATGGTGTCTTCTTTGCCTAAATTTGAGGCACCTGGTAAACATGTCTGTGAAGGTTGTATTTTGGGCAAAATGCAACATTTCTCATTTCCAAAAGATGGCTCAGTTTGAGCTACTCAAAAATTTCAGCTTGTCCACAATGATGTCTGCGGTCTTATGCAGACACCCTCTTTTGGAAACTATCTTTACTTTGTGACTTTCATTGATGATTTTTCTAGGCATACATGGGTATATCCATTGAAAGCAAAGTCCAAAGTGTTTATTATGTGCTTCAAACAGTTTCTGGTTTTGGCTGAAAATCTATTAGCATGTAAATAGGGCACCCTTTGTTCTGATCGAGGGGGGGAATATATGCCTTTAGATTTTAATGCATTTCTAGCTGAACCTAGGATAAAACATTAGTGTACAATGCCGTATACACCTCAACAGAATGGAGTTGTTGAAATGAAGAACATGTCACTCATGGAGATGGCGAGGTGTATGGTCAAGAGTCAGGCTTTACCACATAGTTTTTGGCTTGAGGCTGTTATGTGTGCAACATATGTATTTAACAAGTTTCCCACTAAATCACTATACTCTATCACTCCATATGAGGCTTGGCATGGTTGCAAGCCATCTGTTGCTCATCTATGTGTTTTTGGTTGTTTGGCATATGCATTAATGCCTAAACAACAATGCAAAAAATTGGATGATAAAGTAGTGAAATGTATTTTTGCTGGGTAGAGTTCTGAAAGCAAAGTCTATCATCTGTATCATCAATACAATAAATGCATTTTGGTTAGTCGTGATGTTTTTGTGGAAGATGCTATTCAGCCATTACTTTCATGTACTAAGAAGACATCTGTTAGCTCCAAAGACATGTATAATACTTTGTTGCCTCTTTTTACAGGTGGATACTCTAGTGCTAGTCCTAATGAGGCAATTTCTCAGCCTTTGCAAGTTTCATGTGATCATGTAAATCATTACATTTCTGAGGTAGATTCAAATGATGCACTTGTTGATGACAGAGCTGATATTGAGGAGGCAAAAACTATGCCAAAATGGCTAGTGCAGACTTTGCGTGACAACAAATTAGATGCACCTCTATCATATTGTACTTGTGCAGTTCTCATAGTGCTTCTTTTGCATTAGATTGCTGTGCCATGGCTACCTCCAGTCTCTATGATGAGAATGAGCTTGTTTCGTTTGATGAAGCACAAAATTTTGAAAATTGGATGGCTGCTATGCAATCAGAATATGATGCTATCATGAAAAATGGTACCTGCTCTTTATATGACTTGCCTCTTGGAAAGAAGACCATTGTCACTACGTGGGTATACAAGCTAAAGCATAATCCTAATGGAACAGTTGACAAGTATAAGGCTAGGCTTATTGCAAAGGGTTATGCACAGGAAAGAGGCATTGATTTTAATGAGACCTTTGCACCTACATGCCGAATGACTATTGTTCATAGCATCTGTGCACTTGCAGCTCTTCATGGTTGGAATGTACATCAATTCGACATTAAAATTTCATTTCCGAATGGTGACTTGCATAAAGAAGTGTATGTTTTTTAGCCCCATGGCTTTGTGATAAAAGGGCATGAAAACCAGGTGTGCAGGTTGAAAAAGGCATTATATGGTTTGAAGCAGCACCACGTGCTTGGTATGAAAAGATACATGCCTATCTGATTGCACATGGTTTTGAGAATAGTCCAACTGAGAGTGCCTTATATGTTAAGCATGCAAATGATGTGCTTCTGATCATTGTTGTGTATGTTGATGACATGTTGATCGCTGGTCCTCATGAGATGCATATTGGTAATTTTAAGGCTGATTTGCATGCCTCATTTGAGATGTCTAATTTGAGGCATTTGTATCATTATTTGGGCATTCAATCTATGCAAGTTGATGGCCTATAGCTTTGTGTCAAACAAAATATATTGACACATTATTGCAATGTTTTCGCCTTGAAGATTGCAAACCTATTCCCACTCCTATGGAGACAAGTTTACGATTGAGTCTTCATGATGCTAGAGATACACTTGATTCCGTTCTTTATCAGTAGGCTATTGAATGCTTGATTTACTTATGCATTACTTGGCCAGATATTCAGTTTCCTATCTCATAGATGAGCAGGTTTATGCATTGCCCATGTGTCAAGCATTGTCAGGCGGTTAAGCGCATCTTTCGCTACTTGAGTGGTACCTGACTACCACCAGATTTACATGCTTTTTGTGACTCGCGCTGGGCTAGTTTCTATGACACTCATGTGTCCACTAGTTGCTTTTGCTTCATGCTTGGTAGCTCATGTATATCTTGGTTGATCAAGAAGCAGTCTACTGTGGCCACTTCTAGTTGTGAGGCTGCGTATAGGGTAGCTTTCATAGCAACTATTGAGTGTGTGTGGCTCAGACACCTTATGGCTCATTTGGGTGTTGGTCAATCTTATGCCACCACCATCTTTAGTGACGGTTAGAGCACATTGGCCAGTTGTGAGGAACCCCACATTCCATGCTTGCACTAAGCACATTGAGGTGCATTATCATTATGTCAAGGAGAGGTTCTGTGCTAGAGAGATCAGCTTGGCATATGTGCCCACGTAGGAGAACATTGCAGACCTTTTCATGAAGGCTCTGCTTAGGGAGAAGTTTGAAGCTTTTTGCAAAGCTTTGGGCTTACTTCCTTTTGTGCAGTGATTCCACATAGCTTGTCACTTCCTTATACATGAGTGCCAGCTCCTTGTTCACCGCATCACTCCCAAGGGGGATTCATTGATATATTTAGGTGGTGATGTGTGTGAACACACTAGGATTGTTGGGGCAGTTTTTTCCCTCTTTAGGAGTTTTTTCCCCTCGGCTTGTATATATGCCTATTGCCCTAATATGCTACTTATCTTTTTACATTCTAGTGGTAATACATTCAGTATTTGTGTTGTGCTCCAAGCTTCTTCTTCTTCCTTGTGCTATTCACGTGCTTCCGTAGACCTCAAACTCCGATAGGGTGTATGTACAAGTCTAGTGCTCTTCACTTAAGAAACCATGTCTTTTCAAGTGATCTGATGTGATTCAATGTAAGCCCATGTGATTCCTTAATTTAGAAACCCATGTGAATAACTTCTCCTGGGAAACCATGTGACTCAGACACATGGAAAGCCTAAACCCCTTAGGCTAGAGGTATTTATGTGGGTGGATTTGGAAGGGAGGATACAAACTCTCACCCTCACATGGTGGTCATTGTTGACCCGATCTTGCAGATGCACATACATAGAGATAGTGTAGAAACAAAATCTCACAAAAGCATACATAGTATAGAGAGAGCGAGACAAAGACAAGAGACTGAACACAAGATTGGGTACAATCTCCCCCCCCACATGCTTTGATAGACAAGTCTATCAGAGTATGTGTGTTGATAGGTATTTTTCATTACATCCTGAATAAAATATACATGAGGGTGGTGCTTCAAAAGCATGTGTTTATGAAAATATGCCTTGTTCACAAAATCTTGGCTTTCTAAGCGATCTACTATTTTTGCAAACACGTAGCTTTCTAAGCGACTTGCTATTTTTACAAAAAATATCTAAAATACTATCTTTTAAGTATCTTTAAAAATATATGGATAAGTCCATGCATGTTCATTTCATGGTTCTTCACCTACTAAATCAAAACACAATCACATTAAAAACCTCAAGACATTAAAATCCATATAACATTCCATTATTCCATAAAGTATAATAGTCATTATCTTGAAGGCTTGGAAGCTTTACAATAGTGATATACAAAGCCATGGTTTTATTCCAGCATATTGTTGTAAACATTTTTCTTGATTTTTCTGCAAAGAAAATGTCTTGAGGCCTTGACCCGTGCGTAGAAATCTATGATATGCCGATTGATGGGCTTGGAGATCATGCAGATGGAGTATTTACTCTCTACTTGATGCTCTGCAAAATAGAGGTGCATGAATGCCATCTTAGAAGAGCTTTGGAGGGTCCATAGGTCCTCATCTAAGGAGGAATTATAGGAAAGAACCCACCACAAGCCAGCATAGGTGGCTAATAGGGTGCCTCCTAGTGCCAATGCACATTTGCAATTGTGAACACCCCAAAGGAGGTGATTAAGCATCTTGCCTCTCTCTCTCTCTCTCGTTGAGCAAGGGTTCCATTTTATCTTGCTTTTATAGCCCATGAAAGTCAAATTCTTCTTGCACATGGGATTAAAGACACCCCCAACAATGCCATTTCATGAGCTCATGGATTTTTGTCCCTCTTCTCTTTGCTAAATGTTTTCTCTACATATCTTGAGAACCTGAGAGTGACAAGGAAAATTTGAAGGAATTTTTGGGCTATCTTCTCAACCCACGCTCACCCAAAATTTTCATTAGTGAAAGCTCATCCATCATACTCCCTCAAGGAATTTTTCTCATCATTTTCAAGAGAAGAAGCCCGCACAAAGGTGTCCCAAAGAAGGTTGTGAGTGTCTCTTTGCAAATCGTTCTTCAATGAAGGGACGAAGTTCATGAAGATTGACAAGTGGAGACCGATTCAAGATGCGTGAACAACAATTCTGCATGTGTTTGTAGAGTAATGAATCATATAAAGGTGGCCCAAGCCAACCTACAACAAGAAGCAAAAACTTAGAAAAAGATTCTAGGAAGTACTCCATTTGCATTACATCTTTCTCTGCTTTGTTGAATTAGGAACAATTGTTACATTACTTTCTTGTTCCAGAGTATTCATGGAGGGAGCTCATTTAATGATAGTAATATGTTATTACACGCTCCTAGCAAGGAAGTCGATTACACATCATAGCTCAAAGAGAAGTATATACAACAAACACATGAGATAAGTATATGCCAAGGGCTAAATGGTTTTGATGTAAAAATGAATGATATCCAAACATATATGTTCATGCTTAAGGAAATCCAAACTGAGATGGGAAACCTTTGCACTTCCATAAATGAAGTGCAAGCTGATCTCCCTATTAGAGAACCTCTCTCTCAGTTAATGATAGTGCACCTCAATGTGCTTTGTGCGAGCATGGAACATAGGGTTCCTCACAACTGCCAATTCACCTTGATTGTCAGTAAAGTTGGTGGTGGTAGAAGACTAACCAACACCAAAATTAGCCAAAAGGTATCTGAGCCACAAACACTCAACAATGGATGTGAAAGTTTCCCTATACATCAACCTAACAACTAGAAATGGCCACAATAGGCTGCTTCTTGCTCAACCATGATATGCATGAAGCTACCAAGCATGAATCAAGAAACACTAATGGACACATGAGTGTCATCGAATCCAACCAAGTCTGCACTAGAAAAAGCATGTAAAAATCACAGTACTGATCCCTATTTGGGATAAAATAGTCCATGTAGATGGATAACAGTTAACTAGCAAAAGATGTACTTAAGAAATTACCAATGCTTAACACTTGGACAATGCATAGACCTGCTCATATGAGTGACAACATATTGAATATCAGGCCGAGTTATGTGTTGATATATTTTGGTAGTGACGTGTGTGAACACACAGGATCGTCAGGGCACTTTTTTCCCTCCTTAGGAGGTTTTGTTTCTCAGCTTGTATATATGCCTATAACCCTAACCAATCACTTATCTTTGTACATTCACTTGGCAATTCATTCATTGTTATGTTGTGCTCCAAGCTTCTTCTTCTTCCTTATCCATGTGCTTGCACAAACCTCAAACTCCAACCTAGGAAATTTATTAAAAGTTTTTCTTATTTAGCATTTTCCCTTACTTTATTATTAAATAATTTCTGTACATAAGACTTCATCATTATGATCATTTAATTTCTCTACATCATTCACAATCACAATAATTTAACTCCTCCAAGATACATTTCCATGAATCTGTTTTTACATGGAACATGCTTACTTTTGTTTAGTGATGGGACATATGATTGGCCATCCATGTGTATTTTATTTCTTATCAGTTGAGTTAAATTTCTTTTCAACTGGGGGACATGTCATGTAGCACTTCCTCAATCACAAGATTCTGATCACTTACGAATAGTGGAAGAGGAAAAAATAGAACTTGCACAAGATAAGAGAAAATCTGACATGAAAGAGTAGACAAGATATGACTAAGAGAAAGAGAAGTTCTAGTATTATAGATTTGAATCAATCGATACAATAGCTTTGGAAAATAGTTCTTGGTGAAGCCTCAATATCTCGACCACCCTCGAGCTATCAGAATCTGATTCACACTGACACTCTCAATCACAAGGTAATTCTCTGATTTTTGGCCTCCTCTTGACACAACAAACCTCTTTCAAAACAAAGTTTATCATCCCCAAGGAAGTGCATGATCCATCAAATATAGAAAAACTTAGCTCTCCCTGTGTTGCATGCAAAACTTTTGCAAAAGCATGCATTTGTAGTAGTTAAGTGCTTTCTTTAGTGGTACCTGTCCAAAAATAGAGAAAGGGAACAAAAAGACATATGTGAAGATATCTGTAAGTGTGCATGACATGTATGGATCAAAATCACCAATTTGAATAGAAATAGAGAAGCACACTTTTTTTTATAAGTACCTAAAATGGCACTTTTCCAAGCCCTTTAAGTAAAAAATAGTGAGTAATTAGCTTAAGCTTGTGAGACACAAAAATGTTCAACTATTTGATGTGCATAATAGTATTAGAGATGACCTAGGTCCAAATCCACCTCCAAGTATCACTTTTTAGCCGTGCAAGTTTAGAAATTCTCGAGAGAGTTTAAAATGGTCATTTTCTTACAGTGAACTAAATGTAGAGCCCTAAATGAGGTACTTAAAACATGTTTCACAAAAAATTCATAGGGATTCTTTTATTCTCTTGTGCATGCTCTACCTTTCTTTCATAAAATATTTCTCTTAATTCTTTCATCATCACATTCAATTTTCAACCACAAAACATGATGTGGATAAGGTTAAGAGAGAGAATATAAAAATTTTCATCCCTAAATTTTGCCTACATGCATAAAATGACCTAATTATTCATTCTAAACATTATCCCCATAATGTAATTTAGAAAGTTCAAAATGAATTATTTCACTATCGAAAGGCCTATTACAATTCTTCCCCCCCCCCTTTAAGAACTCAGTCCTCAGAGCTGGAAAGAAGGATAATGTGCCAGGAAACCTTCTAAGTTCACCCACGTTGAATCTTCAATTGGATATGTGTGCCATTTCACCAAACTGTCTACTATAGATCTATTTCTAAGTAATCTTTCCCCCTATCTAATACTATTTCAGGTCGAAGCTCAAAACAACCATCATCTTTCAGCTTATAGTTGTCCTGCAAAACATGAGCAACATTAGGTACATATCTTTTAAGTAAGATAACATGAAATACAAGATGCAAATTAAAATGGTCAAGTAATTCCAATAAATAAGCAAGGGATCCAATATTTTTCAAAACTTCAAAAGGACCTGCATATCGTGGAGAAAGTCTATGATACTTCCCTAGCAACAAGTTAGAGTCAGTGAGGATGTCATTTGTTTGAAATTCAAGTGGTATTCTCTTCAAATCATAGAATTTCCTTTGTCTTTTTTGAGCTTCTTTTATGTGTTGCTTATTTTTTCCAAGTTCTTTTTCCATTTCTTTAGATACTTCTACTTTATTTCAAAAATCACAAAACAAAGGTGGAGTCTAACAATTATAACCATACATAGCCTCAAATGGAGTCATTTTAATAGATGCATGCCATGCATTATTGTATGAACACTCAACTAAGGGAAAATATTAACTCCAATTATCCTGCTTTTCATTCACATAGATACACAACATAACTTCAAGTACCCAATTAACCCTATTTGTTTCCCCATCAATTTGTTGATGGACAATTGTACTCATGCGAAGTTGAGTTCCAATTGATTCAAACGTTGCTCTCCAAAAGTTTGATGTGAATCTAGATTCTCTATAAGAAATTATGTCTTTAGGCATTCCATGCAATCAAAAAATTTCTTTTACAAATATTCTTGGAACATTCAAGGCACTATCAATCTTTTTCATAGGAAAGAATTGTGACATCTTGGTAAGTCGATCAACTACCACAAATATGGTATCATGTTTTCTTTTTCTTGTATGTAATTTGGTGATAAAGTCCATAGAGGTAGAATCCCAGTTGTGATTTGGAAGATACAAAGGTTGAAGCATTCTAGGCATTCTACTTAAATTTCACACTATTGACAATTTAAACATTCACTAACATATTTTGTAATATTCCACTTCATACATGGCTAGAAGTAAGAATACTTTGTTTTAACATAGGTCCTTGAATAACCTTGATGTGCAAAAAAAGGTGCATCATGACAATCATGTAATATTTGATCTTTCAATGGAGATTCAGAAGATATGCATAATCGATTGTTACAATATAAAGATCCATTATGCAAATGAAATTTTTCTAGATACATCGATCCCCTATTTGCATGCAAGAAATCCAAGATAGGTGCACAGAAAGAGTATTGTTTTAGTTCTTCTCGAATTTGATTGAGGAAATTAGAATTTGTTATAGAAAGTAGATTACATAAAAATTTTCGAATCGATGCATCAGCGACCTTATTTTCCTTACCAGCCAAATACTTAATATCAAAGTCATACTTGTTTAACAATTCAATCCGCACTTTTGCCTATTGTTAAGCAATGAATGTGTGAAAATGTATTTTGAACTCTGATGATCCGTTTTCAATTCAAACTTAAACCTTAATCGTAGATATCTCCAATGCTTAAGTACATGTACAACAAAAACAATTTCTAGATCATGAGTAGGATAACTAAGTTCATGTTTTCTTAATATTCTAGATTCATATGCACCTTACCATCCTATGAAAGAACAGATCCTATCTGACTACCAGTTGCATCACATGTGACCACAAAAGGCTTTCCCATTTCTGGTATTTTTAGAACAAAATTTTCAATGGATTTTTGTTTCAATGATTCAAATGATTTTTGATAGGCATCACTCCACACAGTTTGTGCATTCTTTTTAGTCAACTCTATGATGGGATTAGCTATCTTACAGAAATCCTTAATATGTGCTCTTTTAGATTGTGCCAATCCTAACAAACTTCTAACATCCCTTATAGTTTTAGGAACTAGCCAATCAACTATTGTTTTCACTTTATCTTGGTCTATATGAATTCGCTCTTTAGATATGACTCTTCCTAGATACACAAGTTTATCCTTAGCAAAGAAACACTTAATCTTTTTTCCATACAACTTGTGTTCTCTAAGATTTTGCAAAGGCTTCTTGAGATGTACATCATGCTCATAATCATCTTTAGAGTATACAAATATATCATCAAGAAATACTTAGGTGAATTCATCTAGGTAATCATGAGAAATATTTTTCTTCAAGTACATGAATGTGCTAGGAGCATTTGTTAATCCAAAAGGTAAAACCATAAACTTGTAGTGGCCAGCATCTTGGGTATGTCTTTTGTTTTGATCCTAATTTGTCAATATCCAGATCTTAAGTCAATCTTAGTGAATATAGTCACTCCACTTAATTGACATAATAATTCATCTATGTGAGGGAGTGTGTTATTATTTTTAATTTTTCTTTTATTCAACCTCTTGTGGTCAAAATATAATCTATAAGAGCCATCTTTCTTCGTTTGAAATAAAATATGTGCTCCCCAAGGTGAAACACCCGATCTTATCAAGCCTTTCTTCAAAAGATCATCTAACTAAATCTTAAACTCCTTTAATTCATCTATATTAAATCTATAGGGCGCTCTAGAATATGGTTCCCTCCCCAAGTACATATCGATGCCATGGTCAATTTGCCTAGGTGAAGATATACCATGCAATTCTTTTGGAAATACATCCATATTCTTTCAAGAGATTTTCTACATAATTTGAAAGATTTTCTGTTACGCTTATGTGTTCCTTGAGTAGCTTTGATGGAACCTTTTCCTTATACGTGGGCACTTTTTACTCTAGTGCGCGTCAGAGGTTTTTTTCGCATGTTACCACATACATGATTCACTCATATGTGGTGGTACTTTGTAGTTAGGGATATTATTTAGCTCTTACTTTAGTTCAGTTCATCATCCATAGAGAGAGCTATTCCAACTATCTGTCTTCTTCGTGTGTCTTGCTATATTTGTGCTCCTTGTGTGTGCTTCTCGTGTGTCTCTAACACTTCTACACACACACACACATACACACACACACACCCAATAGTGGTATCAAAGCGGGTTCAGTGCCTTTTCAAGTTTTGGTTTTTTGCATCGTGGCACACGTGCACTTTTAATAGTGAAAATGGACTTTAGAGCATAGAATAGTGAATTTCAATAGGCAAGAAACATTTTCACCAATTTCACTGGAGTTTTATCCCCATTCGAGGCCATTCGTGGAGTCAGAATTGCCATCAGAGTGATGATTTGTGAGCTGAAGTTTCAACATTCATTTCAACTTTCGTCGAAGTAAAGATTTTGTCACATTCTTGTTCTTTAGTGAAATGGTAGGCAACAATGAATTGTCTGGCATGCTTCAAGCTAAAGATAAGCTTGATGGGACCAACTATCCAATCCGGTCTTACATGATGAAGCATGTTCTTGTTGCAAAACAACTTTGGAACATAGTGGTAGATGTAGATCAAAAGACCCATAGGTTCTTCTACTTCACAGTCTATTGTTAGAGATGGAGCTTCTTCTTCAAATATAGTGGTTTCTTCTTCTCCACCTACACAAGAGCAACTTAGATGGGAGGGAAAAGATGCTCAACCTCATGCATTGATTGCGCTTTCTATGAAGCGTCATATAGTTCCACACATTCGGTCATGTTCTACATCAAGATAGGCATGTGACACTATTGCTTCTTTGTATGTCGTGCATAATGAAGCACATGTTGCATACTTGAGGAAGCAACTTGAGGATGTATGTATGGTTGAAAATGAGTCTATGGATGTGTATATGACACGCATCAAGGACTTAAAAGAGCAATTGGCAAACATAGATGAGATTATTCCGGAATCACTCATCTCTACATTGGTTAAAGGATTACTAGAATCTTTTCAAAGCTTTGCTATTGCACTCCATTTGGTTGCAAAAGGTAATCCCAGTACGTATGCAGTTGATGAGGTTGTGTCTCTTCTTTTGCAAGAAGAGCAATCTAGAGTGAATATGAGTGGTTTGATTGAGGGAACGCAAGCACTTGCTATCTCACAAAAAGGGAAAGCAAGTATGGTTCTTTGGGTTCATCAAAACCAAAGCCCCAACCTTCCTCTTCCGCTCATTCCTCTAATGATGTTGATTTGCAAAAGAAGAAGAGATGCAAATATTGCCGAAAGGCTAGCCATACTATTGATGTCTGTAGGAAGCTTGCTAAGCACAATAAAAAGAAGAAGGAATTTGGCATGCCTACTATTTAAAATTCAGCAAGCCCAAAGAATGATGAAGTTAACATGGCTCAAGATTTTTGGGCATGTGTTGTTACATGTCATTATGATGCATCTTTGCATTCTAAATGTATGGTTGTGAGTAAGGTTGATTCTGATTAGTTCTTTGATAGTGGTGCTTCAAAGCACATAATTCATGCAAAATGATTTTGCATCTTTGAAAGATACACCCAAAGGAGGACATGTGGTGTGTGCAAACAATGCCTCTTATCCTATCATTGGAGTAGGCAAAGTTGAGCTTATGACTGCAAATGGAGGTGCGATTCTCTTGAAAAATGCATTGTATGTACCCATTATCAAGAAGAACTTAATTTTAGTTCCTTTGGTTGCCAAAGCTAGACTTTATGTACACTTTGTTGATGATAAGTTTATGGTTCATGATTTTAGTAATGGTGACATTATTGTGATGTCTAGTACATTATGTAATGGTTTGTATCACATGGATACATACAAGAGGCTCCCTCCAATGCCTTGGTTGCTCATACTTCTTCCATGGCTGAAATGGAGCTTTGCCATGCTCATTTTGGTCACTTGAACTTCAATAGTTTGCTTTACTTGCAAAAGAAGGACATGATTATTGGTTTGCCAACATTTGAATCCATTGAAAAGCATGCACGTGAAGGTTGCATTCTTGGAAAAATGCATCATGCTTCTTTTCCAAAAGATAGTCATACACACACTACAAGGAAATTGTAGCTTGTTCATAGTGATGTATGTGGTTCCATCAAGACTCCATCTTTTGGGAAGCATGTATATTTTGTTACCTTCATTGATGATGCTACTTGCCATACATGGGTGTACCCTATGAAAGCAAAGAGTGAGGTATTTTCTTGCTTCAAAGCAATTTTAGCTATGATTGAAGACTTTTCTTCACAAAAGCTTTTGACCCTATGCATAGATCATGGTGGTGAATACATGTCACATGAGTTTCATGATTTTCTTCATGAAAGAGGTATTTCACACCAATGTAGAGTGCCATATACACCTCAACAAAATGGTTTTGTTGAGCAAAAAAATAAAACACTTCTTGAAATGACACAATGTTCGGTTAAGTTTTGGATGGAAGCGATCATGTGTGCAAAGTATGTGTTGAATCGCTACCCCACAAAGGCATTGAGATTCATCACTTCTTATGAGGCTTGGAATGGACATAAGCCTATGGTTAGTCATACATGCATGTTTGGTTGTTTGGCATATGCTCTTTTGCCATCACAACAATGTCACAAACTTGATGACAAGGCAAAGAAAAGTATATTTGTTGGTTAGAGTGCTAAAACTAATGGATATCATTTGTACCATATATTGACATACACAACTATTGTGAGTTGAGATGTGGTATTTGCTGAAAATGCAGTTTTCCCTCTACTTGAATGCAAAAAAGAGCCAATAGTTAGCTCACAGGATGTGTTCGATACACTCATGCCTTTGTTCCAAAATGGTGCACTCGACTATGGCCATGTAGACCAACAAATTAAGGCTCAAGGGGCTGAAAAATTCTAGCAAAATAGAGCTGAAAATGTAGAGAATTTCCAACCAAAAATGGTTGAAATTTTTCAGCAAAAAATTATCGAAATTGTTGGAAATTTCTAGCCATACATGGCTGAACATTTGCGTCAAAATATGGCTGATAATGAGCATGAAATTCAGCCCATGTATGATATACATGTTGGTGATGTATTACATAATGAACACATGTCTATCAAGAGTGCACAAACTATGCCAAAGTGGCTAAAACAAACTTTACAGGACAACAAATTGAGTGCACCTTTACTTGGTAGAACAAGATCAAGCTCTCACCATGCATCAAGTAATTTTTTGGATTATTCTCTTATTGCAAAAACATGTAATGAAGAGACAATTTCTTTTGAAGATTCATTTGACGATCCACAATGGATGAGTTCTATGCAATAAGAAATGGATTCCATACATAGGAATGGTACTTGGGAGTTATGTGAATTGCCAAAAGAAAAAGGTTTAAAAGATTAAGAGAAAGTTTGATGGTAGCATTGATCGTTACAAAGCTAGGTTGGTTGCCAAAGGATATGCGCAACAATATGGCCGTGACTATGAGGAAACTTTTGCTACTTCACACACAACTATTATTCATACCGTGGCTGCATTGGCTGCCCATTAAGTTGGAAAGTACATTAGTTGGACATAAAACAACTTTCTTGAATGGTGATTTGAAAGAAGAGGTTTATGTGAAACAAGCTCTTGGATTTGCAAGAACATATGGTTGTCACTTGCATAAAGCCTTGTATGGTCTCAAGAAAGCTCCATTTACATGGTATGAAAAAATCCATAAGCACTTGATTACTCTTGGCTTCACATGTAGTCCAATTGAAAGTACACTCTATGTATGCAAAGATGGGGTTGATCTTATAGTGCTTGTTCTTTATGTTGATGACATACTCTTGACTTGGTCATGTGATGCAAAACTTGACATTCTTATGGCTAATTTGCAGCATACTTTTGATGGGACTTATCTTGCTCTTTTGAGCTACTACCTTGGCATACAATTTGTATCCATTGAGGGGGGAATTGTTATGCATCAAGCAAAGTATGTCGAAAAATTACTTCAACATTTTGACTTTAAGAATTGCAAGCCAGTTTCCACACCAGTTGAGACAAGATTCAAGTTCTCAGTTGACGATTCCAGTGATGCATTTGACACTTCTCTTTATCCACAAGCTATGGGATGTCTTAGTGCATGCAACACAAGGCCAGATATATAGTATGGAGTTTCCTAGTTGAGTCGATTCATGCATAGCCCTGGCACTAAGCATTGGCAAGTGGTGAAACGTGTGTTTAGATATCTCAAAGGCACTTTGAGCTTATGTCTCTTTTATGGAAGAGATATTCTGCAATGCTTGCATGCTTTTATAGATAGTGACTGGGCTGGTTGTTATGATACTTGCATCTACACTAGTGGTAATTGCTTTTTCCTTGGAGATTCATGCATATCTTTGTTGAGTAAGAAGCAACCTATAGTGGCGACATCGAGTTGTGAAGTTGAGTATAGGGCAATTTTCACAGCAATAGTGGAGTGTATATGATTGACACCTATTGATGGATCTTTGCATGGAGATTGATGCTGCTACAAATATTCTCACTAATAGTTAGAGTGCATTGGCTATTGCATGAAACAACAGTGTTTCATGCATGAGCCAAACATATTGAGGTGCATTATCACTATGTGAGAGAGTGCCTTCATACAGGAGATATTGATTTGGTATATGTGGCTACACAAGATAATGTGGCAGACATAGTCACCAAAGCTCTTCCATGGGAAAAGCTTGAAGCTTTTAAGAAAGATTTAGGCTTATTACCTTTATTATACTTATGTGTTCCTCGTGTAGCTTTGATTTGAACCTTTTCCCTATACATGGGCACTTTTTACTCTAGTGCTGGCTAGAGGTTTTTTCCCAATGTTACAACATACTTGATACACTCATATGTGGTGGTACTTTGTACTTAGGGATATTGTTCAGCTCTTACGTCAGTTCAGTTCATCGTCAATAGAGAGAGCTATTCCAACCATTTGTCTTCTCCATGTGTCTTGCTGCGTTTGTGCCCTTGTATGTGCTTCTTGTGTGTCTATCGCACTTCCACACACACCCAACAGTGGTATCAGAGTAGATTCAACTCCTTCTTAAGTTTCGGTTTTTTGCATCATGGCGTACTCACACTTTTAATAGTGCAAATCGACTTCAGAGCATAGAACTGTGAATTTTAGCAACCAAGAAACATTTCCACCAGTTGCACTAGAGCCATTCGTGCAACAAAAATTGCCATCAGAGTGATAATTTGTGAGCTGAAATTATAGCATTCATTTCAGCTTTCATCAAAGTAAAGATTTTGTCAGATTCTTGTTCCTTCGTGAAATGGAGGGCAGAAATGACTTGTTTGGCATGCTTCAAGCTGAAGATAAGCTTAATGGGACCAATTATCCAATGTGGTCTTACATGATGAAGCATGTTCTTGTTGCCAAACAACTTTGGAAAATAGTGGCAGATGTAGATCAAAGACCTGCAGGTTCTTCTACTTCACAATCTACTATCATTGATGGAGCTTCTTCTTCAAATATAGTGGTTTCTCCTTCTCCACCTACACAGGAGCAGCTTAGATGGGATGGAAAAGATGCTCAAGCTCATGCATTGATTGCACTTTCTATGAAGCGTCATATAGTTCCACACATTCAATCATGTTCTATATCAAGACAGGCATGGGGCACTCTTGCTTCTTTGTATGCCATGCATAATGAAGCACGTGTTGCATACTTGAGAAAACAACTTGAGGATGTATGTATGGCTGAAAATGAGTCTATGGATGTGTATGGGACAGACATCAAGGACTTGTAAGAGCAATCGCCAAACACAGATGAGATTATTCCATATGCATCACTCATTTTTACATTGTTGAAAGGATTATTGGAATCTTTTCAAAGCTTTGCTACTACACTACGTTTGGTTGCAAAAGTGAATCCCAATATGTATGCATTTGATGAGGTTGTGTCTCTTCTTTTGCAAGAAGGGCAATGTAGAGTGAATAGGAGTGGTTTGATTGAGGGAACACAAGCACTTGCTATCTCACAAAAGGGGGTTTTCTTCACTAAAGCTTTTGACTCTACGCACGAATCCTGGTGGTGAATACATGTCACATGGGTTTAGTGCTTGTATTCATGAAAGAGGTATTTCACACCAATGTATGGTGCCATATACTCCTTAGCAAAATAGCATTGCCAAGCATAAAAATAGAACTCTACTTGAAATGGCACGATGTATGATTAAAGGAAAGCACCTTCCTGATAAGTTTTGGATGGAAGCAGGCATGTGCACAAATTATGTGTTGAATCACTGCCCTACAAAAGCAAGAGTCATTACTCCTTATGAGGCTTGGAATGGACATAAGCCTGTGTTTAGTCATATGCGTGTGTTTGGTTGTTTGGCATATGCTCTTGTGCCATCACAACAACACCACAAACTTGATGACAAGGCAAAGAAATGTATATTTGTTGGTTATGGTGCTGAAAGTAAGGGATATTGTTTGTACCTTCCATTGACAAACACAATAATTGTGAGTCGAGATGTGGCATTTTCTGAAAATTGAGTTTTCCCTCTACGTGAATGCAAAAATTAGCCAACAACTAGCTCACAAGATGTGTTCGATACACTCATGACTTTGTTCCAAAATGCTGCGCTTAACTATGGCCATGCAGAGCAGCCAATTGAGGTTCAAAGGGCTAAAAAAGTCCAGCAAAATAGAGCTGAAAATGTAGAGAATTTCCAGCCAAACATGGCTAAAATGTTTTAGCCAAAAAATGTCAAAATTACTGGAAATTTCTAGCCACATATGGCTGAACATTTGCAACAAAATATGGCTGAAAATGAGCATGAAATTCAGCCCACGTATGGTTTATATGTTGATGTTGTATTGCATAATGAAGACGTCTATTAAGAGTGCACAAACTATGCCAAAGTGGCTGAAACAAACTTTGCAAAACAACAAATTGAGTGCATTTTTACTTGGTAGAACAAGATCAAGCTCTCACCATGCATCAAGTAATTTTGTGGATTATTCTCTTATTGCAACATGTAATGAAGAGCCACGTACTTTTGAAGATGCATGTGACGATCCACAATGGATGAGTTCTTTGCAATAAGAAATGGATTCCATACATAGGAATGATACTTGGGAGTTATGTGAATAAAAAAAAAGAAAAAATGCCATTGGTACAAAGTGGGTTTACAAGATTAAGAGAAATTCTGATGGTAGCATCGATCGATACAAAGCTAGATTGGTTGCCAAATGATATGCACAACAATATGGCATTGACTATGAGGAAACTTTTGCATGTAATTCATGCATGACTACCATTCGTACCGTGGTTGCATTGGCTTCCCATCGAGGTTGGAAAGTGCATCTGTTGGACATAAAAACAACCTTCTTGAATGGTGATTTGCAAGAAGAGGTCTATGTGAAGCAACCTCTTGGATTTGCTATGAAAGGGAAAGAGCATATGGCTTGTCGCTTGCATAAAGCCTTGTATGGTATCAAGCAAGCTCCATGTGCATGGTATGAAAAAATCCATAAGCACTTGATTGCTCTTGGCTTCACATGTAGTCCAATTGAAAGCACACTCTATGTACACAAAAATGGGGCTGATCTTAGAGTGGTTGTTCTTAATTTTGATGAAATACTCTTGACTAGGTCATGTGATACAAAACTTGACATTCTTATGGCTGATTTGCAGCATACTTTTGATGTCACTTATCTTGGTCTTTTGAGCTACTATCTTGGTATCTAGTTTGTATCGGTTGAGGGAGGAATTGTTATGCATCAAGCAAAGTATGCCGAAAAACTACTTTACCATTTTGGCTTTGAGGATTGCAAGCCAGTTTCCACACCAGTTGAAATAGGATTTAGGTTCTCAATTGAGGATTCCAGTGATGCATTTGACACTTCTCTTTATCAGCAAGATGTGGGATGTCTTATATATGCATGCAACACAAGGTAGGATATACGGTATGTAGTTTCCTAGTTGAGTCGATTCATGCATATCCCTAGCACTAAGCATTGGAAAGCAGTGAAAGATGTGTTTAGATATATCAAAGGCACTTTGAGATTAGGTTTCTTTTATGGAAGAGATATTCAGCCATGCTTGCATACTTTTATAGATAGTGATTGGGTTGGTTGTTATGATACTCACGTGTCCACTAGTGGTAATTTCTTTTTCCTTGGAGACTCATGCATATCTTAGTTGAGTAAGAAGCAACCTATAGTGGCAACATTGAGTTGTGAAGCTGAGTACAAGGTAGTTTTCATAGCTACAGTGGAGTGTATATGGTTGAGATGCCTATTGATGCATCTTTGCATGGAAATTGATGCTGCTATGCATATTCTCATTGATACTTAGAGTGCATTGGCTGTTGCACAAAACCTAGTGTTTCATGTATAGACCAAACATATTGAGGTGCATTATCACTATGTGAGAGAGCACCTTAATGCATGAGATATTTGTGGAGAATGAGTTCTCTTATGCGTAACGAAAACGTGTAGTGAACCCTTGTATGTCCAACACTTGGACAAATAGCTGCACCTTAGATAACTTGCTGCTCTTAATACAAAATTCAAATGGACCTATGCCTTTAGTTAATCAAAGTATACAAAGAGAGCTTTCTAACAAGCTATAAATAACTCAATTTGGACAAGTTTTGATTAGGAAACGCAAATCATGAAGATGAACTACCTATCCACACAAGTATTCTGAAGAATTAAGCTTCACTCTCGGATTCGTAACTCCTTGAATATATATTCTTTGAGGAAGATACTTGAGATAGAGAAACTACATACAAATAGATTTCCAACAAACTAAAACTCAAGTAATTTGGGTGAGTTTTGGTAAGGAAACTGTCCAAAATAGACCACTTGCACACATAAGTATACTGAAAAACTGGACTTCATTCTCTTATAGATATCTCACAGAATATAGATTCTTTGAATGACATGTTTGGGAGATAGAAAATGCATTCAAAGAGCTTTTTAACAAGCTAAAAAACAAGAAATTTGGATACATTTTGGTTGGGAAACTTAATTGACCAAAATAGACTACTTGTCTATATAAGTATGTTGAAAAACTAGAATTCGCACTTTGACTGATATCTCATAGAATATATAAGATTTGAAGGATATATTTGAGACAAAGAAAGTACAAGATAAGCTTTCCAATGAGTGTTTAAACGCAAGAAATTGTTACATATACACTTAGATATGAGCTTCACAATAGAGCTATGTACAAAATGACGTGTGGCCGGAAGGAGTCTATGGGAAGACAAAATGACAAAATAACTAGATCTGACTATTGGGAGCCCTTGACTCTTCCTCTCCTTGTTTAGAACGTGCTCCCACTCCACTTTTGTAACCAATGAGCATGTGAAGAAGTTTGTGCCTCCTTCTTGCAACCTGATCTTTGGTTTTGATGAACTTTATCTCCACATCTTTGCTCAATACCTTCTCCCTTACATAATGGTAGTGGACCTCTATGTGCTTGCTCCTTGCATGAAACATAGGATTGCTTGCCAAGTAAATACTTGACATGTTATCACCGTATATAGGGATTTCCAACTTGCACTTCAAGATCAGCCAAAAGCTTTTTAATCCACGTTGCTTCACATGTGGCAAATGCTAATTCTCTATATCCGTTCTCCATGGATGAAAGTGCAACAGTAGGTTGTTTCTTTGAGCTCCATGTGATAGGTTTGCTTCCTATCATGAACACATAACCTGAGGTTGATCTCTTATCTTCCTTTGAACCTACCCAATCAACATCGCTAAAGGCTTTGACCTGCAATTCTTCATCAAATTGTAAAACAAAGCATGATTAACTGTATGCTTTATGTATCTCAACACTCTCTTGGCTAAATTTAAATGTTCACTTGTCGGGGCTTGCATAAACTGAGAAAGTACACCAACAACATAAGATAAATCAGGTCTTGTAATGTTTGCATAGATTAATGATCCTACAATGCTTCTGTATGTCATTACATCTTCCAATAGTTCTCCATCATTTGAGCAAATCTTTGTATTTGTGTCCATGGGTTGAGTGAGTGGTTTGCATTCACTCATTCCAAATCTAAAAGGAACATCGAACAAGTACTTCCTTTTCATCAAGTAGATGCCACTTTTTCCATAAACAACTTCAATTCCTAAAAAATATTTCAGCTCTCCAAGATCTAAAATTTAAAACTCCTTATCAAGCTTCTTTTTGGTATCTTTAATCCTTGTAACATCATTTCTTGTTACGGTGAGGTCATCGATGTATCTGCAAATATATACCTCTCTATTTTCTTCCTTTTCCATGTACAATGAAGGATCTGCACTACTTGGGTTGTATCCACACTTAGTTAGATATTCTACCAATCTCTGATTCCATGCTCTTGGTGCTCGCTTCAAGCCATAAAGTGCCTTTTTCAACCTATAAACAAAGTCTGGATGATTTTCATTTTCAAATCCAACCGGTTGACTCATGTATAGCTCAAAGTCTGGATGATTCATTTCATTGAGAAAAGCATTTTGAGGTCGACTTGATATAATGTCCATCTCCTTGAAGCACCAATTGCTATTAATGATTTGATTGTTCCCATCTTTGCAACAGGGCTGAAAACTTCATCATAATCTATGCCTTGTGTTTGTGTAAATGCTTTGGCAACTAATCTAGCTTTATATCTAGCTAGTGAACCATCAGTATTCATCTTTTCTTTAAACACCCATTTGTTTGGAACAATATTCATACCTTCTTTCTTTGGCACTAGCTCCCATGTGTGGTTACCTTTGAGAGCTTTGATCTCCTCTTTCATAGCTTGCTTCCATTCCTCTTGTGTGCAAGCTTCTTCATATGTCTCAGACTCTTTGTCTTTGATAACGTGCATGATAAATGCAAAACGTTTCGCCATGAAACTATCATAACTCAGCCTTTGAGTTGGATACCTTGTCCTTGAAGATCTTCTTTCATTGCCTTTAGAAAGTTGCTTCTGTAACCTATTTAGCTTTATGTTAAGAGTGATTACCTCTTCATATTCTTCTGCACTTGCATCTATCTCACTGTTTGGAGTAGCACTTGCTTCTTCGGCTCTACTATGAGCTAAATTTGGAGACAAAGAATGACTCCTCCTCCATGTTGAACATTCTTTGTTTGATGTAGATGCCTCTCGACCTGAAACCTTTGTGCTTGATTGTTGAACATCTCCTTGATTTGTTCCTGCATAATCATCACAATCTTCTTCAAAAATCTTTTCCTTTCCTTTATCTTCATACCATGGTCTTAGTTCATCAAAGATCACATCTCGTGAGACTCTTACTTCCTTTGTTCTAGGGTTGTAACACTTGTATCCTTTTTGCTCCGTCGAGTAGTCGATGAAAATGCATTTTTCTGACCTTGGTTCCATCTTTGTTCTAACACCTTGTGGAATGTGAACAAAGCAAACACATCCAAACACTTTGAGGGGTGTAAGATCAGGTTTCTTATCGAAATATACCTCCTCTGGAGTCAAGTGATGTATTCTCAATGTTGTGCACCTATTCATCAAGTAAATGACAGTTGTGGTAGCTTCAACCCAATAGTACAATGGTACCTTCATCTCATTGAGCATGCATCTTGCAATTTCAACAATTCGCCTATTTTTCCTTTCAGTTACTCCATTTTGTTGTGGTGTATACCTATAAGTAAACTCCCTTTTGATCCCATTCTCTTGTAGAAAATCTGAAAAGGAAAAGTATTCTCCTCCACCATTGGACCTTAAGGTTTTGATAGAACTTCTTGGTTCTTTTTCAACTTCAACTTTGAATCTTTTGAATACAGGAAACATCTCTGATTTTTGCTTCATACAAAACAACCATACCTTTCTTGAGTGATCATCAATGAAGGTGATAAAAAATCTATTACCAGCCATTGATGCCTCTTGTGTTGGTCCCCATACATCCGTATGTATCAAGTCCAAGACATTTGGGGCCACATAATTAATCCTCTTGAATGGCTACCTCGTTTGCTTTCCTAGTTGACAAGCTTCACATAACTCATGTAGTCCAATGCTATTAAATTTTGGAAGACCTCTTACCACTCATGTTTGCTCACGTCCTTTAGCTTTGGAATGTTGATGTGTCCTATTCTTTTGTGCCATAAGTCCAGCTCTAAAATCTTCTTATTACCACATTGAATGTACATGGCCTTTCCATGTGGATGTTATATGTCCAAAGTGAACATCCTTCCTTCTCTTCTACCTCGAGCAATGACCTTGAAGCCTTCCTTTGGATTCTTTATGAAGCAACCATTCTCATTGAATATGACATGATAACTCTTCTCTACCATTTGTCCTATTGAAATCAAGTTGTTTGAAATTGTAGGAAAATGAAGAACATTAGATAGTACCTTTGCTCTGCTTGTATCTCCAAGCCTTATATCTCCAATATGTTCAATCATGTGTTGATTATCATCACTTGTTTCAACACATCCTTTTCCACTTGGTACCTATAGATTAGTGAAAAAACTTCCTTGGCATGACATATGATTACTACAACCTGAATCAATGTACCATTTTTGTCATCTTCACAAGAGCTTCTATACTCATGTCTCATTGCAAGTAGTGTGCCCTTGCTTCATTCACTTGAGGTGCTTGCATAGTTGCTTTGGCTCCTTTGATTGCCTCCATTTGGTCTTCGATTCTTCAGCCAACAATCACTAGCATAGTGTCCTACTCTACCACAATGATAACATGTTATACCTTTATGAGAATTGTAGGAGCCTCGACCTCTTCCTCTACTTCTACATCGACCTCTTCCTTGTCTGTTGGCATTTGATGCATCCTTTTTGTCTTCCGAATTGTTTTGATTGTAGTTGGAGTTGTTGTGACCTCTTCCTTTTCCTCTTGAGCCTCCTCCTGAGTTCCTTCCTTTACCTCGACTTGCATATAACATTTGGTTGTGTCTGTTCTTTCCTTTGGGGCCACCAAAACTAAGCTCTTATGTGACAAGATGAGGGATTAATTGTTCAAAACCTAGATATGCATCTTTCAAGTTAATGGAAGTTATAAAGGGCTTCCATCTTTCATCTTCTCTCAATCCATTGAGAGTATAACACACAAGATCTTTGTCTTGAACCGTTGTGCTAATAGAAGCTAAAGCATCACTTAGCTCTTTAATCTTCAAAGTATGTTCAGCTATGGATTGACTCAAAATGTTCTTGATTCTGTTCAACTCATTCTTGAGTTGAAGTTTCCTAGCTTTGGTATTTTTTGAATACATCCTTTCAAGAGCTTCCCAAGCATCCTTAGATTTCTCTAGATGTTGAATATGCCCTACCATGGCATTAGTATTGACTTGTGAAATGAGGAACATGACTCTCCTATTCCTCTCTTCCCATTCTTTTGCTTGCCTCCTTTGGACTTTGGTGGCTGTAGCTTGATTGATTTGAGGTTGAGCATCATCGCCGCTCACAATACCCCACAAGCCTTTGCCCATTAGGTAGTTGGTCATTCTAAAATTCCACATGGGATAGTTATCCTTATCCAATTTCTCTACTTGTTGACCCAAGTTAGCCATTGAAGACTATCAAAAACTTTGAGGGTTACCTCAAATAGTTATATTGTCCTTTGCTCTTGCATTTGTGAAGCTCCCCCTAGTTTTGTAGCACCTCTTTTGCTTTGCTTTAACTTCAACTCTGTTGATGAAGCTTCAACACCAAGTTTTCTCTGATACCAACTGTGGAGAATGAGTTCTCCTATGCGCAACGAGAACGTGTAGTGAACCCTTGTATGTCCAACACTTGGACAAACAACTGCACCTTAGATAGCTTGATGCTCTCAATACAAAACTCAACTGCATCTATGCCTTTAGTAAATCAAATTAGACAAAGAGAGCTTTCTAAGAAGCTATAAATAACTCAATTTGGACAAGTTTTGATTAGGAAACGCAACTCACAAAGATGAACTACCTGTTCACACAAGTATGCTAAAGAATTGAACTTCACTCTCGAATTGATAACTCCCTCAATATATATGATTTGAGGAATATACTTGAGAGAGAAAAATTTAACACAAATAGCTTTCCAAGAAGCTAGAAAGCAAGTAATTTGGATGAGTTTTTGTCAGGAAAGTCAATTGACCAAAATAGACCACCTATGCACACAAGTATACTGAAAAACTAGACTTCACTCTCTGATAGATATCTCACAGAATATGAATCCTTTGAATGGTAAATTTGGGACAGAGAAATTACATGCAAAGAGATTTCCAACAAGCTAAGACACAAGCAATTTGGATAGATTTTTGTTGGGAAAGTTAACTAACCAAAATAGATTACTTGTCTACACAAGTATGGTAAAAAATTGGACTTCAATATTTGAATGATATCTCATAATATATAAGCTTTGAAGGACCTATTTCAATTGAAGAAGATGCACATGATAAGATTTCCAATGAGTGTTTAAATGCAAGAAATGGTTACATATACACTGAGATATGAGCTTCACGATAGAACTATGTACCAAATGACGTGCGTTTGGAAGGAGTCTATGGGAAGACAAAATGATAAAATGACCAGATCTGACTAATGGGAGCTCTTGCCTCTTTTCTCTCCTTGTTTAGAATGTGCTCCCACTCCACTTTTATAATCAATGAGCATGTGAAGAAGTTTGTGCCTCCTTAACTCCCCACTTTCATTTGATTGCCCACTACATGCCACTTACTACAAGGCATATATTATATCTTTTACTCATTATGATTTTCGACTAGAATTTTTTTCCTTTTCTTTTTCTTTTCTCTTCTTTTCCTTTATCTTTATATTTGGTAAATTTATCCAAGCATAGCTCATGTGAAAATGAGCTTGTACATTTATCTTCAACAATATTGATTTGGTACATGTGCCTACATAAGATAATGTGCAAACATATTCACCAAAGCTTTTCCATGGGAAAAGTTTGAAGCTTTTCGCAAAGCTTTAGGCTTATTACCTTGTGGGAGCCGATCTGTCACTCCGTGCATGTGTCCACATCATTCGCTCCAGGGAGGTTTGTTACACTTATGTGTTCCTCGAGTAGCTTTGATGTGAAACTTTTCCCTATATATGGGCACTTTTTACTCTAGTGCTTGTTACACTTATGTGTTCCTCGAGTAGTTTTGATGTGAAACTTTCCCCTTGAGTAGATTTGATGTGAACCTTTTCCCTATACATGGGCACTTTTTACTCTAGTGCTAGCTAGAGCTTTTGTCCCCATGTTACCACATACTTGATACACTCATATGTGGTGGTACTTTGTACTTAGGGATATTATTCATCTCTTACTTCAGTTCAGTTCATTGTCAATAGAGAGAGCTATTCTAGCCATCCGTCTTCTCGGTGTGTCTTGCTGCATTTGTGCGCCTTGTTGTGCTTCTCATGTGTCTCTCGCACTTCTACACACACCCAACAACCTTGTGGGGGCTGATCTCTCACTCCATATATTTCTTCACATCATTTGCTCCAGGGGGGTTTGTTACACTTATGTGTTCCTCGAGTAGCTTTGATGTGAACCTTTTTCCTATACATGGGCACTTTTTACTCTAGTGTTGGTTAGAGGTTTTTCCCCCATGTTACCACATGCATGATTCACTCATATGTGGTGGGACTTTGTACTTAGGGATATTATTCAACTCTTAATCCAACTCAATCATCATCAATAGAGAGAGCTATTCCAGCCATCCCTCTTCTTTGTGCGTCTTGCTGCATTTAAGCTCCTTGTGTGTGCTTCTCGTGTGTCTCTCATATTTCTACACACACCCAACATTTTCACTATTATGTTCCTCATGTATATTTCAAATACACTATAAATGTTCTACACCCATTATGCATACCTCTAATTATCTATATGGCAGAAATTAGAATAGACTTCGGATTATGCACATTACCTAGAATGTGGATATATTCACCATCTAGCCTTAACGTGATTGTTCTTTGTTCACAATCAATTGTTGCACAATTTTGAACTAACCAATCCATGCCTATAATTGCATCAATATGTTCCATTTCAATCACATGGAAACTCCCAGAAAAACACCTATCAGAGAAAGTAAATGTAATGTTTTCAATGTATCCTTTCATATAGTGTAGTCATCCATTGGCCATATCTACATGTCTTGTTATCTGCATATTTAGGAGTGTCCCTAAATTATTTTGTACCAATTTGAAAGATAGAAAATAATGCGTACCACTCGAATCAATCTGAAATCTGATTCTATGTGGAAAAATCATACCCAAAATTGTAATTATAGAAGCCCTTGGGAAAGAAGTAGCCACCATGCAATGTAAAGTAGAGTTGGGTCACTTACCTTCATCATCTGCTTTCTCAATTGTTGCACCTTTCTCAATGATGTTTATCACCTTTGATTGTGCAGGATGAAAGATTTCCTTGTTCGGGCATTAATATGCCCAATGCCTTGCTGCCCGCAATGTCTCCCTGCCAATGGATGGGTTGATGCTTCCTTTGATTTTCCACCATAGCAAGATTCTTACCTTGATTATTATAAGATGAAGTCTTCTTTGAATTGTTCATGTTTGTTGTGATAGGTGTTTGTGACCTATGTTTTGTCACAATGAATCTGGTTATATTCGCCTTCTGCAAATTAAACTTCTTCATCTTCTCAAAATTCTTGACCATCATAGCAGCATCTAGAAAATTAATACATCCAAATCCCTTCACTTGATAGAAAAGATCCTCATGAAGCCCTTCAATAAACTTGCTCTTCAGAGCATCACCACTAACCTCCAATGCATATTTGTGAAGATGTACAAACTTTTCTTTGTACTCATAAAGAGAAAAGCTATGCTTTTCACTCTTGTGTTGCTGAAAATTGTATAAATCCATCTTTGCCTCCATATGGTAGTGTGCAAAACAATAAAGTTCTTCTGGTTGCTCTCTAAATTCCTTCCATAGAACTGGACAAGAACGCATCTAGTTCTGCATATAGGAATTCCACCATAGCTTTTGAAAGAACTTGGAGAAGCTTGTAGTAGGTAGAAAGATGAGTTACAAAGCGATGATGTTCAGTCTAGCCAACTAGCACCGATGAAGTTCGATCTAGCCAACCAGCACTAACAAAGTTTGGTCTAGCCAACTAGCACAGGACCAACCGTTGAGCTTATGGAGACTCAAATAGACCTTACAGGCATGTGATAAGTGCAATAAAATCCACTATGTACTTTGGAGCTTCAAAGAGAAAGAGTCGATTCAAAATAGATAGGTTTGCACATTGACTTGCTCAAAAAACTTACTATCTTTAGATGAAACAATCAACTTCAAATTCTCATAGTAGGCAACATGATTACAATTGGAAAAAATACTTTTGGAGGAATGATACACATAAGATTGAGTGTATAAAATGCACAAGAATACAAGAAATAAGCAAAAGATTCTTTTGAAATGAACCTGATACTCAACAATGGTATCTCCTATTTTTCAGGGATGCATAGAGATTGACCCCGAGGCAGAAAAACTGCGATTTCTCCAAATCTACAAAACCAAATGGTTTGAAAATTTGTACACATAAATTATGAACTAATGACTTTGCAATGAATGCTTCCTCATCTAATATGGACCTTTTTAGAGAGAGAAGAAGCCTATACAAGTTTACTATTATTGAAGAACATGATGCAAAGAAATGGAGCAAGACAATGATGGCCACAAGTGTATGTATATTTCTTCCATGTAATGTACAAGTGAATTGAAGTCTTTAATATATTTTGAAGCACTGCATGAATTCTACAAGTGGATTTTAATTCAAATGAAGGTGGGATTAGTTGTTGAAGAGAGTTAATTCTCTTTCCTACAATCTAAAAGTGAAGATCTGATTTGATCTACTTTTAGGTGATTGATTGATTGATTGATTGATTGATTGATTGATTGCCAAGCTCAACCACCTCAAATTCATGGAATTTGAGCTCTCCCTTTCTCCTTTTACATGTGTAAAGCTCTAGCATTTTACAATGGGAAATGATCTATAAAAAATCTTTTAAGAAAAATACAATAAATGAGCATAAGTAAAAGAACTCTCCAATGGATATTTTTTTGGCATAATCCAAATGATAGATTTTTGATGTAGACCAAATCCACCTCAAGCATAGTGTAAGCTTGATATTCCAATAACTTTGCGATACCAAATAGGTATAGAATCCAAACCTTTGCCTTGGACTCCTCACTAAATTGTCGAAGATGAAAGAAATCCTCTAGCTCTTCAATCCATGCCTTTAGATCTTCACTACTCTTGTTATCACCATCAAAATCATTCAATTTTTCCTTCTTGAATACTTGGTTGAGGGCAAAATAACCTACCTCCATATCTTCATAATTGCAGTTCTATCTTCCTCTAGGAACAACAGATGCTCCTGCACCTTCGTCCACTTCATCTATTGATAATGTTTAGGTAGTGATGTATGTGAACAATCTAAGACTGTCGGGGCACTTTTTTCCCTCTTTAAGAGGTTTTTTCCCCCGGCTTGTATATACGCCTATTACCCTAATGGGCTACTTATGTTTGTACATTCTCTAGTAATACATTCAGTATTGTGTGTTGTGCTCTAAGCTTCTTCTTCTTCCTTGTGCTGTTCACATGCTTCTATAGACATCTAACTCTAACAATTGGTATCAGAGCAGATCGTCGCTTCATCTAGGCGTCGTTGACACCTCTTCGGTTGCTATCTCAAAATCACACAAAATTTGGTGAGCATACTCAAGGTGTTTCAGAGATCAAAACGTCTTCAATCTGTGGTGCCGAAATTGCAATCTGACCTCATTTCGGCCTTCGAATGCACTATCATAGTGCTTGTGTAGGCTATTTCTTCTTTTTGTGCCAAAGGTATATACTAGTTTTGGTTCACCAATATATGCATCTCAAGTGTGCTACAAGTTTAGCAGAATTTGTCTAGGCAGCTTTGTTCAACGTTTTGATATACAATCAATTTTTTGCATCAAGGTATTTTAGTCACTGGCCATGGTTGAAAGCAGTGATGTATTCTGTATGTTGGTTCTTGAGGATATGTTGGATGGTACCAACAACCCATTATGGGCTTATATGATGTGACATGCGTTGGTTGAAAAAGGACTGTGGAACATTGTGCAGGGTGTTGAAAAATGTCATATCACACCTACAACTATTAGAAATAGAGGTACTAAAGTTGATGCAGAAGGTGTCGAAGATAGTGATATTCTACAAACTCCTATTTGTGCTATGGTTTCTACTACACCTAATGCAGAGAAAATTTGTTGGGATGGTAGAGATGCCTAGCCACATGCATTGATAGCTTTGTCTATCAAACATGCTATTATTCCTCACATTCGCTCTTGTAGAATAGCTAAGGATGCTTGGGATACACTTACCACATTGTACCAAGCTAGGAATGAGGCTCGTGTTGCTTATCTCCGAAAACAGTTGGAGAGTGAGCACATGAATGAAGGTGATTCTATGGATAATTTTTTGACAAAGATCAAGGATTTGAAGGAGCAATTGATTTTTGCTGATGAAGTCTTTCCTGATAGTTCACTTGTGCAGATTGTTCTGAATGGTCTTACTGACTCATATCAGAGTTTTGCTTCTACTCTTCATTTGATGATGAAAGGCAATCCAAATGCCTTAACATTTGAAGACTTAGTTTCTGTTCTATTGCAAGATGACCAGTCTAGGAAGAACATGTCTATTATGCATGTTGCAAATCAAGCTTTCCTAGCTAGTCAGAAGGGTAAAGGAAAATGGAGCTCTTCAACTAGTAAGCAAAAATCTGCAAATTTTGCACAATCGAAGAAGGACGAAAAAGATGAGAAGAAATCAGAAAAGTAGAAATTGTTTTGTAAATACTGTAAAGCAAATGATCATGTCATTAAGAGCTATCCAAAACTGGCTGCTAAAGAGGCAAAGAAGAAAGAGGCAAAGAAGAAAGAGGCCGTAATGGTTGTTGCAGAGGCCTCTACACCGAAAACAGAGTGTGCTAATCTTGTGCAAGAGGAAGAATGGGCTTTTACTACTGCCCTTTTGAGCCATCCTCTCATGAGCAGTGCATGTATGTAGTAGACTAAGATGTTTGGTATTTTGATAGTGGGGCGACTAAACATATTACCTCGTAGCACAGTTTCTTCACTTCACTTGAGCCTGTCCCTACGGGGAATACCATTACATGTGCCAAGAACCCCTCTTATCCTATTATGGGAGTTGGTAAGATCATTTTGACTACTGCTGATGGTATTTCTTTTACTTTGTTAGATGCTTCATTTGTGCCAGGGATCAAGAAGAATCTGTTATCAGTTTTGGCTTTAGCCAAGATTGGCTTGGTTATCAAAATTTGTTGATGACAGGTGTACAATTCATGATCTGTCAAATGGCAACATGATTATTGCTTTTGGAATTTTATGTCATGGTCTGTATAAGCTCATAGACTATGAAAGATTTGTGAATGATTCAACATGTGCAATACATGATTCTCAGACTATGTCAGATGCAAAGCTTTGGCATGCACGCTTTGGTCATCTGAATTTTGCTAGTTTGCTATGCCTGTAGAAATCTAAAATGGTGTCCTCTTTGCCCAAACTTGAGGCACCCAAAAAAGATGTTTGTGAAGGCTATATTTTGGGCAAAATGCAGCGTTACTCTTTTCCAAAAGATGTTTCAGTTCAGGCTAATCAGAAATTGGAGCTTGTACATAGTGATGTCTGTGGTCCTATGCAAACACCTTCTTTTGGAACTTATCTTTACTTTGTCACTTTCATTGATGATTTTTTTAGGCATGCACGGGTATATCCACTCAACGCAAAGTCCGAAGTGTTTATGTGCTTCAAACAGTTTTTGGTTTTGGTTGAAAATATGTCTGCATGTAAAATGGGCACCCTCCATTCTGATCGAGGGGGGGAATATATGTCTTCTGATTTTAATGCATTTTTGGCTGAACGTGGGATAAAACACCAGTGTATAGTGTCATATACACCTCAATAGAATGGAGTGGCTGAACGGAAGAACATGTCACTCATGGAGATGGTGAGGTGTATTGTCAAGAGTTAAGCTTTACCACATAATTTCTAACTTGAGGATATTATGTGTGCAGAATATGTACTCAATAGGTGTCCCACCAAAGCACTGTAGTCTATCACTCCATATGAGGCTTGGCATGGTCGCAAGCCATATGTTGCTCATCTGCATGTTTTTGGTTGTTTGGCATATGCATTAGTGCTTGAACAAAATCACAAAAAATTGGATGATAAAGTAGTAAAATGTATTTTTATTGGGTACAATTCTAAAAGTAAAGGCTATCCTCTGTATCATCCATAGACCTAAATGGATTTTGGTTAGCCGTGATGTTGTTTTTGTGGAAGATGCTATTTAGCCATTGCTTTCATGTACTAAGGAGACATCTGTTAGCTCCAAAGACATGTACGATACTTTGCTACCTCTTTTTATAGGTGGATAGTCTAGTGATGGTCTTAATGAGTCAACTTCTCAACCTTTGCAAGTTTCATGTATTGATGCATATCATCCCATTTCTGATGGAGATTTACATGATGCACTTGTTGATGAGAGAGTTGATATTGAGGAGGCAAAAACTATGCCAAAATGGGTGGTGTAGACTTTGCATGACACGATTCCATTACAAATCTTCATTAAAACATATAAAAGTAAAACAAACACTCACCTTGTTGCATATATATGTCGTTTGCGTGCTCCACCACCTTTTGAAAGAGTGTCAAAGGATGACAATACTCTTTTCCTATGTCTCATACCAAGTGGAGTCTCTTTTAGCTGCTGGAGATTGGCAGTTAACTTTGAAATTGTGCTTTGTTTTGCTTCAATATCCTGTTCCAAATCTGCAAGTTGTTTTTGTAAAGATATGATTGTGCTTTCTAAAGTGACCACCCTCATATGATGGATATGATATTGTTGGAACCAATACTTAGCAATAGCAAGTGAATGTGTAGATAATCGCTTGCAGTAACCTAATAGTCCAGCTTCACCCGCACCAATGAACTGAAGTAAAGTTGAGAGGTTATCGAATGTTGGATGGTAAGAAGATATTGGATCAAGAGGATATAGTGAACCATGAGCCCAAAGATCAATACTTTTTTCTCGAGCTACACGACGTTCATTTTGAGAATTGGCATCATTGTTGCATCGTGTATTTGGAGCAAACTCTCTAGGCACACGAACATGGATACTTGTTGATGCAGGAGCATGTGGACGTTCTACTGTGAAGTTTGTGATACATCTCAATACCATCTTTGCTAATGATGAGCAATATAAAAAACAAAGATGAAAACCTGGTTGGAAGGGACTCTAGAGCATATGTTTTGCTCAAAAAATGTGTTTTCTTGTATGTGTATGGGTTAAAGTGTGTTTTTCCACTGTGTATGGCTGACAATGATGAAATTTGAAAAAAGTCATTTTTTGGGGGAAGCATAGTCACGGATTTGATGATGTGGCACTTACTTTTGGAGGGAGTTTGAAAATTATACTTTTTCTAAAAGAAACTTCAAAAAATGGGCCCAAAAAAGTGACTTCTGATATATATATTAAAAAATAGGCTCTTTTGAGTTAATATACACTGAAAATGGGACTTTAAAAAAAAATTCATTTTTTTATTCAAATACATGTACGAGTTTGATGATGTGGAAAGTAGATTCTCTTTCTCTCTCTCTAGAAGAAGAAAGAGAGAGGCCTACTGAAGCCTAAAAGAAAGCCTACTGCAGCCTACTAAAAAGTGCCCTATTAAATGCACTTTGTCCCCTTAAACAAGAACAGAATTAAGCTTAATCCCTAAAAATTAGGGATCCTTACAAGGCCCATGCAGGGTTCATTTTTTCCCCTAATGGTTCTAAGAGAAAATAAATTATTTGAAAAAGAAGATAAATGTGAATTCTTTTCAACAGAAATCAGATATCTTGGACACATTATATTTGAAAAAGGGATTCAAGTAGATCCTGATAAGGTCCAAGTTATTCTTAACTGGCCTGTAGCTAAGTGATTAGTAGCACCTCCTTTAATGTCAATCGGGGAAGACGTGAGGATGGTATGAAGACCTCGAACAAGTGATGGCACAAGTATGTGAGTGAGAAGCACACTAACATGCACACACATACACACACGTGCACACACGGCAAGAACAAAGAGAGAGACAATGGCGTTCTTTTAGATTACTCAAATGTGCTCTTACAAGTTCAATTCTACAACAAGCTAACCTCAAAAATGAGCTCTATAGCTCTTTTTATAGTTATTGACTAATTTTGGCCCTGTCGAGACCTAGTGTCTGGCCTAGTTTAAAATTAGGTTTCAATGCCTATTTGAGGGCTCAAACGAGGTCTAAAAATTATGAAAATTGGTAGGAAGATACTTCTAATACTCCTCAAGCTTGAGGACTCCTCAGGTTGAACAAAATGGAGTTACAAAAAGGTGAAATGGTAGTTACAATGATTGTTAGTGATGAGAATCACTGTTATAAAGATGTTGATTTGGAAAAAATTGAAGGGCCTATTTGCCAGATCTGCATCGACTGCTCTGTCTACTTAATCCTTCTCTTTGCTCTGACTCTCTTCGCTGGCTTCCTTGTCTCATCAGTCCTTGGGTGCCCTGACTGCTATCAACACCCCCCCTCTCTCGCATCTGTCGTCCTTGACAGACCCTTGTTGTTGGGAGTGCTGGATGTAATATTCCACAACATGAGTGGCAAGCTGATGTTCTTGGATGCGTAGTCCTCTGGCCAAGTCTGTCATCATGCGATCCCAATCAATTGGTCCTGGAATGTCCGGATGTGGCAGACGTAACTGATCTGCATGGATGGCTTGTTCAACTGCAAATAGATGTCCCAAATGTGTTGGTCCGGGAATGAAATTTTCTGAGTGATATTCCCAGAACACTGTAGAGAACATTTCTTCAAAGGTCTGCTTGAAGCATGCGGGTAAATACTTTATTCATGCATGCCAGGCAAAGATTATGTTGACCGAGGGAGTCTGGCTCATGTCGTAGACTAAATCCTTGTTACCTTGAGAGAATCCGGGGGCAGAGATGTATGATCCTGTACCTTTCAAAAGATTTTGAAGACAATTGTCATGAGCTCAAATATTTTCATCTACATTTTTGCTGCGATGTCAGGTACATTCGTTAGACGTGTAGAGGAGTGTCGAATTGTTGATATCATGTATGCTACGGTCGGGGTCCCTCGAGGGGGAGCAAAATATGGATAGTGACCCATGCCGAGCATGCTTTATTGTTGCGTACCTTGATTGCAAAGGCTTTCCATGATCTGCAATGGACCATTGGGCAATAGCATGGATTATACTTGAAATATAGTGGCATGGTTGCCCAAGGGCTCATCATCTCAGGGTAATCAATTAGTAACCGTGCATGCCAATCAGGTGGGAAGATCGAGCCAGCACGTGCGTCTTCCGGTAAGTCCTATGGCTCAAATTGAGTGGCGAATGTGGGCTCCTTCCCTGTATGCCTTTTAATTTTCTGCATTATAATCATGTAGCAAGACATAGTAAGGCATGTATTGTGGCTCGGAAGTTGTGATTAACCATTGGTGGATAGGTGTTGAAAGTAAGAAGATTGAAGCACAGTTTCTTCCAAGTTTGTGAGGGATTGAATTTGCATGATGACACGATCATCATGTGTTTGTCCCACTTTCTCAATCCTTTTGACCCAATCTGGGACTCCAACTTCTAAAGTGTCATGTTCTTCCTCTGTAACTCGGCCACTGGGTGTTGGCATCGGCTCGTATGGTTCTTCATAGCTATCATCGATGGGGATTTCCACTACTGTATCAGGTTCTAGTTCTTCAGCTGGGGAGGGTGGCCTTTCATATGGTAAGAGACGTGCTTGGAGTTCGGCCAGCTGCTTCCGGAGGGTCTCTAATTCTTCTGTAGAGTGTTGCAAGATTACCGGCTCCTGTTGAGCTGTGGGGGCACTGGCTATCTGCTTCTTTAAGTTAGCACATTCAGCCTCTAACTTTTCATATGACTCCAAAAAATTTACATGCTCCTCGAGTAAGATGCGGATGTCTTCTGATGGGACCGCTCTATACTTGGTAGGGCTAATGGGTGCTCCTGCAGTTCCTTCCATAGCTGCTTCAAAATTGTCTTGGTTTTGTTGTTGAAGTCGCTTGTTCTCTTCTAATGCTGCTGCCATATGCGTCCTTAATAGCCCAAGATTGCGTCTGAGTGTAGCATTGGATATCATTTGCGCCTGGAGCACACTTTCTAGTTCCTTGACTGCTTTATCATCCACCGTCGATATCTTTGATTCCAATTCTGTGTGAGCCTGTTGTAAAGTGGTATGTTGTGCTAGGAGCGTTTGGTAATCAGCTTCTAGAGAGTGGACTCTAGCCCGTAGGTGCTGAGATTCTGCCTGGAGGACAGTGGTACGATATTCCAATTGATGGTATTCTTGTTGTAGTTGATGTGCACATTGAAGTAATGTATTAAATGTTCTATTTACATTATGAGATGCAAGGGGGAAAGTTTGGAATGAAGGGGAGGTGGGAATGGGAAGGGAGGTAGTGAATGCTGTGTCTGCCAATGATGTGGTGAGTGGTGAGGTGGGGGGTAGGGGAGTGGGAGATGGTGGAATTGTGGGGAGAGGTGCTGTGGTGGGTGAAATGTCCATTGGGTCGGACAGTGTGGTGCATGCAAGGGCTACCATGTAAGTTGGTATGGTAGGTGAAGTGAGTGTGGTGATTGTGTAGATTGATGTTGTTGCAAACATCTGGGGACTATGCCTCTGAGACACTGGAGTGCGGATGGATTGCTCCATGAAAGATGGGTATTGGGGTGGTGCAATTGGGTTGAGTGATTGTAGGGAGCAGATGGAAAGTATGGGTCATGGGATAGGGGCACCTGTAATGGGGGATAAGCCGGGAAACAAAGGATGCCTTCCGTGGGTGCGGGGGTTCCAACCACACTTGGAATTATGGGGTGGCCAATTATGGGCTCGGAGGACAAAAAGGGTGAAGTGTATAGGGGATTGGTGATGGAAGAGAAGAGGGTGTCTTGTGAGGTTGGCTCTCGAAATGAGAAGGATGTGGATGAGGTTGGGTTGTAAGTGAAGGTAGATGTGATGACTGCAGTTTTTGGCATGGTGGGGGGTGGTGGTGGGGGTGGAGAAGGGGGGGATGGGGGGGTGCGGGGGAGAGATGGGTGATGTTTGAACAAAAGTTTCAGCAGTGAGGTCCACGGTGGTGGTGGGGATTACTGTGGTTTTGAGGGTTATTTTTGGTTCGGTGATGGGCATTCTAATAGTCTTACCTGCTCGTGGTAATGTGTCGCTTCTGCGTTTGTCATACCTCACGGACTAGCGAAATGCTGTGTGGACAGCCTTCGAAACTCTTAACGATTCTGACACTAATTTGAGTGTGTTAATAAAATTTTGATCCACTCCATCATCTGCTAGCATTTCTTCCATCAAGGCTTGTCCTGATGCAAGGGAGAGTTGATGCCTTTCTTGCACTGCTTTGATCGTATCGTATAACCTTTGTAGTTGAGCTGTGTATGCAGGCACACCTACAAGTTCTAGCACTTCTTGCTGCTCATCTTGATGCCCATGGTCATATTCCTCCTCATACTCCTCATCTTCTTCATCTTCGTCGTCCTCTTCATCCGTTTCAACTATGGTAACAGGTACTTGGGAGGTTGTTGCGTGTGGTTGAACATCCCCTACTTGTTGTTCCTCTTCTGCCTCAAGATCTACGTCTCTTAACAATTGTTCGAAGTCTTCATTCGTGAGTTCTTCCAAGGGTGCACCACCGGGAAATTCAAGATCGGTTGGGACGGGGGGAAATATCAAATTAGGGCCACCAGTGCTACGTCTTGGAAGTCGTAGTGTGAATGGACGAACCCTATAGGGTGGTGGGGTAACATCCGGTGTTAGGGTGGCTCCATGTGGTTGAGCGCAAGGTACTTGGACAGTTCCTCTCATCTTTTTGGAAGGGGTTCTAGTTGATGTCTATCCTCTAAACTGCTGTACTCGATTCCACATCAGGGCCCGTTGAATAGGAATGTCATAAGCCAAACACCTATAAATGATTCTAGCCAGAGCACAACATCCATATAAAACATGCTTCCATGGCCATCGTTTGTGGGCTAGGTGTATCTGATCAATTATCTAGTGGGGTAAGTTGATGGTGAGGTTTTGCGTCTCTGCCAGATACAAACTAAACCATATCTTCTTGGGTGGCATGGTGAATCTATCTTGGGCAAGAAAAGCAAAGTGTTGCATACACATGTGAAGGTGTATTGCAATATTGGGCGTCATGGCCACCATGTCCTTGAGCTTGGTGAGCCTCCGATTCTTCATGTAATAAGGCACCAGGGTCTCCTTCTCTATTGGAATATGCATTCCACGCATATCTAGAGCCTCTCTCACTAAGTTGTTTGATAGCCTAAACCTCTTGAGCTCATTCCCCCTTGTCAGAGATGGAAGCACAAATGAGCTTGTACCTTTTGGGTGCTTGCTTGGAGTCAAGGTATTGATGAGACAGTAGCATCGCATGAAGTCAGGCTTTGGGAGCCGGGCACTAAAGTATGCATCCAATCCTGCCTTCTCCCATACCGGACGTAGAACTTCTGCATTTTGTAACTTTTCGAATTCCCTTGTAAAGAAGTGGTATTTACCTTGATTCCCATTGAATTCCAACTCTGACTCCCATAGGTATGCTCCCTCTCCCAAGGGTCCTGCAACTTCACTAAACCAGTGGGAAGCTTTTCCTACATGCATGGTATGGCCACTTGGGGGGTCCGCTATTGGTATGATTTGGATGGCCTACAACTCTTCTGGTCTTTCATTTGTCTCCGGCATAATGGGTAAACTTTCTAAATCCACCACTTGCTGGCTCGTTCCTGCTTGAGAGCTTGTTCCTGCAGCCTCAACCATGTTGAAGAAATCGCTGCCAGTTCTGTGAGAATATGAGAATGAATGTTAACATTACCATGGACAGAAAATGACACTGTCTCCCCGTTACAACATTAACTTGATGAATTGTGATGTGGTTAGTGGGTTAGTGAGTGTGTGTATGATCGTGAGTGCAATGTGTGGTTAGTGGATGATAGTTCTTATGTGATATTTGAGGTGGTTAGGTGTGGTGTAGATTCAATTAGTATGCAGGGGTGATTTTACAATGGGATCAGGTGGTTTACTACAAGGCTTAGGCCGCAACACACAGTGGATGACTTTTGTTTTTGATTTTGTGGAGACTCTAATGGGATTGATCAGAATGTCTACTTAAAAATGAGGCTTTTTAGGGGTGATTCTACCTGTGCTCAAAGAAGAATAGGTGTTTTTGTGTGTCAAATGAGAGTGGGATTCAATTGTTCGTGTGAGTGAATTTTGTTGTGCACGGTGTGGTCTGTGTGTAGCTATTTGAGCCCACAAGCAAGCCTTAGGCACCCAAATTTGCCTTGATTGTGGGTCAACCTTCATCGACTTCTTGGGTACCCAAATAGACTTTACTTTCGTAGGAGAATTTTTGAAACACTTCCTATTAGTGTCCTGTAATTGATCACTAATATGAAGGTGAGCCACTGGTTGTGACTTGACCGCACCATGATGGCCGCCTTTTCGCGCCCACATTTGTTTTGGTGGTTGGAACGCCTTGCTTTGTACTTTCTTTTGGCTTCGAGCATATGTAGTCTGCTTCGTCTGTATTTGATCTGCCTTTGGTTGCCGTTTCCCTATGGCCTTTGGAAGAGGAGGGAGTTCCGTTGTGTCCTTGACTTGTTTATTGAGACAATCATTCCTCTGCATCACATAGTTTTGGACAAGAATAGCATGATCATCTTCATGTGTACTCCTAGAAGGACCAGGAGTGTGTGCCTTTCCTAGTTCCTTGAGTGCTCCATTGTCTAACTCGACTATAATTTGACTCTAATCTACCCATAACTGAAGAAGTCCACTTCTTAGGTTTAGGTTGACTGCATGATCATAGATCCAACCTTGACCCAAGATAAGAGGCTCAGTGAGATCCTCATCTACGCACACTGGCACTTTAACTGTCATGAAAACATCTTGAATGTATAGTGGAAGTTCCACTTGGCCCATGCAAGGGGTTTCCACACCTCCCAATCCTATGAGATATGCTTCTATAGGATTGACTTTTAATTTCAATTCTTGACAGTAAGAGAGTCTCACCGCACTAGTGGCTGCTCCTGAGTCAATCAGTGCCTGTACAGTTCTTGCACTATTTCCCTGTCCTATCTCTAAGGTTACAAACAAACGTCGGTCAATTATTTTGTGAGAACTTACACTTGAGATTTCACACATTGCCATATGATATCTGTGATCTGTGTAGGCATCTATCCTAGGCTGTTCTCTACCCGGCCTTCTCAATTTCATTCTTTGGATGCGTTCCAATGCTTCTGCCTGTGCCTCTTCTCGAATTCACTTTTCCTCTTCTTTATGTTTCTTTGCAGTGTTGAGTCGATTTAACATCTCCTCAGTGAGGGGTTCTTGATATAGTTTGACTCTGCATCCACTTATGTAACTAGGGATAACATCACCTTCGAGTGTAGCTAATTGGACTGCTCCACTAGTTGAGATCCTATTAATGATCATAGGTCCATAACCACGCTTTTCTAGCTTTCTTGCATGTTGTTTCAGGGTATACACCAAAACTAAGTCTCCGACCTTCAATCCTTTATCCTTAACGTGGGCATCAAAGTATGCCTTCTGTCTTTTCTTAGCTGCATATATCCCTGCGGCAGCTCTCAGTCTTGTTTCACCTAGTCATTCCAGATCAAAAATTCTAGAGGAGAGCTCATGCCCTGTCCAATTATGCTCTTGTGCTACTTTCAATGTAGGTATCAGAAAGTCTAATGGTAGAACTGCATTTTGGCCAAATACCATCTGAAAGGGTGTGGCATGGAGTAAAGTTTCATAGGCAACTAGGTATGCCCAAGCAGCATGATGTAGTTGTTTGTCCCAATCAGGGCGTTTATTATTCACTAATTTTGTTAGTGCATTGCATAGAATCTTATTTGTGCTCTTAGCCTGGCCATTAGCTTGTGGGTGATAGGGGGCAGACTTCTTGTGTATCACCAAGAACTCTTGAAGGAGGTTTTCAATAACTTCATTCAAGAAGGGAGTGCCTCTATCACTAACTAGCTCTATAGGTAGCCCATATCTAGTGAACACATTCTCAAATAAGAACTTAACGGTCGTCTGAGCATCATTCTTTGTCGTAGCCTTAACCTCTACCCACTTGGTTAGATAGTCAGTGGCCACGATGATGTATTCAGCATGGGAACCCTTAGCTGGGGGATTAATAGGACCTACAAATTCTATTCCCCACTTAGAGAATGCACATCCACCCATCATAGATTTTAGTGGCATCTCATCTTTGCGTATAGGATACTGAGTTCGTTGATAGACATCATACCTATTTACGTAGGTATGTGCATCCATGTGAAGGGTTGGCCACCAAAATCTTGCAAATAGGATTGCCTTGATCACCCGATTTGGACCAAAGTGTCCTCCTGCTACACCTTGGTGAGCAGTTTCCAAGATTTTAAGATATTCGCTTTCATGGACACATAGTCTAAGGTAACCATCTTTGCCACGCTTATATAAATTATCTCCAATGAGTGAGTAGTCTAGGGCTTCTTGTTCTGAAATTCTTTGCCTCGTCAGGGTCATATCTGGAGGGAATGTTTTCGTCCTCAGAAAGGCTACTAATGGTTCACTCCAATCTGGAACTAAAGACACTCGATAAAGAGTGGCATGTTCCACTAGTGTTTTAATGCTACAGACTGGGCATTCCTTGCACAACCTATGAACATATGCTTTCATGGTTGACCAATGCACTCAAAGTCTCCTTAGTGTCTATAGGGTTCGTTGCCTTGAGTAATGTTGCTCTAATGCACCTACATGTGCTAATTGCAACCATTTTTCATACTCATCCTCTTCCACACAACAAGCTAGGATCCCTTGATTTGTATGCTTGTACATACTTCCTGCCATGATATGGTATTTTTGGGCTTTTACTATCTCCCTATCTTGAGTGTTTACTACTGGATGTTTATGTCCGTATGTCAATACTGGCACTAGTGTCTTAGCCCACCGAGGTACAACTTCCAAATTAAATAATTAAGCATCAGGAAGGTCATCTGATACTCCTTGTGGGGCCTCTTTTGATGTGAGTCTTGAGAGGTGGTCCGCTCTCAATTGAGTCTTACCTTTCCTCACCACAACTTCAAAGTCATACTCCATTAGTAAGAGGAACCATCTCACCAATCTGCCTATATTGCATGGCTTGTTTACCAAGTACAACAGTGCTTGATGATCAGTAAAAAATTTAAACTTATTTGCAAGCAAATAGTGTCTAAACTTTTTAACTGCATATACCATGCCTAATCCTTCTCGTTCAGTGGTGGTATAGTTTCGTTCAGCTGCATTCAGCTGTCTACTAGCATAGGCAATTGGAAGATGCATATTACCTTCACCAGTAGGTTGTGCGAGTATACATCCAATAGAATAATTGGATGCATCTACATGAACATGAAAGGGCTTATTTCAATCTGGTGTGGTCAAGATTGGTGCCGAACACAATCTTCTTTTGAGCTCGTTGAAAGAATTTTCACATTCATCAGTCCACTCAAAGTTAGTCAAAAGTTCGTACAGAGGCTTTGCAATGATGGCGTACATGTGTATAAAGCATCGGTAATAACCACAATGCCCCATGAAAGCTTGTACTTCCTTGACATTCTTTGGCCTAGGTAGTTCTGTGATGGCTCTTACTTTCTTTTCATCAGTGGATATGCCGTTCTTTGACACTATGTGCCCTAGAATCGTGCCTTGCCTGACCATAAAAACACACTTCTCTGGGTTCAAGCAGACTTGATATTCTCTACATTTGTCAAAGATTTGTCTGAGTTCAGGTATATGTGTCTGTCTAATGTTGGAATGAGCACATAGATCATCAACATAGACTTCCAAATTCTTCCTCAAGAACTCTTTAAACACGTGGCACATCAGCCTCTGAAATGTAGCGGGGGCATTGGTAAGTCCAAATGGCATTGCCCGAAAAGCAAATATGCCCCACTCTGTGGCAAAAGCTGTCTTCTTCTGATCTTGTGGAGCTATGGCTACCTGATTGTAACCAAAAAATCCATCAAGGAAGCTGTATACTTCCTTGCCTGCTACTCTTTCTAAGAGATGTTCCGTGATAGGAAGCGGATAGTTATCTCGAATGGTGGCTGCATTAACCTTCTTCAGGTTAATGCATACACGTAGCTTCCCATTCTTTTTGGGCACCACTACAATGGGGGATACCCACTCAGTGTGCTCAATTTCATAGATGAATCCAGCTTCTACCAGTCTATCTATCCCCTCCTTGATCTTAGCAGCATAGTTATCGTTATAGGTGTATGGCATTTGCTTGGATGGTTTGGCATCCGAGGTCATGGGGATAGTGTGTGAGCATATGTCAGGGTCCACACCTTTCAAGTCCTTGTAACTCCAAGCAAATACATCTCGGTATTCTCTTAGCAAGGCAATCAACTCTTGCTCTTCTTCTTCCGTCAGATCATGTCCTATGTAAGTGCATCTCTCTTCTCCTTCTTCTATGGCTACCACTATTTTCTTGGTGGTTTCTTTGTTATCATAGGCCTCTCCTGACTGCGCCTCATATTTTGGCATCCTTATCATGACTCTCCTATCGTCTATTTCATATAAGTTTTTAGGGACCTCAAACAAAGATTCTTCTTCTTCTGGTGTGACTTCTTTCTTCTTCCTCTTCTTGTCCTCACTCTTAGTGGCCACTTGTGTGGTTAACCTTACATCCTTTGTGAGCTCTTCATATCTCTGAGGATGAGCTTCTACTTCATAGAAGTATTGTTCATCTGATGCAAATGGTGGGTCCATAATGATTGACTCTAAATTGGAGTCACCTGCATCCTCAAATGCATCAGTGCTAGGTTCACATTCTTCCAAAACCGAATCTCCCATGATTTGCTCTATTGAGAGGACAAAAATGTCATAGCCATCCTCATCACAGTGGGGTGTTCATTGATCTTCATTGATGGCTACATCCATTGTTGCTAAAATTTCTGCCCAGCCATGAGGTTCAAATTCTTCGTCCGAAAATACTACAGGTGCATAGGCTGGGTCGTGAACTGACCTATGGGTTTCTTTTGCACCTACCTCTCTGGATTTTTCTCTCTTCTCCTCTTCTACTGCCACTTTGCACATCCATAAGTGGATGTCTTCATGCATCCATGAGGATCCTGATCCTATGGAATGCAGTGACTCAGTATCATCTTTGGCTCTATGGATGGGATTCCACTGGATGGGGGGTACATCCCTATGAGAGTAATCCTTGAGATTGACTTTGGTCGTGACTCCTAAGTGTTGCAAATACAAAGAATTGGTTCCCCAATCCTGTACCACCTGCAACTGTCGCATAAATGGTCTTCCCAAAATCATCTCATAGGCATGATTTTTGCTAAAGTCACAAATAGCAAACGTATGCTCAAACTCAACACCACAAGTAGTGAGAGTTATTCCTTCTAGTACGCCTAAGGGTCTTTCTATGTGACCATCAGCGGTCTGCAATTTCATTCTCATTGGCCTAAGTGCTAGCTTGCCCCAACGCTTCCATAGGGAAGTGGTAGCAATTGCAACTCCTGCACCAGAGTCGAGAATTGCCTTGGTTGTTGTAGCTCAAGCGTAAGCACCACCTCCTTTACTTGTCAATCCGCGGAGACGTGAGGACCGGTATGAAGACCACGAGCAAGTGAAGGCACAAGTGCGTGAGTGAAAGCACACAAACATGCACACACATACACACACACGCGCACAAAGTAAGATCAAAGAGAGGAACAATGGAAAGCTTAGATTGCAAAAGAGTTCTCTTACAAAAGTTCTATTCTCTAACAAGCTAACCCCAAAAATGAGCTCTCTAGCTCTTTTTATAGTTTTTTGACTAGTTTTGGCCCTGTCCAGACCTAGTGTCCGGCCTAGTTAAAAATTAGGTTCCAAGGCTTATTTGAGGGCTCAAACGAAGTCTAAAAATTATGAAAATTGGTACGATGGTACTTCTAATACTCCTCAAGCTCGAGGACTCCTCGGCTTGAACAAAATGGAGTTACTAAAAATAGATAATGGTATTTACAATGGTTTTTAGTGATGAAAATCACTATTTTTGTAGGGGATTCTTCTGAAAATTTGACATACACTTCTTGGAGCTCCCTACTTGCTCCCTTTCCTCGTGTGTCCACCTTTTGATGTGCTTCCATGCTTTGTCCTTGACTTTGAGCTTCAACACTCCCCCCCCTCTCGAGTCTGTCGTCCCTGACAGACCCTTGTTGGAAGGGCTGTTCTGTGTAGTGCTTTGAGAGGTGGTGTCCATCCGTTGTATGAGCTAGTTCCTTGGATTCCAGCAAGAATGTGTCGTTGTGAGCTTTCAAAACTGCAAGTTGCTCAAAAGAGGTTGTCAAGAGTGATTTGGAGCAACTACTGGCTTCAATTTGCTTCCGAGATATGGTTGTTGTTCCCATGATGTCCGCTAGCTCTTTTAAAGATGATGTTGAGAGCAGTCATGCCAATTACTCATAACCCATAATGAATGATGGGTAAGTGTGTTCGTGCCTGGGTTGAAAAAAGTATGTGCCTTGTGCACGGCCTTGTAATGTAGCCCTACGCATGCTTACTTGGAAAATGCATTGGAAGAAGTATGGTGCAAAAATTGCGGGTCTTGAGCTAAGTGCTCAAGGGTATGCTGACGAAGAGGTTTCCTAAACTATCATGGTTATGGTGTTTCTAGAGTAAAGATACTTACCATGGCGAAGGTTGATGGATGTTTGTCTCTTCGTGTTGTACACTCGGCCTTTGGGATGGAACCTTGTTGATGAATGTCCATGTCGATTGTCCACTGATGAGATCTTTTGAGTGGTGGATCCCCTCTCCTCTTTTCAAAGTAACATTTGTCACTAACAATGTGCATTCCTGAGCTTGGGCTCATGCACGTTCACTTCCCTACATTGACACTCAGAGGAATATTGGACACGTGCCGGTTTCTAAGAGATTACCATGCTGATTGACATAGACCATTCACCAGTGCTACTGTTCCATACTGGTTCAGGAAATACTGAGAATTGAATTGCTTTATATTCCTTGGCAAGCAACATCGGGTAACTACACCAAGCTGAGTTTCACATATTCTCTTTAGCTCACCATATGCAGGAGTCTTCTCCTTCAGAACTACCTTTTGCAGATATCTCCTTGGATGCTCTGGTACATGAAGTAGTTAAGCATCCCTCAAGTTGCGGACCTTCAAGCTCTTCATTCCTACCATGGTAAGAGAGAATCATAGTTGTAGATGCCATGTTCATGCCAAATGCTTGTCATCTACCAGATAAGGCAGCAATAATCTCACTGCTGGCCGAGACACACTTCTGTCCAAATTGATAAATGCCTAGTAATCAACAGTTCCACCTTCAACTAAGCATGACTCATTCATGTTTCATAAGCCAAACCTGGGAACAAGCTCTCGCCCACTTTTCTTTCTCCCTTTTTTTTTTTTTTTTTTTTTTTGAGGAACAGGATATCACAAAACAAGAACACAAAAGTTAGTATCAATAGAAATGTTTGACATATGTCACTGTGCTCTTGTGCATGGGATTCTCAAGTGTGTCTATGCACGGCCCTGTAATGTGGCCCTATATTAATGCATACTTTGGAAATGCATGACCTGAATGGTGCAAAAGACAGGGTTGTGCAAGGAGCACATGGTTGTTGCTCGTTCGAGGCTTTCGATGTTATTTGCGGAGGTTGATGCCGACCTTGGTGGAGGTATCCATTGAGTCTCGAACTGATGTAATCCTCCTTATTGGAGTCCATTTTAGAACATCATTTGGCACTGTAGAGGTCACTTCAGGCGTCTTTCTCTTTGGATGCTTTCTGAACTGTGGTATCCAGTGTGGTTGACGCTTTGGTTCGGTGGAGGCTACTTGCACTTTTGGCTTCCAAACCCATATCCTTTTTGCATGTCTTCCTGCTAATGTTGAAGAGCTGATTTGATCTTCCTTTGGTCTCTGTACGTGGTTCTTACCCTTTTCTCTTTTTGGCTTCTTTGTTGAAACCTTTTGCATGTGGGAGAACAAAGGTTGTTGTGGATGTAGGAGCTTCTTAGGTACCCACATCTGTAATTGCCCTTGTTGAGCTGCAGCTAACTTCTTAGGCACCCAAACTTGTTGGATACCTTGTGATTGAGCTTGTCTGAGCTGCTTCCTTCGTCTTCTGGCCTGGTTAGTGTGCATGGATGGGATTTGTGGGGGCAAGGCTGGTGGTTGCTCTCCTTTGCGTACCCAGATCTGCTTCATGCCCGGAACTGCTTTTTTATCGAATGGTGTCTTTCTATTTGATGTAGCAGTTGTCGTGAACGGTTGTGTTTGCTTGTGTGGTGGGCTCACTACAGTGGCTACTTGATTCTTTGGAGAAGAAGAAAGATCCACCCGCCTTCGAACCTGGTCTTCCACGATTGACTCCTTCTGCATCATAGAGCTTTTGACACATACAACATCTTCTTTCATATGATTAGTCTTGGAAGAACTACGAGAGTGTGTGGTGCCATGATTTAGGAGCATGCAGTTCTCTAATTCTATTGTAATGCATTGTTCATGTACCCAAACTTGAAGAATTTGACTTCTTAGGTTTAAGTTAACTGCATGGTCATAGATCCAATCTTGACCCAAGACAAGTGGTTCTGTAAGGTACTCATCTTGACATACTAGCGCTTTGACTCTCATTGGAACATCTTGAAGGTAGATGGGAAGTTCCACCTCGCCCAAACAAGGGGTTTCCACACCTCCCAATCCTATGAGATAAGCTTCTATGGGATTGATGTTCAACCCCAAGTCTTGGCAGTAGGAAAGTCTAACTGCACTACTTGCTGCACCTGAGTCAATCAATGCTTTCACCGTCCTTTCACCCTTCCCTTGTCCTATCTCTATGGTCACAAAGGGTCTTCGGTCAATGACCTGAGAAGTCGCTATGCCTGACTTTTGACACATATCCATGTGATATTTTGGGGCTTTTGAGTTGACTTCTAGGCCTAATCGCCTTAACTTATTTCGCCTAATACGCTCTCTGGCCTCTACCTGTGCTTCTTCTCTCACTCTTAACTCTTCTTCTTTTCGCTTCTTAGCAGTGTTGAGTCTCATTAGTATATCCTCAGTAAGAGGTTCTTGATATAGCTTGACTCTACAGCCACTAATATAGTTTGGTAAGATATCTCCTTCTAGAGTGGCCAACTGAACTGCACCACTAGTGGAAATTCTATTAATGATCATGGGTCCATATCCTCTTTTTTCCAACTTACGGGCATGTTGTTTTAGTGTGTATACCAACACTAGATCTCCCTCTTTCAATCCCTTATCCTTGATGTGTGCATCAAAGTATGCCTTTTGCCTCTTCTTTGCAGCGTAGATGCCTGCTGCCGCTCGTAGCCTCGTCTCACCCAAGCATTCGAGATCAAAGATCCTAGAGGACAATTCATGCCCATTCCACTCATACTCTTGTGCTACTTTTAAGGCAGGGATTAAGAAATCTAATGGTAGCACAGCATTCTGTCCGAAGACCATCTGAAATGGGGTGGCGTTGAGTACCGTTTTGTAGGCAACTCGATAAGCCCAAACAACATGATGAAGTTGTTTGTCCCAATCAGAGCGTTTATTATTTACCAGTTTTGTCAATACGTTACAGAGGATCTTATTGGTACTCTCGGCTTGTCCGTTGGCTTGTGGATGATAGGGGGCGGATTTCTTATGTATCACCAAGAATTCTTGGAGAAGATTTTCAATGACTTCATTCAAGAAGTGTGTGCCTCTATCGCTCACCAACTCTATTGGTAGTCCATATCTCGTGAACACATTCTCGAATAAGAACTTAGCCGTAGTCTGAGCATCATTCTTTGTTGTGGCTTGGACTTCTACCCACTTTGTAAGGTAATCTGTGGCTACAATGATGTACTCTGCATGGGAGTTTCTAGCTGGGGGGTTAATAGGACCTATGAAGTCTATGCCCCACTTCGAAAATGCACGTCCTCCCATCATTGGCCTCAAGGGCATCTCGTCTTTTCTCACTGGATATTGTGCACGTTGGCATGTGTCACATTTCTTCACATAGGTATGTGCGTCCATATGAAGAGTGGGCCACCAAAGTCCTGAGAATAGAATGGTCTTGATCACTCGGTCAGGACCAAAATGTCCACCTGCAACACCGTTGTGTGCAGTCTCTAAGACCCTTAAATAGTCTGATTCATGAACGCATAGTCTTAAGTAACCATCTTTGCCTCTTCGGTATAGGTTGTCCCCTACTAAGGCGTAGCCTTGAGCCTCTTGCTCCATGCTTCTTCTTCTTGCTAGACTAGCCTCTTTGGGTAATCTTCCCGATCTCATAAACTCTACCAATGGAGCACTCCAACCTGGAATTAATGACACTTGATAAAGGGTCGCATGCTCCACTGGGGGTCTCTCTCTGCACCTTGGACAATTCTTAATCCACTCATGTATTTCTTTGTCCATGTTAGGCCAATACACTCCTAAACGCTTTAGATTCTGCAATGTTCGTTGTTTAGAATAGTGATTTCCTAGCATTCCTTCATGGGCTTGTTGCAACCAACTACTATGTTCATCATCCTCCACACAACAAGCTAATACACCCTCAGTATCTTGTTTGTACATGCTTCCTGCTAATATGTGATATTTTTGTGATTTTACAATTTCTTCTTGTGATGTTTTCACATTCTTATTTGCAGGGCCAAAGGTGAGGACTGGTACCAACTTATTTGCCCATTTAGGAACAACTTCTAAATTGAACAGATAAGCATCAGGTAATTCGTCAGACACTCCGTGCGGTGACTCTCCTGAAGTGATGCAAGAAAGGTGATCTGCCCGAAGGTGGGTTCTACCTTTCCTGACAACAACTTCAAAGTCATATTCCATTAGTAAGAGGAACCATCTTACTACGCGTCCAGTATTGCAAGGTTTATTGACCAAATATAACAAAGCTTGATGATCAGTGAAAAACTTGAACTTGTTGGCCAATAAATAGTGTCTAAACTTCTTCACAGCATATACCATGCCTAAGCCCTCTCGCTCAGTTGTGGTATAGTTCCGTTCAGCTGCAGTGAGCTGTCTACTAGCATATGCTATGGGCAAATCTAAGTTTCCTTCACTTGTGGGTTGTGCTAGCACACATCCTATGGCATGATTGGATGCATCCACATGGACATGGAATGGTTTATTCCAATCAGGAGTGGTGAGTATTGGTGCCGTGCACAAACGTTTCTTCAGTTCGTTGAAAGAATTCTCGCATTCGTCGTTCCACTCAAAATTAGACAACAAGGCATAAAGGGGTCTAGCTATGATCGCGTACATGTGGATAAACCTACGGTAGTATCCACAATGGCCCATAAAGGCTTGTACCTCTTTAATATTCCTTGGCCTTGGTAGCTCTGCTATGGCTCCTACCTTATCTTCATCTGTTGAGATTCCATTCTTAGAAACAATATGACCTAAGATTTTACCTTGACGCACCATAAACACACACTTTTCTGGGTTTATACACACTCGATATTCTCTACACTTGTTGAAGATTTGTCTGAGCTCAGGAATGTGAACCCTTCTTTCTTGGGAATGAGCACATAAATCATCCACATACACTTCTAAGCTCTTTCGCAAGAACTCTTTGAAGACATGACACATGAGCCTTTGGAATGTTGCAGGTGCATTGGTGAGCCCAAATGGCATCACCCGAAATGCAAAGATTCCCCACTCTGTAGCAAAAGCTGTTTTGTGTTGATCTTCTGGGGCAATGGCTACTTGATTGTAACCTGAAAATCCATCAAGGAAGCTATAAACTTCCTTGCCTGCAACACGCTCCAATAGGTGTTCTGTGATTGGAAGTGGATAACTATCTCTAATCGTAGCGGCATTAACTTTTTTAAGGTTAATACACACTCGCAACTTCCCGTTCTTCTTGGGTACCACAACAATGGGGGACACCCATTCGGTATGCTCAATCTCATAGATGAATCCAGCCTCAATCAACCTATCAATTTCTTCTTTGATTTTGGCTGCATAGGTATCATTATATGTGTAGGGCTTCTGTTTGGTGGGCTTAGCATCAGCAGTCATGGGGATAGTATGAGAGCAAATTCTTGGATCTACCCCTTTCAAGTCTCTATAGTGCCATGCAAACACATCCCTATATTCCCTTAATAGAGCTATGAGCTCCATTTCTTCTCTTGCACTTAGGTCATCTCCTATATATGTGCATCTCTCTTCGTTCTCTTCAATGGTCACTACAATCTTCTTGGTCTTTTCTTTATTATCATATGATTCTCCTATGATGGCCTCTCTCTTAGGCATTCGTACCAAAATTTTGCGGTCGTCAACTTCATATTTCTTGAAGTTTTCTGGTACTTCAAACAATGATTCCTCCTCTTCTTGTTTCACTGCTTTTCTTTTCTTTTTCTTTTGACTACTCTCACTTCCATCCTTTGAGTTTACTGTTTTAATACTTGTGAGAGGTTCTTCTTCTTTCTGGGTGAACACTCCTATATCTTCCAGATAGTGCTGCTCTGAGTTAAAGCAACTATCCATCACAATAGACTCCAGATCATTGTCATTCTCTTCTTCTTCTATGACATCACTAGGGTCACATTCTTCTAGCAAGGGCTGACACATGAACACTGAGATATCATAACCCTCCTCATCACAATGAGGTGTCCATTGTTCTTCATTGACGGCAATGTCCATGGTGGCTAAGATTTCTGGCCAGCCATGAGGCTCAAACTCCTCATCTGGAAAGATCATCGGTGTGTAGGCTGGGTCTCTAACTGGTCTATCTCCTAGCGAAGTTCCTTCTTCTCTTGCCTTTAAACGTTTTTCCTCTTCCTTTGCGACCTTGCACATCCACAAATGAGTATCTTCATGTAGCCATGATGGATCAGGTGAACTTTCAGAATGCACAGAGATGGAATCTTCTTTCGCTTTGTGGATAGAATTCCACTGTAGGGGTGGTACATCTCTGAAGGTGTAATCCTTCAAATTGACCTTGGTGGTGACCCCTAAGTGCTGTAAGTACAAGGAGTTAGTTCCCCAATCCTGTACTATTTGCAATTGTCGTAGGAAGGGTCTTCCTAGGATCATCTCATAGACATTATTTTTCTCAAAGTCACATATAGCAAATGTGTGCTCAAACTCTACACCACAAGTGGTTAGAGTGATCCCTTCTAGCAATCCTAGAGGTCTTTCAAAATGACCATCAGCCATTTGAAGCTTCATTCTAGTTGGTCTTAATGTGGGCTTGCCCCATTGCTTCCACAAGGAGGTGGTCGCAATAGCAACACCAGCACCAGAATCTATGATTGCTTTGGTTGTGTAACCTTGGTAGGTGATTGGAAGATAAGTATTACCTTCTTCACCCTCACACATGTCCCCTATTTTGTCTAGAGGTATCTCTGGTACCCTTTGCTTGGAGCCTGCTTTTGGCATGTTGGAATCAAGTTCTGGAACCTGATCCTTCACATGATTCCAAAGCTCAGGTTTTGCTTTGAGCAGCTCTTCTACAGTGAGATGACACTGAACCTTAGTGTTCTTCACGACATCCGTGTTCCTTGGAACCACTGAGTCTTCATTTCTTACCAGTATTGTGGGAGCTCTAATCTGGAGGGATTCAGATTCCCATGGGCCTGGAAATTGAGGCAGTTCTTCTAAGGTATTAGATTCAAAATCTAACCTTTCGTCTTCTTGTTGTTCTGCTTCATCTCCGTAAATAGATGGAATGTCTTGGGGAAATTGATCATGAAGATCATCAATCTCAGGAATAGGAGGGGAATTACCCTTCTCCTTGGCCCATTTATCTTCCTGTATTTCCTACAAGAACTCTTGAGAGTACTGTTGAATTGAAGGAGGTATTCCAGCATCTGTGGAATTAGGAACATAAGCTCCCCTTGGTGGTGAGCTTCTTCTCTCAATAACTGGTTGAGCCTGTGGAGGTAAAGAAACTTGTGGTTTGTTTACCAATTGCTCTAATCTTTCTAGTAAGCCCTGGAAATGCAAATCTGATTTGATAGAGTTTGTCTGATTGAACTTTTGACTAGTCTCAAGTATGGCTTGAGCTTGTTCTACCATTTTCATGCACATTTTCATCCGTTCAATCTCTAAATCTGCTCTAGGGTAACTCTTGTCTAGGTTTGCCGCTGTAGGCCCTTCTTGAAGTCGAGCCTGGTAGGCCTTGAACATCATGTCCAAGCCTTCTGGGGTTGGATCTGCAAGAACAGACCCTGGTTGCGGTCTATTTACAATGGGTGGTGGGGTGGGATGAGGTGGAGTGGATGGAGTTTCGGCATGCGAGGGGCTTTGAGATGCAATGTCTTCTATTTTCGTTTTCGCTTCTTTTAAGCTTTCTTCTAGTTCCGATAACTTTTTATTCCACTTGCGATTGGCCTTCTCTCTGGTATCCTTCCATGTTCTTGTTTTCCTCTTACTAGGCTCTCCTGATTCACTCGACTCTGATTGTTCTGTTGGTTTATCCTGCTGTAAGGCTTGTGCTCTAGTGACCGCTTGTATAGGAGCCACATTGTTACTACTTGAACTTGGATCTGCCACTAAGCCTACCACATTAATGGGTGTAATCTTGGGTGCACTGGAGGGGTTTCTTGGACAATCTCTGGGGAGATGGTCTTTGCCACAATCAGGGCAAAAAGCCTGTATTGTGATAGCCTGTCCTTGACTCGGAGATGATGGGTGGGGACAGTCACGAATGAAATGGTCACCTTGACATCTGAAACAAGATCCTCTAGGGGCTTGTAGTCTCATTTGTCTCGACTGGGGCCTAGGGTTAGGATTTGTGTACATGACATTGGAGTATTCTGGCTCCCAATTTTGCTCCATAGGTGGCGCCTCATATTGATACAAGTAAATCTCACTATGTTTAGGTGACTCTGTGTAATACGCATGTGGACTACCTTCATGGGAGTAGTCTGAACTATGAGCATGAGAATCATTATCTGGTATCCATGGGGTTAGGGGCACCAATGCTCTATTTGGATTTTCCTCTCCCACAGCATATTTGACTGGAATCACGTTGGCTGGAGCTGGTGGTTGGTTTCCCAAGACAGGTTGTGGCCTATATGGTACCTGATATTGCTGTTGTGGTCTATAATATGGCTGTTGGTATTGGTTCTGATACCTACCTTGTGGGTAAGGTTGCTGATAATTCTGTCTAACAGCCTGCCTATTGTAGGGACAATCTTGAGCCGTGTGGTTTGTGTATTTTCTCTCAATAGTGCAATATGGAGCATTCCTTTCTCTAATGTTTTGGTTTTGCATTGGGCATACATTAGCCATGTGGTCGCCCCCACAAGTATAACACCGATTCACTGGAGTGACTCTCTGTGTTTGTTTATTTTGGACTCCCAGCTTCTTGGCAACTTGCTCAGCTATCTCTTCTATTTCTGTGGAGATCTTCGAAGTATGACTAGTAGAACTATCCGAATCTTTGTAGAGTTTGGACAATCCTAACTCTTCACCCAAGTTATCTTCTATGTCTATGCACGTCCGCACGCACTCTTCTATGGATCTAGGCTCTTTCAAGTACACATATGATCTTAATTTTGTGCTCAGTAAGCCATCTAAGAACAAAGCCACTTGTTTAGCTGGTGTGGGTAACTCTGGAGTAGGGCATCTTTCTAGGTACTGTCTGAACCTTCTACCTGCTAGTCGCACTGTTTCTTGGGGTGTCTGCTTGAAACTGTGGATCAGGGACGATGTGTTATGCCTGATACCACTCTTGGAAAATTCTACAATGAATTCGTCTAGCAGTTGACCTATATCGCGATAGTTGCGACTACTCAATGGTTGAAACCAAGCCAAGGCAGTGCCCTTAAGAGTCAAACCAAATGCCTCGTATTGGGTGAATAAATCCTCAACCTGTTCAGCTCTTAACACTTGTTTGAACTCGGCCACATGATCATAAGGATCTCCTGACCCGTCAAAATAATTCTTCATTGCCTTGATCACTTGAGTGGGTCTAAGGGTTCTTGGGTGCTCTCGGGGTCTAGGCAATGGAAAATCATGTTCATCTCTTTTTTGCCTATGTGCTTGATGTCTCTCTCTTTCAGGTCTTTGATTTTCAAATCCTGATCTATTCCTGCCCACGGTGTGTGCAAAACTTACCTCAGGTCTCTCTCTAGTTCTTTCTCTCTGGGCTTCATGAGCGTGGGATGATCCTACTCCTTGGAGGCCATGGGAAACATTGGATCTTGGTGGGGGGAAAATCAATTCATTCTTCCAAGTATATGCATGTCTATCATGTTCTGTTACCAAGAAAATTTTCTCTGATGTGTTATCCAGGTAGACAACCTTTCCTGGTATCTCTGGATCCTTGAACTCATAGATGATAACTATGCCCAATTGACTAGGTTGATCTGGCTTGAACCTCCAAAAGGCTTCCTCTGTTTCTCTATTCAAAAATAGTTCTATGCTTTTGTTATCTTGAGGGATCCACTCTGGAGTGATCACTCGGGTCAAAACTGACTTACCTCTAGGAGTCTGGGGTCCTTGTCCTACATTTCCTTGTTCTAGGTCTCCTATTTCATTCTCAGGAATGACATTTCCAAACTCATCAGTCCTATCTGGTAGGTTGGTGACCACATATATGGTTCCTTCCTTATCAATGTATGAACCCTCTTCGAACTTGACCACCGGGTGTTCAAGTCCAAAGGATTGATCTGGATTTTTGAGTTGGACCACTGATCGCCTCAGACCATCCTCATAGATGCGAGCACCTAATTGGTTGGTCCGAATATATTCCAACTGTGTCTTATAGGGACCTTCTGGTGTTTGTAGATGGGCAGTCCCTGAGCCACCTGCAGGTTTTCCCATACTAAAAGACATTTCTGAATCACTTGTGTCTGAACTTAGTAAAAGATGACCACTTAGTTGTTGTGCCCAAGGCTTGGATGTATGGTTGACACTAGCCTCAGAAGATCTAATGCTTTGTTTATCCTTGCCTAAGTGTCTACCAGATCTCAGGTTCATAAGCTTTAGTCAAGAGTCCAAAATTTCCCCTTGGTATGGTTCAAAATTCTTTGGAGTCCCCTTGGTTCCCTAGTCCCACTTGAGGGTCAACTTCAAATTATCCTATCTCAAAATCAACGCGTTATTCTTGAAAAAAACAGTTGAGGTCGTGTAGGATTTGAAACGAGCTTTCCAACGAGCTATAGAGCTCAAAAAATGGACTTTGGATGAAAAAGTTATGCCAATTCAGGCTCCTGGGGGTCAAAACAGGCAAACAGGACCTTTGGAGAAAATCGCGATTTTGTACCTTGAGAATCGTGTTCACAAAATCGTGTTTTCACAAAATCGTGTTTTGAAAATCGCGATTTTGAGTAGAAAATCGTGTTTTGAAAATCGCGATTTTGATCACAAAATCGTGTTTCTGAAAATCGCGTTTTTTTGACATGAAAATCGCGATGTTGATCACAAAATCGTGTTTATGAAAATCGCGATTTGATCACAAAATCGTGTTTTTTTTTTTGCTGAAAATCGCGATTTTGATCACAAAATCGTGTTTCTTTTTTGCTGAAAATCGCGATTTTGATCACAAAATCGTGTTTCTGAAAATCGTGTTTTTTGACATGAAAATCGCGATTTTGACTCAGAGAATCGTGTTTTTTTTCACAAAATCATATTTTTTCAGAATCGTATTTTTGGCATGAAAGTCGCGATGTTGAGCACAAAATCGTGTTTCTGAAAATCGCGATTTTGAGCAAACAAACGTGATTACACAGAATCGCCTTTTTTTCTCAAAATCGTGTTTTTGACTGAAAATCGTGATTTGTGAGAATCGCGATTTTGAGCCCGCTGAAAATCGTGTTTTTAGAAAATCGTGTTTCTTGACATGAAAATCGCGATTTTGACTCAGAGAATCGTGTTTTTTTCACAAAATCGTATTTTTTCAGAATCGTATTTTTGGCATGAAAATCGCGATGTTGAGCACAAAATCGTGTTTCTGAAAATCGCGATTTTGAGCAAACAAACGTGATTACACAGAATCGCCTTTTTTTCTCAAAATCGTGTTTTTGACTGAAAATCGTGATTTGTGAGAATCGCGATTTTGAGCCCGCTGAAAATCGTGTTTTTAGAAAATCGTGTTTCTTGACATGAAAATCGCGATTTTGACTCAGAGAATCATGTTTTTTTCACAAAATCGTATTTTTTCAGAATCGTATTTTTGGCATGAAAATCGCGATGTTGAGCACAAAATCGTGTTTTTGAAAATCGCGATTTTGAGCAAACAAACGTGATTACACAGAATCGCCTTTTTTTCTCAAAATCGTGTTTTTTGACTGAAAATCGTGATTTGTGAGAATCGCGATTTTGAGCCCGCTGAAAATCGTATTTTTAAAAAATCGTGTTTCTTTTGATATGAAAATCGCGATTTTGAGCACAATCATAGAATCGCGATTCTGAGAATGACCACAGAATCGTGATTTTTCAGCTAACTTTTAGGCGGGAAAACAGAAAATCGTGATTTTTCAAAAAATTTTGAATTTTCACAGAATTGCGATTTTCATCACAGAATCGCGTTTTTTGGCGGGAAATTCAAATTTCTGAGCGCCGGCTATGGCGAGCTCCGTATGAGCAAAAAATCATGAAAAAAACACAGCGCTTGCTCTCCCTTGCTTCTCCTAACTCCTTCCCACACAATAATGCATGAAAAAGGGTATGAAGATGGTGAAAATGCACAAAAAAACTAGAATTTTCTATGAAGAAGAAGGTGGAAGAAGGTGGAGATGATGATGATGATGAAGATGAAGAGGAAAAAACAGAAAATGAACTGAAATGACAGTTTTTTTACCTTCCAACGTCGCAAATCTACGATCTTACCATCACAACGCTCGTCCTCGAAGCTCTTTCCCCGGCAACGGCGCCAAAATTTGGTGTAGCTCAAGCGTAAGCACCACCTCCTTTACTTGTCAATCCGCGGAGACGTGAGGACCGGTATGAAGACCACGAGTAAGTGAAGGCACAAGTGCGTGAGTGAAAGCACACAAACATGCACACACATACACACACACGCGCACAAAGTAAGATCAAAGAGAGGAACAATGGAAAGCTTAGATTGCAAAAGAGTTCTCTTACAAAAGTTCTATTCTCTAACAAGCTAACCCCAAAAATGAGCTCTCTAGCTCTTTTTATAGTTTTTTGACTAGTTTTGGCCCTGTCCAGACCTAGTGTCCGGACTAGTTAAAAATTAGGTTCCAGGGCTTATTTGAGGGCTCAAACGAAGTCTAATAAATTATGAAAATTGGTACGATGGTACTTCTAATACTCCTCAAGCTCGAGGACTCCTCGGCTTGAACAAAATGGAGTTACTAAAAATAGATAATGGTATTTACAATGGTTTTTAGTGATGAAAATCACTATTTTTGTAGGGGATTCTTCTGAAAATTTGACATACACTTCTTGGAGCTCCCTACTTGCTCCCTTTCCTCGTGTGTCCACCTTTTGATGTGCTTCCATGCTTTGTCCTTGACTTTGAGCTTCAACAGTTGTGTATCCTTGATAGGTGATGGGAAGATAGGTGTTTCCTTCTTCTCCTTCACTCATATCTGCTATCTTGTCCAAAGGTATCTCTAGCACTGTTCTATGAGAACCTACCTAGGAACGAGGTTTAGCTACCTCTGGTACTTGTTTGGCTACATGCTTCCATAATTCTGGCCTAACCTTGAGTAGCTCTTCTAAAGTGAGATTGCACTGAACTTTAGTATTCTTCCCTACCTCCGTATTCCTAGGTATGACTGAGTCTTCATTTCGTACCATGACCGTGGGCGCTCTCATACAAGTAGACTTAGTTTCCCATGGGCCTGTGAAATGGGGTAGCTCTTGTAAGGAATTAGACTCAAAGTCTAATCTCTCCTGAGATTGTGCACTCTCCTGCTCATCATAAATGGAAGGAATGTCTTGTGGGAATTGATCATGTGCATCATCCACCAATTCAATGGGAGGAGGGACTTCACTCTCTTTAGCCCATTTCTCTTCTTGAATCTCTCACAAGAATTCTGGTGAATACCTATTCATAGAAGAAGATGTGTCTGGCTCTGTGGAGTTAGACACATAAGCTTCCTAGGGGGGAATGCTTATTCTCTCACTTGGCCTTCTCTCATTTTGAGAGGCAGGTTCCTTTTCTGATTGTGCAATTAGCCTCTCCAATCTTTCTAGCAGTCCATCAAAGTGCAACTACGTCTTAGCTGAACTAGAGATGTTAAAGAGGTGACTGGCTTCAAACATGGTTTGAGCCAATTCCACCATCTTAGCACAAATCTTAGTTCATTCGAGCTCTAGTTCTGCTCTAGGGTAACACTTTTCATGATCGATTACGTTTGGCCCTTCTTGGATTCTGGCCTGATATGCCTTAAGCATCATATTTAGGTCCTCGGGAGTGGGATATGCAAATACTGATCCTACTCTAGGGGGTGGTGGGGTCGCATGAGGTGGGTTGGAAGGTGGTGGATCGGATAGAGATGGGAATGGTGGTGGTGGGGTAGTGTGAGAGGGAGGTTGAGATGTAAGTTCAATTATCTTGGCTCTCGTTTCTCTTAGGCTTTCCTCGAGTTCACTCATCTTCTTAGGCCATTGTCTTTCCATCCTTTATTGACTATCTTTCCAGGCTCTAGTCCTCTTCTTGGTTATGCTCTCAGTTTCGCTGACCTCAGTGCTCTTTTCTTGGCTTAAACCTTGGTTCTGCTGCAGAGCCTGAGATCTGGTGACCACTTGCACAGGTGCAGTGGAAGTCACACTTCCTGTTGAATCTATGACTAACCCAGTAACATTGATAGGAGTGATTTTGGGCATGTTATTTGGGTTCTTTGGGCAATCTCGTAAGAGATGCTCCTTCCCGCAATCCTGACAAAAACCCTGGATTGTTATTGGCTGAGGTTGTGTAGGTGCAGGCATGGGGCAATCACAAATGAGGTGATCTCCCTGACATCTGTAGCATGGTCCTCTAGGGAATGGGGGTCTTACCTGCCTAGGTTGGGGTCTAGCATTGAGGTTTGCATACATAACATTTGCATACTGCGGATCCCAACTAGGTTCACTCGGTTCTTCACTGTAGTAGGACTCACCATGTTCAGGAGACTGCATGTAGTAGGCCTGGGGGCTATCAATATGTGCAGAAACAAAGCTATGGTCACTGGGGTCACTTTCCGAAAGTAATGAGTTAATGGGACTATAGCTCTATTCAAATTTTCTTTTGCAGCTGCATACTTTACAGGAATCACATTGGCTGGGGTAGGAGGTTGTTGGGCTAGCACTGGTTGAGGTCTCTGCTGGGCCTGATATTGGGGTTGGTAGGTTTGTTGAGGCCTATCATACTGCTGGGGTGGGTACTGGTTTTGGTATCTTCCCTGTTGTGGATAGGGCTGAGGATAGGTTTGCCTAACGGCTTGTTTGTTGTATGGGCAATCTTGTGCGGTGTGATTAGTGTATCTCCATTCTATGGTGCAGTACTGGCTACTAGGATTCACTTGGGGTTGAGCCATAGTGGGACAGACTTTTGCCATATGATCACCACCGCAAGTATAACACCTCTTTACTGGGGCAAATCTTGGGATTTGTTTGCTAGAGACTCCTAGCTTCTGAGCTACTTTCTTGGCGAGTTCCTCAATAGATGTGGATTGAGTGGAAGAGAGGCTAGTAGAACTATCTGAATCTTTGTAGATTTTTGAAAGTTCTAAATCCTCCCCTAGGTTATCTTCAATGTCGATGCACATGCGTACACACTCTTCTATGCTTCTAGGGTCCTTCAAGTCTGCTTGAAGCTGTGAATTAGTGAGGAAGTGTTATGTCGTATGCAGCTCTTAGAGAATTCAGTAATGAATGCCTCTAGTAGTTGGTCTATATTCTTGAACTGTCTCTCATTTAGCGGTTGAAACCATGTAAGGGCTGTGTTCCTAAAGGTTAGACCAAAGGCATTGTATTGCATGAATAGGTCCTCCACTTGTTCGGCTCTCAAGACTTACCCAAACTCGGCCACATGATCGTAGGGGTCTCCAGTGCCATAGTCCTCGTGTGCTCTCTAGGTCTTGGCAGAGGGAATTCATCTGCATTTATTTGGTTTCTTGGGCTCTAGGTCTCTCAAGTTCCACTTTATCCGTCTCTGTTCTCATCCTTTCTCTACCCAAGGGGTTGGCAAAGCTTACTTCCGGTCTATCTCTATTTTTGTCTCTTTGAGCTCCATGAGCTTGGGATGTTCCAGCTCCTCGGTGGCCAAAAGAGACATTTGATCTTGGTTGGGAAAAAATAAATTCACCCTTCCAAGTGTAGGCATGCCTACCATGTTCTGTAACCACAAAGATCCTCTTTGAGGCGTTGTCTAAATAGTTCACTTTGCCTGGGCTATCAGGGTCTTTGAACTCATAGATCGTGATCGTTCCTACCTCATTCGGCTGATCAGACTTATACCTCCAAAAGGCTTCATTGGTCTCTCGATTCAAGAGTAGATCTATGCTCTTATTGTCCTGGGGAATCCATTTTGGTGTGATAATTCTAGTAAGCACTGATTTGCCTTGAGGTGTTTTAGGCTCTCCACCTATGTTTCTTTGCTCTAGGTCCCCTATGTCCGTTTCTGGGATCACATTACCAAATTCATCAGTCCTATCTGGGTAGGTGGTGACCACATACATGGTTCCCTATTTGTCTATGTAAGCACCATTTTCAAACTTAACTGCTGGGTGTTCAAGTCCAATGGGTTGATCTGGGTTTTTGATTTGGAGCACATATCTTCGTAAGCCGTCCTCATAGATGCAAGCACCTACTCGGTTGGTCCTAAGGTATTCCAGTTGCATCCTATAGGGGCCTTCAACCGTATGTAAATATGGCACTCCTGAACTTCCTGTAGGTCTCTCCATACCTTGAGACATCTCGGACTCACTGGTTTCAGAGCTAGGGTAGTGTGAATAATGGCTCAACTGCTGGGCCCAAGACCTAGCAGTATGATTGACACTAGCCTCTGAAGACCTAAGACTCTGTCTATCTCTCCCTAGGTGTCGTCCTGATCTAAGGTTCAAATGCCTAATCGACTCATCCCAATTTTTACCCAAAGTACAACCTTGTTGCATCTCAATTTGTATCAGTTACTTGGTTCTTTTTTAGTTGATTATCATGTTTATGATCTTTTTTGATATCACGTCGTCAGGAATACTTAAGTTAATTTCCGCACTTAAAGTTGATCCTTCCATGTTAAGTTCTTTTTCCTTTAAAGTTATCGATCGCATAGAGAGATTATGTTTCCACTTGAACTTGAGTGCTTAGGTAGTCTTCAACTTGATAGATGCCTATCGTCACCCTGACTTACTTCTAGCACTACTCGCACTTAGCTTGAGCTAGGAATTGACAAAGGGAGTTGAGAATAATCCAACCTCACTTGCTGATCCCTTGGTCTTTACTGCTCAAAAACCCCGTTCTCAAGCTTGCAGAATGCCCATGCTTTGGATGCCCTCTAGCGCTCTGAATGGACCTGTAAAAGTCCCCAAGTTAGCTCAAGACTTAGATTCAAAAGACTTAACACATCACTTTCATTCATGCAATTCAGTTATCAATTTGCATTGTGTCTTTATGGAAACGATTCTAGAGATCCCTTAGTCTGGTTCCCCCTGGGTATGGTCCAATTAAAAATACTATATCTAATAATCTTGATATTAATTTTACCATAACCAGTGGAAGTTTTTGTTGTACTCCCCACGAGCTTTCCAACAAGCCCAAGATCACTCCGAACAGATTTCGTATGAGGAAGTTATGATAGTTCAGGATTTTGGAGTTAAAACGGGGTTCAAACAGGCTAACAGGCCAACAGGGTTTCCTCAAATTATTTGCTTATAGCCTCCTTATATGCTGTATAGCCCAATATTTAAGCCCAAAATTAGCCACAATTCTCAAATTAAAAAACCCTAAAAAATGGGCCGAAAAAGGCTGTCAATCGCAATCGATTGGGTTGTCAATCACGATGGATAGAGTTGTCCGTCGTGGCCTGTCAGTCACGATGGACACGTGTCAATCGCGATGGACAGGGGGTGTCAGTCGCGATGGACTGGGGTGTCAGTCACGATGGACTGCTGTCAATCGTGATGGATTGCTATTGGTCGCGATGGACTGCTGTCAATCGTGATGGACAGAGATTTCGGGTTTTTCCGTGGCCTTGTGTCAATCGGGGTCTATGAGTCGCGATGGATACGTTTTTTCGCTGAGGTGGGGTGTCAATCGTGATTTTTCTGTCCGTCGCGATGGACAGGGGTGTCCGTCGCGATGGGCACGTGTCCGTCGGGGTCTGTCAATTGCGATGGACAGGCTGTCTATCGCGATGGACACTGTCAATCGCGATTGATGCTATCAATCGTGATGGACAGAAAAATGCAAAATTTTTAGAAATTTTTGTGGATTTGTGATGTGTAAGGTCTCTAGTCTACTGTGCTGCACTTAGTTATACCAAGGGAATGACTTTTCTATCAATCGCGATCGACAGAGGTCTGCGACACAGAGACAAGACCGAGCTTTTTCGTACCTGCACAACGTGCTGGAGATGATGGGACAACCAAATCCTGCAAGAAAACTCAAAAAACATGCAAAAGCAGTGCACACAAATCTCTCTCTCGTTCTCTCTCACAAGTGAAATGAGGGAAATGGAAGGGGGAAGGTGATATGATAAAAAAACTGAAATTTTTGCGATGATGGAGATGAAGGTGGGATATGGTGAGGATGATGATGGTGAAGTAAGAAAGAGAAAAATAAGGAAAAGCAAAGAAATTACCCACAACGCCAACGTCACAACTCTACGTCTTACCATCACACGCTCATCCTCAAAGCTCGATCCCCGGCAACGGTGCCAAAATTTGGTGTAGCGATGAGTAGCACCTCCTTTAATGTCAATCCGGGAAGACGTGAGGATGGTATGAAGACCTCGAACAAGTGATGGCACGAGTGTGTGAGTGAGAAGCACACTAACATGCACACACATACACACACATGTGCACACACGGCAAGAACAAAGAGAGAGACAATGGTGTTCTTTTAGATTACTCAAAAGTGCTCTTACAAGTTCAATTCTACAACAAGCTAACCTCAAAAATGAGCTCTCTAGCTCTTTTTATAGTTTTTGACTAGTTTTGGCCCTATCGAGACCTAGTGTCCGGCCTAGATAAAAATTAGGTTCCAGGGCCTATTTGAAGGCTCAAACGAGGTCTAAAAATTATGAAAATTGGTAGGAAGATACTTCTAATACTCCTCAAGCTCGAGGAGTCCTCGGCTTGAACAAAATGGAGTTGCAAAAAGGTGAAATGGTAGTTACAATGATTGTTAGTGATGAGAATCAATGTTATAAAGATGTTGATTTGGAAAAAATTGAAGGGCCTATCTGCCAGATCTGTGTTGACTGCTTTGTCTACATAATCCTTCTCTTTGCTCTGACTCTCTCTGCTGGCTTCCTTGTCTCGTCAGTCCTTGGGTGCGTTGACTGCTATCAACATGGCCTCACCCTAAAACTATTACAGAACTTCAAAGTTTTCTAGGGTTAGCAGGATACTATAGAAAATTTGTACTTAACTTTGCAAAAATCTCAACCCCTTTATTTGAAATATTAAAGGGTAAACCCAAAAGCCTCCATTGGGAGAAGGAAGAGGCTGAAAGTATGGAAAGACTTAAAAAAGCCTTAGCTTTGGCCCCGGTTCTACAGATAGTAGATCCAAATGAACCCTTTATAGTTGAATATATGCTAGTGATCTAGCAATAGGAGCTGTTTTGAGTCAAAATGGTCGACCAATTGCTTTTGAAAGACAAAAGCTAAATTCAGCTCAAAGAAACTATTCTACTTATGAAAAAGAGCTTTATGCAATTATGCATGCTCTAAAAAAATGGAGACATTACTTGTTTGGCGCCAAAGTAACCATAGTTTTTGATCAAGCAAGTATTAAATGGTTTGCAAACCAATCCGAATTATCAGGTAGAAAAGCTAGATGGGCCGAATTACTCCAAGAATTTGATTATGAACTCAGATATAGAAAGGGAAAATTTAATATTATGGCAGATGCATTAAGCAGGATGCCCATGTTAAATTCTTTGAGTTTCATACAAATTTCTAATGATTTAGTGACACTCATGAAGGGCAAGTATCAAGAGGATACTAGTTTTAACGAAGCCTGTAAGAAGGTTTCTACTCCAAATACAAACTTATCAAATGAAGATAAGTTTAAACATTACAATATTCAAGATGAATATCTGCTATACAAAGGAAAGATTTGTGTCCCTTGTAATTCCAAACTTAGAAAAAAAGTTTTGTTTGAATGTCATGATGCCCCAAGTGCACGACATCCTAGAATCAACAAAACTTATGAATTAGTAAAAAGGCAATTTTACTGGCCTAGTATACATAAAGATGGACCTAATTATGTACTTAGATGCACCAAGTGTCAAGTTAACAAAGCTGAAAACCTTAAGATAGGGGGTTTGTTGCATCCCTTAGAGATTCCAAATGGAAAATGGGAAAGTATTTCCATGGATTTCATTACAGGCTTGCAACGTACCCCTAAAGGTCATGATGTTGTTTGGGTCATAGTTGACCGATTGACCAAAATGGCTCATTTCATACCTACTTGAAATATAGTAAAAAATCTCCAGAATTAGCTAAAATATTCATAGAACAACTATATGGACTCTATGGATTACCTCAAGACATAGTGTCTGATAGAGATAGAAAATTGACTAGTCATTTCTGGAGATCTATATTCAATAGATTAGAAACTAAGCTAAACTTGAGTACTGCTGAATACCCTCAAACGGATGGTCAGACTGAAAGAGTCAATCGAATACTTGAAGATATGTTACGAGCATACGTATCTTCTACCCAAACTAACTGGGAAGACTATCTACCGATAGTAGAATTTGCTTACAATAGTACAAAGCATTCTGCAATGGAATATAGCCCTTTTATGCTAATGTATGGGTTTCAACCAAGAGCACCTTATGCAGTTGGACTTCAAAATGAAAAACTCCAAGCAGCAAAAGATTTCTTAGAAGATATGAACTTTAAGCTAAAAACTAGCCAAGGAAAACTTGAGGAAAGCGCAGGATAGAGCTAAATCTTTTACCGACCCTAAAAGGCGATATATTTCCTTTCAGGTTGATGAATTAGTATATCTTAAAGTTCCTGAGAAATCTGAAACATTAAAAATAGGACCTTGTCCTAAACTTTCTCCGAGTTTATGTGGCTGTAAGTCGACTAAAAAGAAAACTGGCTGAACAAGATAATCTTGTATCTTCGGATACAATCATTCAACCAATCTCCCTTCTTAACATCCCTCATGAACCTGAAAAAATACTACGCACTCAAGATAAAAAAACAAGAAATCATCTATATAAAGAGTGCATAGTTAAATGGAGGGATGGAATTGAAGAAAGTGCTACTTGGGAACGAGTAAGTTCCATAAATAAAAGATTTCCTTCTTTTTTAACTCTTGGTTAAAAACGAGGAAAATATTTTTTGAGAGTGAGTCCATGATCAAACGAAATGAATCATGGTGCACGGGGGAATATTCCACATAATATACCAAAGTACATTTTCGAGGACGAAAATGTTAAAGGGGGGAAGAATGTTGTATAAATCCTTGGGTTAAATGGATTAGACCCTCCTAAAAGGAACCTATGTTTCTTTATTTTAACCCTTAAGGTTTTATTTCAATAGAAGTCTCAATTGAAGGGTTTGTTACCTTAGGAATAATAAACATAAGGAAGAAAAAACCTTAGTCTTGGGAGAAGCTTCTCCCAAGTGACACCTTACCTTGTACGTGAAAGAAAGACTTCAATTGAAATAGAAGCCATGTGATTCTCTTTGGAAAGTATCCACATGAAGGACACTTGGAAGGACACATGGCTAAAAATTAAGACATGCAACTCTTGGACCTTTGGTATATATATGGGTGGAGTTGGATGGGTGGATACGTACTCACTCACTCTCTGGTGGATGCTATACTCTAGGAAGAAGTTTCACAACAACCATCTTCACTGATAGTCAGAGTGCATTGGCAGTTGTGAGGAACCCTATGTTCCATGCTCGCACTAAGCACATTTAGGTGCATTATCATTATGTTAGGGAGAGGTTCTCTATTGGAGATATCAGCTTGGCATATGTGCTCACACAGGAGAACATTGCAGACCTTTTCATGAAGGCTCTGCCTAGGGAGAAGTTTGAAGATTTTCGCAAAGCTTTGGGCTTACTTCCTTTTGTGGATTGATTCTACATATTTTGGCACTTCCTTATACATGAGTGCCAGGTTCTTGTTTACCGCATCACTCCAAGGGGCGATTTGTTGATATATTTAGGTAGTGATGTGTGTGAACACTCTAGGACCTCTGGGGCACTTTTTTCCCTCTTTAGGAGGTTTTTTCCCCCGGTTTGTATATATGCATGTTACCCTAATGGGCTACTTATCTTTGTACATTCTCTAGTAATACATTTAGTATTGTGTGTTGTGCTCCAAGCTTCTTCTTCCTTGTGCTGTTCGCATGCTTCCACAAACATCTAATTCCAACATCATCATTCTACTCCACAAACAAATTTTTTGTGCCTTCTGGTTGTTTTCCACCTACTTCTTTGCGTAATTCTCTGAGAAGCTTCTGAACAAACTCCTCTTGCTCATGGATTTTTTATGTCAAACCTTCCATCATTCTCGATGATCAATATGGCTCTGATACCACTTGTATTGCTTCCTCAGTCATAAGATATCCTAAATCATAAACTTCTGATCACTCAAGAATAGTGGAAGAGAAAAAAAGCGGAACTTGCACAAGATAAGAGAAAATATGACGTGGAAGAGTAGACAAGATATGAATGAGAGAAAGAGAAGTTTTAATATTATAGATTTGAATCAATACCTTTGGATATAGCTTCTTGATGACATTGACCTCCCGACCACCCCAAACTATCAGAATTTCATTCACATTAACACTCTCAATCACACTCTCACTCTCACTCTCACTCTCACTCTCACTCTCACTCTCACTCTCACTCTCACTCTCACTCTCACTCTCAATCACAAGGTAATTCTCTGATTTGCAGCCTCCTCCTACTTGACGCAACAAATCTCTTTCAAAATAGAGTTTATCATCTCCAAGGAAGTGCATGATCCACCAAATATAGAAAAATTCAGCTCTCCCCATGTTGCATGCAAAACTTTTGCAAAAGCATGCATTCGTATTAGTCGTGCTTTCTTTAGCGGTACTTGTCCAAAAATAGAAGAAAAGCAATGGAAAGACCTATCTAAAGACATCCATAAGTGTGCATGAAAACACATATGGATAAAAATCATGGATTGGAATAGAAATAGATAAGGCCACTTTTTTAATTTTTTTAAAGTACATAAAAACAATGCTTTTCCAAGCCCTCTAACTCAAAAATAGTGAGGAATTAGCTTAAGCTTGTGAGACACAAAAATGCTCAACTCTTTGATCTGCACAATAGTGCTAGAGATGACCTAGGTCCAAATCTACCTGCAAGTATCACTTTTGAGACCTACAAGTTTGGAAATTCTAGATAGAGAATAAAATCAAGGCATTTTCTTAGAGTGAACTAAATGTTGAGCCTTCAATGAGGTACTTAAAACATGATTCATAAAAATTTTACAAAGACACTTTTGTTCTCTTGTGCATGCTCTACCTTTCTCTCATACAACATTTATCTTAATTCTTTCATCTTCACATTCAATTTTCAACTAGAAAACATGATGTGAATAAGGTTTAGTGAGAGAATATAAAACTTATCATCCCTAAATTTTGCCTACATGCATAAAATGACATTATTATTCATTCTAAACATTATCCCCACAATGTAATGTAGAAGGTTCAAAATGATTTATTTCACTATCAAAAGTGCTATTATATGTTATCACTTATGGACTGTTGAATTAGTGGAGTTTATTATTGAGATATTGATGTGTTTTGTGTTTTCATATAGCAACTGAAGGTTTATGAGGGCATGGATGGGCATGGAATTATTCAGATGTATCTGGAGACAAATAGCAGAATTCATATTTTCCCTATATTTTGTAAATAAAAGAGCCTCTATGGGCTCTTGCTAGAAAGTCATAAAAATAGTGGTTGAGATAAGGATCATTGTAGAATGTGATTTTTCTAAATGAAACCTAAGATTCACCATAAAAGTGAGTGAATTTTCACTTTCACACTTGCTTTTCAACGCATTTCCTTCATAACAATCTCTTTTCAGGACATAATAAAGAAAACTCTAAATACATGTACTTTGGAGACTCATCCAACAAAGTGTGTAGGTGGATATTGCACCCAATATCGTGTGCTGTCTCATCTATTGCATGTCTCTATTGCTATGTGTTTTCAAATTTCATACTCTCTGTGTATGCATATATGTAAGATCCTACAACACATCCACGAACTCATTTTCATCCATAAATATATCTTCAAGTTGCTTTCTTAAGTAAGAAATACATGCTTCCTTACACATGACATACAAAGAAGCAAGTGTACCCCAAGCATGCCCTCAAGTAGTGCATGAATGAATGTGTGTAGCAATATGGTGCTTCACAAAAAGGGAAATTAATGCATGATCTTGAGCATCCTTTCCATCCCATCTACGTTTCTCTTACATAGGTGGAGAAGGCATAGTCACTGTACTTGAAGAAGATCTTGAATCCATGAGAACAAGCTGCATAGTAGAAGAATCCTCGGGTCACTTGAAAACATAAGCCATTGTGTTCCATAGTTGATTTGCAGCATGAACACTTCTTCATGTAAAAAAACATTGGATATTTGGTCCCATCAATCTTTTCTTCAACTTGAAGCATGATAGACAAGTATTTTTGCTAGCCATTACACCAAAGAACTCAAAAGTAGCAAGGTACGAATTTCAACAAAGCTCAAATGAACCTCACAAACTATAACTCTGATGGAAAATATGATGGCATGAATGGTTTCAAAAGGGAATAAAACCCCATCTCGCTTGGTGGAAATGATCTCAGAGTGCTTAACTTCATATTTCTATGCTTTGGAGCCAATTTGCACTATTAAAAGTGTGCACATCAATGACAAAAAGAAATTGTAGGCCAAGAAGGAGCTAAAATTGCTTTGATACCACTGTTGGGTGTGTGAGTGGATGAGGAAGCACAAATAGAAGTACACACAAGATTGAAGAAGGATATCCAAGCATAGAGACACATAATGGCCATAAGATCTCTCTATTGATAGATGATCAGTAGAAAGCTATAAGTGAATCCCTAAGTACAAAGTACCACCACATGTGAGTATATCATGTATATTTGTTTACATGGTGAAAAACCTCTAGCCAACACGAGTAAAAAAGTGCCCATGTATAGGGAAATGACTTACATCAAAGCTACTTGAGGGACACATAAGTGTAGCATTATCTTTGTAATTGATCGAGTTTGTACCTAGTGTGCCATAACGTGATGAACAATTTTGGGTTGAGGTCTTTGTAGTATAAGTAATGTGTTGACTTCTCTCTACCCAAAGATTAAGAAAGTACAATTTTGTTGATAATGCTTCCCTCATGTTGGAATATGGCTTCAAACCTTGGTATATATGAACTTCCTTATCCAAGTTGGGAAAAAGGATTTTTTCTTGTAATGATTTTTGAGGACTCCCTCATTATTACGTTCATTGGAATTAATAGAGAATCAGATAGAAAAATTTAATGCTCTCAATATATTAATATAATTTATCTCATGAAACCCTAAGAGTCACAAAAAATGGGGAAGCCTGAATACAGATGGTGTTTTTTCCTTGATCTTTACAAAAATTTGTAAATGGTACTTGGAAACCTACAAGCAATGATAAGGACTAACTCTAGTATACTTTGAGAGATTGTATCTTCCTAAATATTATGATGAATCCCTAGAAGTAAGAAACAAAAATTTCTTATTGGTGTTTGAACAAATGGTGAGAGATCTAAAGGGATTTTTTTGTACTAACCACAAATTCATTATTCAACATGATACAAAAAGTTTGATATGAGGAGGTTGTTCTTCAAGGAATTATGAGTTTTTCCAAACATGATAATAACAATATAATAGTATTTGACTTTATATGACCAAATAGTATATTAGGTCCTTTGGGAAGTTGGAAGTAATTGTTTTGAAACTTTAAGATTGACCTCCAATTACCATTGAGAATTTGACTCTTAGATAAATGATCCCTACAAACATAAGATAAAATGTTCATAGATGAATAATGTCAATTTGAATATAGTTTTGGATACATAGTTTGTTAATTTGGAACATGTTGCATCTGTATTTTTTGTTGGATTGTTATCATTATGAGGTCTGTTAACTAGTATGACTGATGATTATATTGTTGAATAGATGGATTTTTGAATTATTGTTGATTTTACCACTAGTGAAAATACATTCCAATTCATGAAGATAACCTTCTAGGGTTTATCTAATAAATAATTTTGAATGTTTACCACACATTGTGATGACGTAGATAATGTTCAATAGATACTTGAAATGGCAAAATTTGAATATTGTGTTTTCAGAAGGGACTTCTATACTAGGGTTAATTTGATAATCACGTTCTAAAGAAACTAATTCGGAAGCGAATTCTATACTAGGGTTAATTTGATAACCATGTTTTGAAGAAACTAATTTGGAGTATACATATAGTTTTTGGTTTGGTCTTTATCCTTGGGTTTTTGATCTACCATCATGCAATCTAACATCATGCAAGCGGTTAATAGCAATAAATTATTTCTTCATCTTAGTACTCTATGATTGAGTTTTTCTTATTCAAGTGAAAGCGATATGATTAATTACATGTGTCGTATGAGGATATGTGAGAAAACTATCTCATAAATAAGGCTTGCGAATGATGTGTGTGCAACTCTCCTCCCATCCATTTATACCATCTTGTATTCTAAAAATAGCAACAATTTGGAATGGTCTAGTGCCACCATGTGGCCATCATGCAATACTCATCCCCATTAGTATTGAATACCTCAAGATATCCCTTGAGCTTGGGACCTTGGCTATGGCTGACCCTTATCCCACACACACACACATGGAATGACCATATGGACCAATATGATCCCTATGGACCAATGTCTGACACTCTCTCCCCCTTCTAAAGATCATTGATCTCAATGATCAATGAGGGAAAGTACTTGCAAACGAGAGCTTTTGATTCTGAAGTAGAGTTAGTAAGCAATAATCCTCTCTAGGCTACTAGATACTCCTGGAAGACATGGTTTCTCAATCGTTTCTATCCTCGATCTTAATATCTTGTCTAGTGAATGATTTTCCTACAAAGAAACAATACCCTCTATTAGATTATCCTCCCCAAAAATATACTTTCGAAGTTTACTGACATGAAACACTTGATGGACTCTGTAATCTAGAGGAAGCTCTAATCGGTATGTAACATCACTTAGCTTTTTAACTATCTTCCAAGGTCCACAAAACCTTGGTGAAAGCTTACTACACTTCCCTCTAGATAGTGAAGTAGATCTAGCTGGTACTTGAAGAAAGAATCTATCTTCTTTCTCAAAGAATCTAGGAGATCTCTTCCTATTAGCATACACTTTTGCCCTATCAGCTGCTTGCTACATCTTGGCTTTAGCTATTTCTAGATTTACTTGGAGGTTTCCTAAGAACTCCGAAGCACTAGGACATTTCTTTGGCATTCTTATGGTACTCGGAGCATTGGGATTCATGCCATAGTTCATCTTAAATGGAGACATTCTTGTCACCTTGTGAGGCCTATTGTTATAACCAGACTCTACTAGTGGTAGATAACTGTCCCAATCTGTCTCTCTCTCAGACACATATGCCCTCAACATGTCCTCTAGAATCTGGTTGACCCGCTCGATTTGACCATTTGTCTATGGATGATCACCACTACTCATTTTCAATGACACTTTCAGTTTGTCGAATACAAACTTCCAAAAGTGTCTTGTCAATCTGACATCCCTATCTGAAACTATGGATGTCGATAACCCATGCAATCTGAAGACATGTTGGATAAGCAACTCCGCTACCTGTGGAGCTTCTATCGTCTCCTGCGTGGGTATGAAATGAGCCATCTTGATCAATCTGTCTACCACAACTAGGATAGTATCCTGCTTCCTTTGGGTCCATAGTAACCCGACTATGAAGTCCATGGATACACTATCCGAGTTATGATTTGGAATTTGTAAAGGATGTAAAAGACTTGGTATCTTTACCCTTTTTGTCTTGTTGATTTGACACATAAAGCATTGTTAAACATAAGTGTGGACATCTTTGGCTAATCTAGGCCACCAAAATGTTCACCTAACAAGCTTTATTACCTTGTCAACACCAAGATGTCCTGCGCAAGGAATATCATGGTTATCATGCATGAATTTTCTTCTCAAATCCTAGGAATTTGGTATACAAACCTTTCCTTTCCGTTTGGCTATTCCATTCTCTTGTGAGAAGTTGGAATATGGACTACACTTGTTTGCTCTGCTAGGTGAAGAAATAGTTGGAACTGTCCCATGTCCTATAATGATGGCTCTGATAATCTGTAACAAATGTGGATCTTCCACCTATGCTTCTTGTATCTCTTAAAGCAATGAGCTTTCTAGAATTGTAAAGCTCATTTGATATATTATCCATGATAATGCATCAACTATTATATTTTCTTTGCCTTTTCTATACAGGATTTCCATGTGAAACTCTCACATGAGCTCAACCCAACAAGCCTGTCTGCCTAGAAGATTTGGCTAACTACAAAAATACTTGGAGTGTTTGGTGATCTGTGTATATCTTAAAGTTTGCACCATAAAGATAGCATCTCTAGACTTTAAGTGCATGCACCACTGCATACAACTCTTATTCATGCACTGGCTAATTGCACTATGCACTACTCAATTTCTTGCTTTCAAAAGCTATTGGCCTGCCATCTTGGCTCAAAACTGCCCCTATGGCTATGCCACTAACATTTGTCTCTAACTCAAATGGTTTCTGGGGATCTACCACTTTGAGTATAGGAGCCCCTAAAATAGCTTGTTTTAGAGTATCAAAACTCTCTTGCTACTCTTGCTTCCATGCAATGGAACTTTGCCTTGAAGAAAGTTCATCATAGGTAAGAAGAGATGAATTTCCGATAGAAATCGAAAACTCCTAGAAATGATTGTAACTATCCCTCATCGTGAGGAGTTGGCCAAGCTAGAATAACGGAGACCTTCTTGGGATCCATCTGAACCATCAACCAAGAGCACATGCCCTAAATACTCTATCCTTGGAAGAAACAGCTGAGTCTTCTCCGGATTTACATATAATTGATTCTCTCTTAAAACATTCAATACTAATCTTACATGATTCTCAAGCTCATGCCCAATCCTACTATACACTAACAAATCATCAATAAAATCTACCACACACCTTCCAATGAATGGTCTCAACATGTCATTCATTACCATCATAAATGTAGCTGGTGCATTAGTCAAACCAAATGGCATGACCAAATACTCATAATGCCCAAAACGGGTCTTGAAAGTTGTCTTATGTACATCATGATCTCTTATCCTAATCTGATGGTAGCCACTTTTTAAATCTATTTTACTAAATACAACAGATCCACCTAGAGCATCTAAAAGATCATCTATCCTGGGCATGGGATATTTGTGTCTGATAGTAATCTTATTGAGTGCTCAGTAGTCGATGCATATCCTATAAGATCTGTCTTTCTTCTTCACAAGAAGGAATCGTGCTGTAAAGGGTGAATAGCTAGGTCTAATTAGCCTTTTTGTAGGTACTTGTCCACAACCTTGTGGAATTCATTCCCCTCTTGCAGACTCATTCAAAAAGGTGGCCGAGCAGTCGGACTCACTCTTCGTATCAATTCGATTCTATGCTCTATGTTCTTGCAAGGAGGCATGTTAGTATATGATCAATGTCTACCCCTCATGATTGTATGAACATTTTGTAAGGCCCCCATTATGAGGAGAAACCAAGTGTTTATTACCCAATTGATGGGAATCCCAACTTGCATGTTGGATGAAGGTCATATTGGACCATGTAAGGTATTGTAAGGAAAGAGAGTTACCAGGGTCCCCAATTGTGGGGTCCGGGCAGTGGTGAGCAGCCTCGACTAGGAGGTCCAAGGGGGCCAGCGAGCTCCCTAGCTGGGGGGTGCCATGGGACCGGTGGGCCCCCTGGTGGGGGTCCAGGGGCAGCACCCTCGACACGATGATAAAGAGAATATTCCATGTAATATTCCCTATCAGAGTCAGAAATCATTTATATTTGTTAGGTCGGTTCAACCAGCCTAAGCCGTGTATGGCAATTACACGGGCGGTGGCCGCCCACATTCTATCGCCCATGTATAGCCATCCACGGAAGGCCACCCATGATCCTATATATACATGACTTTTGCACTACGTGAGACATCGAATTGAGCCAACATACCTCTACCTTGTATCTCCCTATCTAGAGTTGGCTAGATCACCATTTAAGCTCTACCTTGAGAGCACATGGGTGGACAATGCTATCATCTTTGTACTCTCTATTGGTAGAAAATTGTTGAGATTCTCGTATATCTGTTATCTTCTCTACTATTGCTCCTGTGTTATATTGTGTAACTATTTTCTTACATGGTATCAAAGTCATAGGGTTTGAATAGCTTGAGAAGTATCACTATTTTAGCCTACTAGCAGACTAGAATATCAGTAGATTATTCGAGTGATTACATGATGGCTTCATCGTGGAACACTAGTATTGGTGCTTCAGCTAATGTTAATGATGCACCTATTCAAGTTTGCCCACCTACATTCACTAAAGGGAAGCTGGATGGAACCAATTATACATTATGGAAGTTCAAAATTTCTGTAATTTTGGACTCCTATGAATTACTTGACACTGTCATGGGACGTCTGTGGGAATCCATCAATGTAGTGGTGGGAAATGACTCCAAGTGTCTAGCAGAAGGAACTAGAACCATCTCTTTTATCACTTCTCCAGGCATTGAGAAAAAGTTATCCGATGTTCTCTATGTACCTACACTTAAAAGAAATTTGTTGTCAGTTTCTACAATAACAGATCATGGACTCGAAGTTCACTTCAATAAGAGTGGTGTACAAATCATGGATTCATCAGGTAATGTAGTAGGTAAAGGCATAAGACGTGATAACTTGTATGAGTTAAGTGCCTTAATTGCTACTGAAGATAAAGATGTAGGTAGGTTATGGCACCAACAATTTGGGCATCTCAGATTTACAGTTTTGAAGGAGATGCAAAGAACAGGGATGGTTGCTCATTTGCCTACATTTTCAGAGTTGCAAGAACCTTGTGAAGCTTGTATGATGGGCAAGCAACAATGAAAGGCATTTCCAAGAGAGACCAGCAATCGATCTCAAGCTCCTCTAGAGTTGGTACATGTTGATCTCTGTGGTAAAATGTCTACACCTACTTTAGGAGGATCTTTCTAATTTTTACTATTAATCGACGATTATACTAGAAATATGTGGGTTTATTTCATTCGAGAGAAGGTTGATGCTTTTGAAAAATTTAAAACGTGGCATAAGTATGTGGAAAATGAATCAAGAAGGAAACTGAAAAAATTCAGAACAGACAGAGGAGGTGAATTCTTGTCAACAGAATTCAATAATTATTGTAAGGAGCATGGTGTGAAAAGGCAACTTACCACAGCTCATACACCTCAACAAAATGGTGTTGTTGAGCATAAGAATAGGCCAGTAGTTGAAATAGCTCGTTGTATGTTAAATGCTCAAGAATGACTGATTCATTCTGGGCAAAAGCAATCAATATAGCTGTCTACATCCTCAATCGAAGCTACACAAAAGCACTGAAGGGGATGACTCCTCAAGAAGCATATTCTGGTAAAAAGCCTTCAATTTTGCATTTCAGAATTTTTGGTTGTTTCTGTTATGCACATATTCCTGATTCAACAAGATCAAAGTTGGATTCAAAAAGAAAAAAGTGTGTCTTCCTAGGATATAGTGAAGAGTCTAAAGCATACAGGTTGTGGGATCCTCAGGTAAGGAAGATTTCTGTCAGTTGAAATGTAGTGTTTGATGAACAACCACACTTAGTAGAAGATATAGGTAAATCTACTATCTCATCAAACGGAGAAATATCTCACCTTGTGCCTATCAAAAGATAGGTTCAAGTTGAGGAGGAGGAAACATCTGATGGAGAAATTTCCTCAATAAAAAACCAACCAGTTGTACAAGAGAAAAGAGAATAGAGGAGCAAAGAAGAGCCTCAGAACACATTGTTAACATGGCTCTAATGGCAGATATCATGGGCTCGATAAAGGAACCTACCACCATTGAAGAAGCCCTTGATGATCCAGGTTGGAGAGTGGCAATGCAGTCTGAGTATGATAGTATACTAAAAAATGATACATGGGATCTAGTCGACTTCCGCAAAAGAAGAAGGTAATAGGTATTAAATGGATTTGGAAAGCTAAGTATAAAGCAAATGGAACATTAGAAAAGTATAAGGCAAGATTAGCTGCACAAAGGCTTTTCACAGATCAAAGGGTTTGATGTTCAAGAAACTTTTGCACCAACAACATGCATGAAAACTATTCGGATGGTACTTGCAATAGCTGCACAAAAGGCCTGGCCTATTTTCCAAATGGATGTCAAATCTGCATTTTTGAATGGTCACCTCAAGGAGGAGGTATATGTATCTCAACCACCACGTTTTGAGGTGCCCAATTCAGAAAATAAAGTTTGCAGGTTAAAGAAAGCTTTGTATGGACTTAAGCAAGCTCCTCGGGCTTGGTACTAACGGATAGATAATTTTTTCAAAAATATGGGTTTTGAAAGAAGTACTTTTGATGCTAACTTGTATGTAACGAAAAGGGATAGCAAGCTAGTTGTTGTCATTGTACATGTAGATGATTTGATTATTACACGAGATCATTAGGAACTCATCAATCAAACTTGGATCAACTTGGGAACTACGTTTGAAATGATAGACTTAGGTCTACTCCATTTTATGACTTCCATTTGTGAGGCTGAGTATAGGGTAGGTTTCACAGCGACTATTGAGTGTGTGTGGCTCATACGCCTTATGGCTGATTTGGGTGTTGGCCAGTCTTCTGCCACCACCATCTTCACTGATAGTTAGAGCACATTGGCAGTTGTGAGGAACCCTGTGTTCCATGCTCGCACTAAGCACATTGAGGTGCATTATCACTATGTCAGGGAGAGGTTCTCTGCTGGGGAGATCAGCTTGGCATATGTGCCGATGCAGGAGAACATTGCAGACCTTTTCACGAAGGCTCTACCTAGGGAGAAGTTTGAAGCTTTCCGCAAAGCTTTGGGCTTACTTCTTTTTGTGGAGTGATTTCCACATAGCTTGGCACTTCCTTATACATGAGTGCCAGCTCCTTGTTCACCGCATCACCCAGGGGGGATTTGTTGATATATTTAGGTAGTGATGTGTGTGAACACACTAGGACTGCCGGGGCACTTTTTTCCCTCTTTAGGAGGTTTTTTTCCCCCGGCTTGTACATATGCATATTGCCCTAATGGGCTACTTATCTTTGTACATTCTCTAGTAATACATTCAGTATTGTGTGTTTGTGCTCCAAGCTTCTTCTTCTTCCTTGTGCTGTTGGCGTGCTTCTGCATACGTCTATCTCCAACAGGGTTGTGCTAGCACACATCCTATTGCATGATTGGATGCATCGACATGGACATGGAATGATTTAGTCCAATATGGGGTGGTCAGTATTGGTGTTGTGCACAATCGTCTCTTCAACTCATTGAAGGAATTTTCACATTCGTCATTCCACTCAAAATTCTTTAACAAGGCGTAAAGAGGCTTAGCTATGATTGGATACATGTGGATAAATCTGCGATAATATCCACAATGGCCCATAAAGGCTTGTACCTCTTTAACATTCCTAGGCCTCGACAATTTTTCTATGGCTCTAACTTTGTCCTCATCTGTAGATATTCCGTTCTTAGAAATAATATGACCCAAGATCTTACCTTGTCGTACCATGAACACACAATTTTCTAGGTTCAAACACACTCGATATTCTCTACACTTGTTGAAAATCTGTATGAGCTCAGGGATGTGGTATTTTCTTTGTTGGGAATGAGCACATAAATCTTCCACATATACTTCTAAGCTCTTTCGCAAGAACTCTTTGAAGACATGACACATGAGTCTTTGGAATGTTACAGGTGCATTGGTGACCCAAATGGCATCACACGAAAGGCAAAGATTCCCCATTTTGTGGCAAAATCCGTCTTGTGTTGATCTTCTAGGGCAATGGCTACTTGGTTGTAACCTGAAAATCCATCAAGAAAGCTTCCTTGCCTACAACACGCTCCAGTAAATGTTCAGTGATTGGAAGTGGATAGCTATCTCTAATTGTAGCGGCATTAATTTTTTTAAGGTTAATACACACTCGCAACTTCCCATTCTTCTTGGGCACCACTAAAATGGGGGACGCCCATTCAGTATGCTCAATCTCATAGATAAATCGAGCTTCAATCAACCTATCAATTTCTTCTTTTATTTTGGCAGCATATGTATCATTATATGTGTAGGGCTTCTGTTTGGTAGGCTTGGTGTCAGCAGTCATGGGGATCGTATGAGAACATATTCTAAAATCTACCCCCTTCAAGTATCTATAGTGCCACGCAAACACGTCCCTATATTCCCTTAATAGAGCTACAAGCTCCATTTCTTCTTCTGCACTTAGGTCTTCTCCTATGTAAGTACATCGCTCTTCATTCCCTTCAATGGTCACAACAATATTTTTGGTCTTTTCTTTATTATCATACACTTATCCTGTGGTGGCCTCTCTCTTAGGCATTCGTACCAAAATTTTGTAGTCTTCAACTTCATATTTCTTGAAATTCTCTGGTACTTCAAACAATGATTCCTCCTCTTCTGTTTTCATTGCTTTTCTTTTCTTTTTCTTTTGACCTCCTTCACTTTTATCCTTTGAATTTACAGTTTTAATGCTTGTGAGAGGTTCTTCTTCTTTTTGAGTAAATACTCCGACATCTTCTAGATAGTGATTCTCTAAATTAAAGCAACTATCCATCACAATGGACTCTAGATCGTCATCGTTCTCTTCTTCTTCTATGAAGTCACTAGGGTCACATTCTTCTAGCAAGGGCTGACACATGAACACTAAAATATCATAACCCTCCTCATTACAATGAGGTGTCCATTGTTCTTCATTGGCAGCAATGTCCATGGTGGCTAAGATTTTTGCCCAGCCATGAGGCTTGAATTCCTCATCTGGAAAGATCATCGGTGTGTAGGTTGGGTCTTTAACTGGTCTTTATCCTTGAGAAGTTCCTTCTTCTCTCGCTTTTAGGCATTTTTCCTCCTCCTCTGTGACCTTGCACATCCACAAATGAGTATCTTCCTGCATCCACGATGGGTCAAGAGAAATTTCAGAATGCACAAAGATAGAATCTTCTTTTGCTTTGTGGATATGATTCCACTATAGGGGTGGTACATCTCTGAAGGTATGATCCTTTAAGTTGACCTTGGTGGTGACCCCTAAGTGCTGTAAGTACAAGGAGTTGGTTCCCCAATCCTGTACTATTTGCAATTGTCATAGGAAGGGTCTTCTTAGGATCATCTCGTAGACATTATTTTTTTCAAAGTCACATATAGCAAATGTGTGTTCAAACTCTACCCACCACAAGTGGTTAGAGTTATCCCTTTGAGAAATCCTAGAGGTCTTTCAAAATGACCGTCTGCCATTTGAAGCTTCATTCTAGTTGGTCTTAATGTAGGTTTGCCCCATTGCTTCCACAAGGAGGTGGTCACAATAGCAACACCAGCACCTGAATCTATGATTGCTTTGGTTGTGTAACCCTAGTAGGTGATCGAAAGATAAGTATTACCCTCTTCACCTTCGCTCATGTCTCCTATTTTATCGAGAGGTATCTCTGGAACTTTTTGCTTAGAGCCTATTTTTGGCATTTTGGAATCAAGTTCTAGAACCTGGTCCTTCACATGATTCCATAGCTCAGGTTTTGCTTTGAGCAGCTCTTCTACAGTGAGATGACATTGAACCTTAATGTTCTTCACGGCATTCGTGTTCCTTGGGACCACTAAGTCTTCATGTCTTACTAGTATTGTGGGAGCTCTGATCTGAAGAGATTCACATTCCCATGGGCCTATGAATTGTGGAAAATCTTGTAAAGAATTAGATTCAAAATCTAATCTTTCATCTTCTTGTTGCTCTATTTGGTCTCCAGAGATAGATGGAATGTCTTGGGGAAATTGATCATGAAGGTCATCAATCTCAAGAATAGGAGGGGAATTACCCTTCTCCTTGGCCCATTTCCCTTCTTGTATTTCCCACAAGAACTCTTGAGAGTACTGCTGAATTGAAAGAGGTGTTTCCCCATCCCTGGAATCAGGAACGTAAACTTTCGTAGGTGGTGAGCATTCTCTTTCAAAAACTCGTTGAGCCTGTAGAGGTAAAGAAACCTGCGGCTTGTTTACCAACTGCTCTAATGTTTCTAGTAAGCCCTGGAAGTGCAAATCCGGTTTGACAGAGTTTGTCTGATTGAACATTTGACTGGTCTCAAGCATAGTGTGAGCTAATTCTATCATTTTCATGCACATTTTTGTTCGTTCAATCTCTAAATCTGCTCTAGGATAACTCTTGTCTAGGTTTGCAGTTGTTGGCCCTTCTTGAAGTCGAGCGTGGTAGGCCTTGAACATCATGTCCAAGCCTTCTAGGATTGGATCTACAAGAACAGACCCTGATTGTGGTCTATTTACACTAGGTGGTGGGGTCTAGTTCAAATAACTTTTTATTCCACTTACGATTGGACTTCTCCCTAGTATCCTTCCATGTTCTTGTTTTTCGCTTGCTAGGATCTCTTGATTCACTTGACTCTGATTGTTAAGCTAGCTTATCCTGTTTTAAGGCTTGTTCCCTAGTGACTACTTGTATAGGATCCACATTACTACTACAGGGGCTTGAATCCACCACTATCCTACCACATTAATGGGTGTAACCTTGGGTGCACTAGAGGGGTTCTTGGGACATTCCCTCGGGAGGTGTTCTTTGCCGCACTCAAGACAAAAGCCTTGTATTATGATGTTTTGTCCTTGTCCTAGAGTCAGTGAGTGGGGACATTCACGAATGAAATGGTCACCCTGACATCTAAAACATGGTCCTCTAGGGGCTTGTGGTCTCATTTGTCTCAATTGGGGCCTAGGGTTAGGATTTGTGTACATGACATTGGAGTATTCTAGCTCCCAATTTTGTTCCATAGGTGGTGCCTCATATTGATATGAGTAAATCTCACCATGCTCAGGTGACTCTGTGTAATATGCAGGTGGACTACCTTCATGGGAGTAGTCTGAACTATGAGCATGAGGGTCATTTTTTGAGATCAATGGGGTTAGTGGCACCAATGCTCTATGAAGGTTCTCTTCTGCCCCTACATACTTAACTGGAATCACATTGGTAGGAGCTGGTGGTTCGTTTCCTAGGACTAGTTTTGGCCTATATGGTGCCTGATATTGCTTTTGTGGTCTATAATATGGCTGTTGGTATTGGTTCTGATACCTACCCTATTGGTAAGGTTGCTGATAAGTTTGCCTAACAGCCTGCCTGTTGTATGGACAATCCTGAGTCGTATGATTCATGTATTTTCTCTCAATAGAGCAATATGGGGCATTCCTTTCTCTCACATGTTGGTTTTGCATTGGGCAAACGTTAGCCATGTGGTCCCCTCCACAAGTATAAAATCGATTCAATGAGGTGACTCTTGATGTTTGTCCATTTTGGACTCCTAGCTTCTTGGCAACTTGTTCAACTTTCTCATGTATTTCCGTGGAGATTATTGAAGTATGGCTAGTAGAAGTATCAAAATCCTTATAGAGTTTGGACAATCCTAAATCCTCACCCAAGTTATCTTCTATGTCAATGCACATCCACACACACTCTTCTATGGATCTAGGTTCTTTTAAATACACATATGATCTTAGCTTTGTGCTTAGTAAGCCATCTAAAAACAAAGCCACTTGTTTGGATCATGTGGGTAACTTTGGAATAGGGCATCTTTCTAAGTATTGTCTAAATTGTCTTCCTACAAGTCACACTGTTTCTTGGTGTTTGCTTGAAGCTATGGATTAAGGATGATGTGTTATACCTGATACGACTCTTGGAAAATTCTACAATGAATTCCTCTAGCAGTTGACCTATATCGCGATAATTGCGACTGTTTAGGGGTTGAAAACAAGCTAAGGTAGTGCCCCTAGGCAAAACAAATGCCTCGAACTGGGTGAACAAGTCCTCAATCTCTTCAGCTCTTAAGCACTTTTTTGAACTCGACCACATGATCATAAGGATCTCCTAGACCATCAAAGTAATTTTTCATTGTCTTGACCACTTGAGAGGGTCTAAGGGTTCTTGGGTGCTCTTGGGGTCTAGGAAATGGACAATCGTGTTCATCTCTTTGATGCCTATGTGGTTAATACCTCTCTCTTTCAGGTCTTCCATTTTCAAATCCTGATCTATTTATGCCCACAGTGTTACACTTATGTGTTCCTCGAGTAGCTTTGATGTGAACCTTTTCCCTATACATGGGCACTTTTTACTCTAGTGATGGATAGAGGTTTTTTCCCCATGTTACCACATACTTGATACTCTCATATGTGGTGGTACTTTGTACTTAGGGATATTATTCAACTCTTACTTCAGTTCAGTTTATCGATCAATAGAGAGAGCTATTCCAGCCATCGTGTTCTCCGTGTGTCTTGCTGCGTTTGTGCTCCTTGTGTGTGCTTCTTGTGTGTCTCTCACACTTCTACAGACACCCAAAAGTGGTATCAGAGCAAGTTCAAATCCTTCTCAAGTTTCGGTTTTTCGCGTCGCGGCGCGCGCGCACTTTAACAGTGCAAATCGACTTCGGAGCATAGAAGTGTGAATTTCAGCAGCCCGGAAACATTTCCAGCAGGTGTGCTGGGGTTTTACCCCCATTTCGAAGCCATTCATGCAGTCAGAATCACCATCAGAGTGACGGTTTGTGAGCTGAAATTTCAGCACTCATTTTAGCTTTCCTCAAAGTGAAGATTTTGTCACATTCTTGTTCCTGAGTGAAATGGCGAGCAGCAATGACTTGTTTGGCATGCTTCAAACTGAAGATAAGCTTGATGGGACTAACTATCCAATGTGGTCTTACATGATGAAGCCTGTTCTTGTTGCAAAACAACTCTGGAACATAGTGGTAGATGTAGATCGAAGATCGGCAGGTGCTTCTACTTCATAGTCTACTGTCACAGATGGAGCTTCTACTTCGAGTACAATGGTTTCTCCTTCTCCACCTACACAGGAGCAGCTTAGATGGGATGGAAAAGATGCTCAAGCTCATGCTTTGATTGTGCTTTCAGTGAAGCGTCATATAGTTCCACACATTTGGTCATGTTCTACATCGAGACAGGCATGGGACACTCTTGCTTCTTTGTATGCTGTACGTAATGAAGCACGTGTTGCATACTTGAGGAAGCAACTTGAGGATGTATGTATGGCTGAAAATGAGTCGGTGGATGTGTATGTGACACGCATCAAGGACTTGAAAGAGCAATTGGCAAACATAGATGAGATCATTCCGGATGCATCACTCATTTCTACATTGTTGAAAGGATTACCAGAATCTTTTCAAAGCTTTGCTACTACACTCCGTTTGGTTGCAAAAGGAAATCCTAATATGTATGCATTTGATGAGGTTGTGTCTCTTCTTTTGCAAGAAGAGCAATCTAGAGTGAATAGGAGTGGTTTGATTGAGGGAACGCAAGCACTTGCTATCTCACAAAAAGGGAAAAGCAAGTATGGGTTCATCAAAACCAAAGCCTCAAGCTTCCTCTTCCACTCATTCCTCTAATGATAGCGATTTGCAAAAGAAGAAGAGATGCAAATATTGCCGGAAGGCTGGTCATACTATTGATGAGTGTAGAAAGCTTGCTAAACGCAATGAAAAGAAGAAGGAATCCGGCATGTCTATTGCTGAAAATTCAGCAAATGCAAAGAATGATGAAGCTAACATGGCTCAAGATTTTTGGGCATGTGTTGTTACATGTCATTATGATGCTTCTTTACATTCTAAATGTATGGTTGTGAGTGAGGCTGATTCGGATTGGTTCTTTGATAGTGGTGCTTCAAACCACATACCATCATGCAAGAGATTTTTTGCCTCTTTGAAATATGCACCTAAAGGAGGACATGTGGTGTGTGCAAACAATGCCTCTTATCCTATCATTGGAGTAGGAGAAATTGAGCTTACGGCTCCAAATGGAGGTGTGATTCTCTTGAAAAATGCATTGTATGTGCCCGGTATCAAGAAGAATTTAATTTCAGTTCCGTTGATTGCCAAAGCTGGACTTCATGTGCACTTTGTTGATGATAAGTGTATGGTTCATGATTTCAGCAATGGCGATGTTATTGTCATGTCCGGTACATTATGTAATGGTTTGTATCGCATGGATACATACAAGAGGGCTGCCTCGAATGCCTTAGTTGCTCATACTTCTTCCATGGCTGAAATGGAGCGTTGGCATGCTCCTTTTGGTCATTTAAACTTCAATAGTTTGCTCTACTTGCAAGAGAAGGACATGGTTATTGGCTTGCCTACACTTGAGTCCATTGAAAAGCATGCATGTGAAGGTTGCATTCTTGGAAAAATGCACTCCAAAAGATAGTCATACACACACTACAAGAAAATTGCAACTTGTTCATAGTGATGTATGTGGTCCGGTCAAGACTCCATCTTTTGGGAAGCATGTATATTTTGTTACCTTCATTGATGATGCTACTCGCCATACATGGGTGTATCCTATGAAAGCAAAGAATGAGGTATTTTCTTGCTTCAAAGCATTTTAGCTATGGCTGAAAATTTTTCTTCACAAAAGCTTTTGACTCTACGCACGGATCGTGGTGGTGAGTACATGTCACATGAGTTTAATGCTTTTCTTCCTGAAAGAGGTATTTCACACCAATTTACGGTGCCATATACACCTCAGCAAAATGGTGTTGCCGAGCGTAAAAATAGAACTCTACTTGAAATGGCACGATGTATGGTTAAAGGAAAGCATCTTCCTCATAAGTTTTGGATGGAAGCGGTCATGTGTGCAAATTATGTGTTGAATCGCTGCACTACAAAAGCATTGAGAGTCATCACTCATTATGAGGCTTGGAATGGTCATAAGCCTATGGTTAGTCATATGCGTGTGTTTGGTTGTTTGGCATATGCTCTTGTGCCATCACAACAACGTCACAAACTTGATGACAAGGCAAAGAAATGTATATTTGTTGGTTATAGTGCTGAAAGTAAGGGATATCGGTTGTACCATCCATTGACGAACATAATTATTGTGAGTCGAGATGTGGTATTTGCTGAAAATTCAGTTTTCCCTCTACTTGAATGCAAAAAACTGCCAATAGTTAGCTCACAAGATGTGTTCGATACACTCATGACTTTGTTCCAAAATGGTGCGCTTGACTATGGCCATGTAGATGAGCCAACTGAGGTTCAAAGGGCTGAAAAATTCTAGCCAAATAGGGCTGAAAATGCAAAGAATTTCTAGTCAAACATGGCTGAAAAATTTCAGCAAAAAAATGTCAAAACTGTTGGAAATTTCCAGCCACATATGGCTGAACATTTGCATCAAAATATGGCTGAAAATGAGCATGAAATTCAGCCCACACATGATGTACATATTGAAGATGTTTGACATAATGAATGCATGTCTATCAAGAGTGCACAATCTATGCCAAAGTGGCCGAAACAGACTTTGCAGGACAACAAATTGAGTGCACCTTTACTTGGTAGAACAAGATCAAGTTCTCACCATGCATCAAGTAATTTTGTGGATTATTCTCTTATTGCTACAACATGTAATGAAGAGCCACTTTCTTTTGAAGATGTATGTGACGATCCACAATGGATGAGTGCTATGCAATCAGAAATGGATTCCATACATAGGAATGGTACTTGTGAGTTATGTGAATTGCCAAAAGGAAAGAATGCTATTGGTACAAAGTGGGTTTACAAGATTAAAAGAAAATCTGATGGTAGCATTGATTGCTACAAAGCTAGATTGGTTGCCAAAGGATATGCGCAACAATATGGCATTGACTATGAGGAAACTTTTGCACCTACTTCATGCATGACTACCAATTTGTACCGTGGTTGCATTGGCTGCCCATCGAGGTTGGAATGTGCATCAGTTGGACATAAAAACAACCTTCTTGAATGGTGATTTGCAAGAAGAGGTCTATGTGAAGCAACCTCCTCGATTTGCTATGAAAGGGAAAGAGCATATGGTTTGTCGCTTGCATAAAGCCTTGTATGGTCTCAAGCAAGCTCCACGTGCATGGTATGACAAAATACATAAGCACTTGATTGCTCTTGGCTTCACATGTAGTCCAATTGAAAGCACACTCTATGTATGGAAAAATGGGGCTGATCTTATAGTGCTTGTTCTTTATGTTGATGACATACTCTTGACTGGGTCATGTGATGCAAAACTTGACATTCTTATGGCTGATTTGCAGCATACTTTGATGTCACTTATCTTGGTCTTTTGAGCTACTATCTTGGCATCCAGTTTGTATCCGCTGAGGGGGGAATTGTTATGCATCAAGCAAAGTATGTTGAAAAACTACTTCAGCGTTTTGACTTTGAGGATTGCAAGCCAGTTTCCACACCAGTTGAGACAGGATTTAGATTCTCAGTTGAGGATTCCAGTGATGCATTTGACACTTCTCTTTATCAGCAGGCTGTGGGATGTCTTATATATGCATGCAACAAAAGGCCGAATATACAGTATGCAGTTTCCTAGTTGAGTCGATTCATGCATAGCCCTAGCACTAAGCATTGGCAAGCCGTGAAATGTGTGTTTAGATATCTTCGAGGCACTTTGAGCTTAGGTTTCTTTTATGGCAGAGATGTTCAGCCATGCTTGCATGCTTTTATAGATAGTGATTGGGCTGGTTGTTATGATACTCATGTGTCCACTAGTGGTAATTGCTTTTTCCTTGGAGATTCATGCATATCGTGGTTGAGTAAGAAGCAACCTACAGTGGCGACATCGAGTTGTGAAGCTGAGTACAGGGTAGTTTTCACAGCTACAGTGGAGTGTATATGGCTGAGACGCCTATTGATGGATCTTTGCATGGAGATTGATGCTGCTACGCATATTTTCACTGATAGTCAGAGTGCTTTGGCTGTTGCACGAAACCCAGTTTTTTATGCACGGACCAAACATATTGAGGTGCATTATCACTATGTGAGAGAGCGCATTCATGCAGGAGATATTGATTTGGTATATGTGCCTACACAAGATAATGTGGCAGACATATTCACCAAAGCTCTTCCACAAGAAAAGTTTGAAGCTTTTCGCAAAGCTTTAGGCTTGTTACCTTGTGGGGGCTGATCTGTCACTCCCTGTATGTGTTCACATCATTCGCTCTAGGGGGGTTTGTTACACTTATGTGTTCCTCGAGTAGCTTTGATGTGAACCTTTTCCCTATACATGGGCACTTTTTACTCTAGTGCTGGCTAGAGGTTTTTTCCCCATGTTACCACATACTTGATACTCTCATATGTGGTGGTACTTTGTACTTAGGGATATTATTCAGCTCTTACTTCAGTTCAATTTATTGATCAATAGAGAGAGCTATTCCAACCATCGTCTTCTCCGTGTGTCTTGCTGTGTTTGTGCTCCTTGTGTGTGCTTCTTGTGTGTCTCTCGCACTTCTACACACACCCAACACATAGTGTGTACAAAACTGACATCACGTTTCTCTCTTGTTCGTTCGTATTGTGCTTCATGAGCTTTGGATGGTCCTACACCTTGGAGGCCATGGGACACATTAGATCTTGGTGGAGAGAAAATTGATTCACCTTGCCAAGTGTATGCATGCCTTTCATGCTCTGATACCAAGAACATTTTCTCCGATGTGTTATCCAGGTAGACAACTTTGCCTGGTGTCTCTAGATCCTTGAAGTCGTAGATGATGACTATGCCCAATTGGCTAGGTTGATCTGGCTTGAATCTCCAAAAGGCTTCCTCCGTTTCTCTATTTAAGAATAGTTCTATGCTTTTGTTGTCTTGAGGGATCCAATATGGGGTGATCACTTTGGTCAGAATTGACTTACCTCTAGGATTTTTGGGTTCTCGTCCTACATCTCCTTGCTCTAGGCCTCCTATCTCACTCTCAAGAATGATGTTTCCAAACTCATCTGTCCTATCTGGTAGGTTGGTGATCACATACATGGTTCCTTCCTTATCAATGTATGTCCTCATAGATGCGAGCACATAATCGGTTGGTCCGAATATATTCCAACTGTGTCTTATATGGACCTTATGGTGTTTGCAAATAGGCAGTGCCTGGGCCCCCTACAGGTTTCCCCATGCGAAAAGACATTTGTATGTCACTTGAGTCAGAGCTGAGTAGGTAAGGATAACCACTTAGTTGTTGTGCCCAAGACTTAGCTATATGGTTGACACTAGTCTAAGAAGATCTATTGCTTTGTGTATCCTTGCCTAGTGTCTACCAGATCTTAGGTTCATAAACTTTGTCTTCTAGTTCCAAAATCCCCCTTTGAATTGCTCAAAATCCTTTGGAGTCCCTTGGTTTCCTAGTCCCACTTGAGGGCCAACTTCAAATTATCCTATCTGAAAATCAACACTTTATTCTTATAAAAATAGTTGAGGCCATGTGGGATTCAAAACGAGATTTCCAACGAGCTATAGAGCTCAAAAAATGGACTTTTGATGAAAAAGTTATGTCAAATCAGGCTCTTGGGGGTCAAAATAGGCAAACAGGACCTTTTGGAAAAATCACGATTTTGGGGATTTGACAATCACGATATTGAGCTCTTATGAAAATCGTGATGCTAAGCTCTTATGAAAATCGCGATGCTCAGCAATCATAAAAATCACGATTTTGTGAAATCATGAAAATCATGATGCTGAGCACTTATGAAAATCGCGATTTTGAGGGATCATGAAAATCGCGATGCTGAGCAACCGTAAAAATCAGGATTATGTGAAATCATGAAAATCATGATACTGAGTAATCGTAAAAATTACGATTTTGTGGAATCATGAAAATCGGGATGCTGAGCACTTCTGGAAATTGCGATTCTGAGCACTTATGAAAATCATGATTCTGAACAATCCCCAAAAAATGTGATTTTGATTGAAAATCGTGAAAAACACGATTTTGAGTGAGAATCGTGCAAACTGCGATTTTGAGTGAGAATCGTGAAAAACCCGATTTTGAGTGAGAATCGTGAAAAACCCGATTTTGAGAATGATAAAAAAATCACTATTTTGAATGAAAATCGTGTTTTTCTCAAAATTGTGTTTTTCTCAAAATCGTGTTTTTAACATGAAAATCACGATTTTGTACCTTAGTGAAAATCCTACTTTCTGAAAATCATGAAAAACTTGATTTTGGATGAAAGTCGTGTTTTTTGAAAATCGCGACTTTGGAGCCAACAAAAAATTGCGTTTTTCCCAAAATCCTATTTTTGGTTGAAAATGGTGATTTATGAAAATCGTGATTTTGGAGCCCACAGAAAATCGTGGTTTTGAAAAACTTAGAGAATGGCGATTTTGAGCATAATCAGAGAATCGTGATTTTGAGAATGACCCCAAAATCGTGTTCTTTCCAGAAAGCTTTTAGGCAGGAAATAGAAAATGGCAATTTTCAATAAATTTAAATTTTCACAGAATCACGCTTTTCATCACAGAATCACGATTTTCTGAGATTTTTGGCAGAGACTTTGAATTTTCAATGCCGAGGCCTGTGCATCAAGTTTAAGGTCATGGAAATCTTAGAAACTTGCACATACAAGCACTTTGCCTCTCTCCCTCTCCTTTTTGCATAGCCACGAATGAAAAATGAGATGAAAATGTGGAAAATGGGGTGAAAAACAAAAAATTTCAGTGAAGATGAAGATGGAAGAAGATGAAGATGGTGATGATCATGAAGATGAAGAAGGAAAATCAGAAAAATAACAAAAAATAACTATTTTTTACCTTCCAACATCGCAAATCTACGATCTTACCATCACAACACTCGTTGTCGAAGCTCTCTCCCCGACAACGGCAACAAAATTTGGTGTAGCTCAAGCATAAGCACCACCTCCTTTACTTGTCAATCCGCGGAGACGTGAGGACCGATATGAAGATCATGATCAATTGTGGCGAGCAAATGTGAGTGACAAACACATACATGCATGCACACACACACACACATGCACACAAGGCAAGATCAAAGAGAGAACAATGGAAGGACTTTGATCGCAAAAGATTTCTCTTGCAAAAGCTCCATTCTATAAGAAGCTACCCCCAAAAATGAGCTCTCTAGCTCTTTTTATAGTTTTTTGACTAGTTTTGGCCCTGTCCATACCTAGTGTCTAGCCTAGTTAAAAATTATGTTCCAGGGCTTATTTGAGGGCTCAAACAAATTCTAAAAATTATGAAAATTGGTAGGATGAGACTTCTAATACTCCTCAAGCTCAAGGACTCCTCAGCTTAAACGAAATGAAGTTACAATAATATGAAATGGTATTTACAATGGCTTTTATTGATGAAAATCACTATTTTTATAGGAATTCCTTCTAAAAATTTGACATGTACTTCTTGGAGCTCCCTATGTGCTCCTTCTTCTTGTGTGTGTCCACCTTTTTGACGTGCTTCCATGCTTACTTTTTGGAGCTCCCTATGTACTCCTTCTTCTTGTGTGTGTCCACCTTTCTGATGTGCTTCCATGCTTGTGCTTGATCTTGAGTTCCAACATGCACAATAGCGATCTTCTTCATGATCGTCATGACCACTTTTGGTAGCAATCAGGGCACTCAAAGACCTATACGAATGATATGAGCTTGTACATGAGAATTTTTGAGTAATCTAAAGAACTCCATCGTTTCCCTCTTTGTTCTTGCCTTGTGTGCGCGTGTGTGTGTATGTGTGTGCATGTTTGTGTGCTTCTCACTCACACACTTGTGCCATCACTTGTTCGAGGTCTTCATACCATCCTCATGTCTTCCTTGATTGACATTAAAGGAGGTGCTACTCATCACTGAACTACACCAAATTTTGGCACCGTTGCCGGGATCAAACTTTGAGGACGAGCGTGTGATGGTAAGACGTAGAGTTGAGGCATTGGAGTTATAGGTATTTTCTTCACTTTTATCTATGTCCTTTTGTTTTCTTCACCATCTTCACCATCTTCATCATCATCACCATCTCCCACCTCCATCTCCATCATCGGGATATTTTTCAGTTTTTTGGTCATATCACCCTTCCCATACCATTCCCCTCATTTCACTTGTGAGAGAGAGTGAGAGAGGGTTTGCGTGCTTGTGCATTTGTGTGTTTTCTGAGATTTGCTGCAAGAACCGGCATCCCGGGACTGTGCAAGTCCCGAGGCATTGACCTCTGTCAATCGCGACCGACAAAAAAATTGACCATCTTGCTAAACCAAGTCCATAAACATAATGCTTAGGCTTAGGGCATCTTAAAAGTGTGTTTAAGATTCTGAAATGCCTCTGTTTTCTGTCAATCGCGATTCACACATCAATTGCGATTGGCAAACGATGATGAACACCTGCAAGCGGATCTATCAATCATGATCGACACGTCGATTGTGACCGACAGAGTCCATGATGGATTGACCACGACCAACAAAGCCTTCACATGGCACGTGTCAATTGCGACCGACCCATCAATCATGATTGACCCATCAATTACGACCGACAACCTCGATAGACTTGTCCATTGTGACTGACTCAGTAAATGATTGTTTGACCACGATTGTCAGAAATTTTGGGCCACGTGTCAATCGCGATCAACAACCACGACAGATCTATCAATCACAACCGACCAGTCGATCATGAATGATGCATCAATCACGATTGACAGACCACTCGATCGTGATTGACGGGCAAATTCGGCATATTTTAGGGCAAAATAAATTTAGTCTAATTTTGGCCAAAAAAAAGGGAAAACTGAGGGTCATTAAAACATAATGAAGCCTTAGAAAACACCGTGAGCCATTCTTATTTGCTTGTTAGACTGTTAGCCTGTTGTGATCCTGTTTTAGCCCTAGAATCTTGATTAGACATAACTTTGTCATACGAACTCCATTTCTAGTGATTTTGGTCTTGTCGAAAAGCTTGTTTCGAATCCCACTAATATGGGGAGTTATAGATAGGGTACCTTGAAGTTGACCACACCCAGGGGGAAGGAAACTGAGGAGTCTCTAGGATTGTTTTCTATAATAACAAAGGGAAATTTGGGCTCTGAAGTATATGAATGAAAATGGTTTATTATATCATTTGAAAGTTAAATCTTGAGCTAACTTTGGGATTCTTATAGTTCCATTGAGAGCACTAGAGGGCATCCAAAGCAAGGGCATTTTGCAAGCTTAAGAACGGGGTTCGTGAGCACCAACGACCAAGGGATAAGCAAGTGTGGTTGGATCATTCTCAACTCCTTTTGTCAATTCATAGTGTAGCTCAGTGATGAGTAGCACCTCCTTTAATGTCAATCCGGGAAGACGTGAGGATGGTATGAAGACCTCGAGCCAGTGACGGCACAAGTGCGTGAGTGAGAAGCACACAAGCATGCACACACATACACACACACGCGCACACACGGCAAGACAAAGAGAGAGAATCAATGGAGTTCTTTAGAATACTTTCAAAAGCTCTTACAGGTTCGTTTCAATTACAATCTACCCTCAAAAATGAGCTCTCTAGCTCTTTTTATAGTTTTTGACTAGCTTTTGGCCCTGTCCAGACCTAGTGTCCGGCCTAGTTAAAAATTAGGTTCCAGGGCTTATTTGGGGGCTCAAACGAGATCTAAAAAATACGAAAATTGGTACGCAACTACTTCTAAGGCTCCTCAAGCTCAAGGACTCCTTGGCTTGCACAAAATGGAGCTACAAAAATGTGAAATGAGATTTACAATGATTGTTAGTGATAAAAATCACTGTTGTTGTAGGGATTTCTTCTAGTGATCTGCCATACATATCTTCGAGCTCCCTACTTGCTCTTCCTCCCTGCATGTCCATCTCTTTGATTTGCATTAATGTCTTGAAAAAATATTGGCCTACTTGCCAGATCTTCTTTGACTGCCCTGTTTGCTTGTGCTGTCCCTTCGCTCTGACTCCCTTCTTTGACTTTCATGTCTTGTACGTCCTGGTGTACCAAGGCTACTGCCAACACCCCCCCCACTCTCGCGTCTGTCGCCCCTGACAGACCCTTGTCTAGCTGCTTTTTGGACGTAGTATTGTACAACATCGGCGGCGAGGTGGTGTTCTTCTAACCTGAGTCCCCTTGCTAGATCTGTCAGCAATGCATCCCAATTGACTGGCCCTGGGACATCTGGATGTGGCACCCGTAACTGCTCTGAGTGAATGGTTCGCTCCACAGCAAATAAATGGAGGAGATGTGAGGGTCTGGGTACAAATATTTCTGAGTGGTATTCCCAGAACCCTGTTATGAACATCTCTTCGAATGTTTGTTTAAAGCAGGCTGGGAGGTATTTTATTCTGGCGTGCCAAGCGTATATCACCTCTATGGAAGGAGTGGTGCTCATGTCATAAACTAAATCTTGGTTTCCTGTAAGGAATCCGACGCCTGAGAAGTGTGGGTCCTTGATATTCTTGAATGTCCTGAATGTAATAAGCATTAACTCAAAAATTTTCATGCACATCTGGGCCATTACATCAGGGGTATTCCTTAATCGGATGCTCCAGTGCCGTATAGTGGAAATCATGTAATTGACGGTGGGAGGCCCTTGAGGGGGTGCTAGATAGACGTAGTTTAACCATTTGGCGCATCCCTTGATATTCTTGACTGCAATGGTAAACTCTGGCCATGTGCGTCTGCGGAGTACAGGAACATAACAAGGGTTATATTTAATAAAAAGAGGCATATTCGTCCAGGTGCGAACCATCTCCGGGTAGGTTTCGAGGAGTCGGATCCTCCAAGTGGGTTGATGAATGGATCCTTTTTTGGCGCTCTCTGGGATGTCATCTGGCCCAAATTGTGTAGCAAACGTTGGAGGTTTGCCACATCTATGTTGGATTTCTGCATTGTAGTCCGCCAGGAGTATACAATAGGGCACGTATTGATCATCATTGGTTCCGATCCATCTATGGTGGGACATGCTGCGGAAGTATTATGATTTAATAATAGTGTCCTCTATCTTTGCCATAGATTGGATTTGAACTGCCACTCGATCTTCATGAGTTGATGCCGTTTTCTCTAGTGTTTGGAGCCACTCAGGTACTTCGATTTCCAATGTATCCATTCCTTCTGCGGTTTGCTCACCACCTGGCATTGGCATAGGAACGTAAGGTTCCTCATACGTCTCATCTACCTCGATGGGTACCAAATCCTCGGGTTCTGGTTCGACAACTGGAGAGGGTTGCCTTTCATGTGTGAGTAATCTTGCCTGTAATTCGGCCACCTGCTCTTTCAATGCCTTGACTTCCTCTGAAGTCGTGGTCGTTTCTGTGACTTTGGGTGCTGTCTGTTGCTCTTGGAGTTGATTGCGCAGCGCATCACGCTCCCTTTCCAAGTCATCATGAGCTTCTAATAGATCTGCGTAGCTGTCCAAGATGGTCGTCATTGTCTCTGAGGGCACAGCTTTAAACTGCTCTGGATCAATTTCGTGGGGGGAGCCTTCCATTGCTGCTTCTAGATTTGCTTCGTTTTGCTGCTGCAGTCTCTTGTTCTCTTCAAGGGCGGCCGCCATGTGTTTTCTGAGAAGTGCCAGGTTACGCCGGACTTTGAGATTATCGGCTTGGTATACCTCAAGCAAAGCTTCTAGTTGTTTGGCACCTGATTCTGTCGATGGTTGGGGTGCCGCCAATAATGTTTGGTGAGCCTGCTCAAGCGTCGTGTAGCGTTGATTCAGTTCTGCATTTTCTGTTTGTAGAATGTGAAACTGTCTTTGTAAGTTCTGATGGTGCGTTTCCAGTTGCTGATACCGGTTGTCCAGAGCTTTGTACTCATTCTGGAGCTGGTATACACATTGGTTTAATGCTAAAAATATGTTATTTACATTAAATAATGCTGGGAGGGGTGAAGATGCAGGGGGAATGGGGGCGGGAATGGGAGAGGTGAATGATGTGGATGTAAGTGGAGATGTGGGTGGAGGGGGTATGGGTGATGAAGGTGGCATGGGGGGAGGGAGCGGTGCTGTGGCTGGTGATGTTTCCATCGTGTCAACTGTTTGAGTGACGGTGTAGATGGGAATCGTGGGTGGAGTGGATGTGACATCGGTGAACAGGGTGGTGAAGGTGGGCATGGTGACTCCCCCGTATTGGATTCCCGGAGAGAGTGGGATGCCCATGACAATGGTAGTGGTAGTGGATGTGGTGGTGCTAGTGTCCTGTGGTGGAGTGAATTGTGTAGTGTGAGGTGGGGATGGTGGTGACAACGGTGCTTCCTGATATTCTTCTGCTTGCGCTGCCTCGCCTAGTGCTGATGTGTTGATGTGAATTTGCTTCCCGGACCTCCTGGGACGAACGGGAACCCGTTTTTCAAACCTGTGAATGTAGGCCATTGCCTCATGAATGGCCTCGTCCAGTCCTACGGCGTCGGCATGAAGGTTCATGGACTCAATGAACAACTCGTCCACACCTTCCTCAGCTAGCAAGTCGTTCATGAGTCTTTTGCCCTGTTCTAGAGACATCTGATGCTGTTCCTGAACCAGTCGCATGGTTCGATATAGTCTCTTGATTTGTGCCGAATATGCTGGGGCACTTGCTAACTCGGAGAGTTCGTCATATTCTTGATGTTGTTCTTCGTCGGCTTCTTCTTCGTCTCCTCCTGCCTCTTGTTCATCTACATCAACTTCTACAACTTGTGGTTGGGTGGGGGCCGATGTTGTTTTGGGTTGTGGTTCCTGAGCTCGCGCTGCTTCAGCTTCGAGGTTAGAGTCATAGATTAATCTGGCAATTTCTTCATCCGTGAGGTCCTCAAGGGTAAATCCCTGCGGAAATTCCAAATCGGATGGAATGGGTGGAAACACCAGATTAGGCCCCTCTGTGCTTGGTCTTGGTAGCCGGATTGTGAATGGCCTAACTCGTCGTGTCTGGGGAGGGGTGATTTCTGGTGTAGCGGTAGCTCCCCTTGGTTGGGCACATGGTAGTTGGACTCCCCCCCTCATCTTCTTTGATGGGGGACCTGCTGCTGATAGTCTTCTCTGGAATTCTTGGACTCGGGACCATACGAGTGCCCGCTGAACAGGCACGTCATAAGCCAAGCATCTATAGATTATTCTGGTCAGAGCACAACACCCGTGGAGCACATTCTTTTGTTTCTTGTTCCACCTTTGATGCGCTAGGTGGATCTGATCTATGATCCAGTGTGGCACATTGATGGGCAGGCTTTCTGTTTCTGCTAGATATAAACTGAACCATATTTTTTTCGGGGGCATTGTGAATCGTTCTTGGGCGGGAAAAGCAAAATGTTGCATGATGGTTCGCAGGTGAAGCGCAATGGTAGGTGTCATCGCTACCATGTCCTTCAACTTATTAAGATCTTTGTGCTTCATTCGACCTGGAACCATGGTTTCCTTTTCTGTTGGGATGTGCATGCCATACATGCCCAATGCTTCTCTTACCAGATTGAGGGTCAACTTGAATCTTTTAAGCTCATTACCCGGCAGCAGTGATGGCAACACAAAGGTGCTGTCGCCTCCCTTGGCCCTGCTTGGCGTGATGGTACTGATCAGATATGAACATCGTAAAAAATCCGGCTTTGGTAAGTGAGTCCTGAAATAACTTTCCACACCCGCTTTGATCCAAACTGATCTCATGACTTCGGCATTTTGATAGCTTTCAAACTCGCGTGTGAAAAAGTGGTATCGACCCCATTTGCCATTGAATTCCAATTCTGCTTCCCAGAAATAGGTCCCATCGCCCAGTGGTCCAGCAACATCACTGAACCAATGCGCATGCTTACCTACTTGAGAAGTATGCCCTTGAGGAGGATCTTGAATGGGGAGCACATGCACGGCTTGAAGTTCTTGCGGCCTTGCGGTGAGACGTGGCTCAAGGAGAAGTGTTTCTATGTCCACAATCTGGGCACCAGATCCGGCTTGAGAACTGGTACCTGCTTCTGTCATGGCCCTGTTTGCTGGTTGGTTCTGTGAGAATATAGAACCAAGTGTTAACATCGTAAAGGACAGAATAAATCCGTTGTTGTCCCCGTTACAACATTAACATGAGGTAGATGGTGAGTTAGTGGTTAGTAAGTGCACAAAGACAGTGTGTGTAGTTAGTGCTTGTGTTGTCCTAGGAGACTACTGCAGTTAGTAAGTGGGTATGAATTTACAAATTGGGGTCGGGGGGTTTATTACAGGCCCTAGGCTGCCCAATGCAGTGAATGGGCTTTGCTTTCGGTTTCGGAGAGGCTCTAGAGAGCTTTCTCGGTGTCGTGGTTTGAAAACGAGGCCTTTTTGGAACCCATTTACAATTGATTACATGCACGCTCTTGGGTCTTGGTGTGTTCTTGAGAGTTGTGAACGAGTGAATACTGGTAGTATGCGTAGCTGCGTTATGCTGTTTAGGTTGTGGCCTCAGCGTAGCGACTTGTGCCATCAAGCAAGCCTTAGGCACCCAAATTTGTCTTGATTGTGGGCTAGCCTTCCTCGACTTCTTGGGCACCCAAATAGATTTCACGTTAGTAGAAGAATTTTCGAAAGACTTCTTGTTAGTGTCGTGTTGTTGGTTACTAATAAGAGGCTTTGCTCGTGTGGTTGGCTTGAGTGCAACCGGGTGTTCGCCTTTCCGCACCCACACTTGTTTCACTTGCTGGGACATTCTGCTGCGCAGGTACTTTTGATCTCTGACATAGGTAGCACTCTGCTTCTTCGGCCTGTGATCCACCTTGGTTTGTTGCCTTCTTCTGGCCTTTGGAAAAGAAGGGAGTTCCTTTGCATCCCGGACTCCTTTTTTGTGGATATCCTTCCTCTGCAACACATAGTTTTGGACAAGAACAGCATGGTCAACTTCATGTGCACCCCTGGAAGGACCAGGAGTCTGTGCCTTTCCTAGTTCCTTGAGTGCTCCATTGTCTAATTCTACTGTGACTCGACTATGATTGACCCATACCTGAAGAAGTCCACTTCTTAGGTTTAAATTGACTGCTTGGTCATAGATCCAATCTTGACCCAAGATAAGAGGTTCAGTGAGATCTTCATCCTGACACACCAGTACTTTAACTGTCATTGCCTCATCATGAATGTAGAGGGGAAGTTCCACCTCGCCCATGCAAGGGGTTTCCACTCCTCCCAATCCTATGAGATATGCTTCCACAGGATTGATAAGTAACTGCAACTCTTGACAGTAAGACACTTTAACCGCACTAGTGGCTGCACCTGAGTCAATCAAGGCTCTTACAGTCCTTGCACTTTTTCCTTGTCCTATATCTAGGGTTACGAAAGGACGTCGATCAGTTATCCTAGGTGAGCTGGTTCTTGCGACTTCACACATTGCCATATGATATCCTTGATCTGCATAGTCATTTGTCCTAGGCTGCTCTCTACCTTGCCTACGTAATTTCATCCTTCTAATGCGTTCTAAAGCTTCTGCTTGAGCTTCTTCTCTAACTCGCTTTTCTTCCTCTTTGCGTTTCTTAGCAGTGTTGAGTCGGCTGAGCATTTCCTCCGTGAGGGGTTCCTGGTACAACTTGACTCTGCAACCGCTAATATAATTTGGGAGAACGTCACCCTCTAATGTGGCCAATTGTACTGCTCCGCTTGTGGAGATCCTATTGATGATCATAGGTCCATAGCCTCTCTTTTCTAACTTCCTCGCGTGTTGTTTTAGTGTATAAACTAAGACTAGATCTCCTGCTTTCAAGCCTTTATCCTTCACATGGGCATCGAAATATGCCTTCTGTCTCTTCTTGGCTGCATATATTCCTGCAGCGGCTCTTAGTCTTGTTTCCCCTAATCGTTCAAGCTCAAAGATCCTAGAGGAGAGTTCGTGACCTGTCCATTCGTGCTCTTGTGCTACTTTCAACGTAGGAATCAGGAAATCCAAGGGTAACACCGCGTTTTGACCGAATACCATCTGAAAGGGAGTGGCTTGGAGTACCGTTTTGTAGGCAACTCGGTATGCCCAAACAGCATGGTGTAGCTGTTTGTCCCAATCAGAGCGTTTAGTGTTCACTAATTTCGTCAATACATTGCATAAAATCTTATTAGTGCTCTCAGCTTGTCCATTAGCTTGAGGGTGATAAGGGGCAGACTTCTTGTGTATTACCAAGAATTCTTGGAGTAGATTTTCAATTACTTCATTCAAGAAATGAGTGCCTCTATCACTTACAAGCTCTATAGGTAGTCCATATCGAGTGAATACATTCTCAAACAAGAATTTGGCAGTTGTTTGAGCATCGTTCTTGGTTGTAGCTTTTACCTCTACCCATTTGGTGAGATAATCTGTTGCCACAATGATGTATTCCGCATGAGAACCCTTAGCTGGGGGATTAATAGGACCTACGAAGTCTATTCCCCACTTAGAGAATGCACGTCCACCCATCATAGGTTTCAGTGGCATCTCATCTTTGCGTATAGGATACTGAGTCCTCTGACAGACATCACACCGTTTCACATAGGTATGTGCATCCATGTGAAGGGTGGGCCACCAGAAGCCCGCAAACAGTATTGCCTTGATCACCCGATCCGGTCCAAAGTGTCCTCCTGCTACACCTTGGTGAGCAGTTTCTAAGATCTTAAGATACTCACTTTCATGGACACACAATCTCAGGTAACCATCTTTACCGCGCTTATATAGATTATCACCTATGAGTGAGTAATCCTGGGCTTCTTGTTCTAAACTCCTTTTCCTAACTAGGGTCATGTCTGGAGGGAATGTGTTTGTCCTCAAGAATGATACTAGAGGTTCACTCCAATCTGGTACAATGGATACTTGATAGAGAGTGGCATGTTCCACTGGTGGTTTAGTGCAACAGATTGGGCATTCCTTGCACAACTTTTGGACATCAGCTTCCATAGTTGGCCAATGTACTCCGAGTCTCTTTAAGGTCTGTAAAGTTCGTTGCTTTGAATGGTGTTGCTCTAATGCACCTACATGTGCTAATTGCAACCATTTAGTGTACTCGTCCTCTTCTACGCAACATGCCAAGACCCCTTGATCTGTGTGCTTGTACATGCTTCCGGCCATGATGTGATACTTTTGGGCTTTTACGATCTCTCTATTCCGTGTGTTTACTACAGGATGGTTGGGCCCGTATGTCAATACTGGTACCAATGGCTTAGCCCACTGCGGTACCACTTCCAAATTAAACAAGTAAGCATCAGGAAGGTCATCTGGCACTCCTTGTGGGGCTTCTCCCGATGTGAGCCTAGAGAGATGATCTGCTCTCAAGTGAGTCCTACCTTTTCTTACCACAACCTCAAAGTCATATTCCATTAGCAAGAGAAACCATCTTACTAATCTTCCTGTATTGCATGGCTTGTTTACGAGATATAACAAAGCCTGATGATCAGTAAAAAATTTAAACTTATTTGCAAGCAAATAGTGTCTAAATTTCTTAACTGCATATACCATGCCTAATCCTTCTCGTTCAGTAGTGGTATAATTTCGTTCAGCTGCATTCAATTGTCTACTGGCGTAGGCGATTGGAAGATCCATATTACCTTCACCAGTAGGTTGTGCAAGCACACATCCAATAGCATAATTGGATGCATCAACATGAACATGGAATGGCTTATTCCAATCTGGTGTGGTCAAGATTGGTGCTGAACATAATCTTCGTTTAAGCTCTTGGAAGGAATTTTCACATTCATCCGTCCACTCAAAGTTTGTCAGAAGTCCGTACATGGGCTTTGCAATGACAGCATACATGTGTATAAATCGTCGATAATAACCACAATGCCCCATGAAAGCTTGTACTTCCTTGACATTCTTTGGCCTAGGTAGCTCTGCTATGGCTCTCACTTTTTCTTCATCGGTAGATATGCCATTCTTTGACACTATGTGTCCTAGAATCTTGCCTTGCCTGACCATAAAAACGCACTTTTCTGGGTTCAGGCAGACTTGATATTCTCTACATTTGTCAAAGATTTGTCTGAGTTCAGGGATATGGGTTTGTCTAACATTGGAATGAGCACAGAGATCATCAACATAGACTTCTAAACTCTTTCTCAGGAACTCCTTAAACACATGGCACATCAGCCTTTGGAAGGTCGCTGGTGCATTGGTAAGCCCAAATGGCATTACTCTAAAAGCAAAGATGCCCCATTCGGTGGCAAAGGCTGTCTTATGCTGATCCTCTGGAGCTATGGCTACTTGATTGTAACCCGAAAATCCATCGAGGAAGCTGTACACTTCCTTGCCTGCCACTCTTTCTAAGAGATGTTCTGTGATGGGAAGCGGATAGTTATCTCGAATAGTGGCGGCATTAACCTTTTTCAAGTTAATGCACACACGCAGCTTGCCATTCTTCTTGGGCACCACTACGATGGGGGATACCCATTCAGTGTGCTCAATTTCATAGATAAATCCAGCTTCAACCAATCTATCTATCTCTTCTTTGATCTTAGCAGCGTAGTTATCGTTATATGTATAAGGCTTTTGCTTAGAGGGTTTGGCATCTGAGGTCATGGGGATGGTGTGCGAGCATATGTCCGGGTCAACCCCTTTCAAATCCTTGTAACTCCAAGCGAATACATCTCTGTATTCTCTTAGCAAGGCAATCAATTCGTGCTCTTCTTCTTCTGTCAGGTCATGGCCTATATACGTGCATCTCTCCTCTCCTTCTTCTAGGGCCACTACTATTTTCTTGGTGGTTTCTTTGTTATCATAGGCCTCTCCTGATTGTGCCTCTCGTTTAGGCATTCTTATCATGACTCTCCTGTCGTCAATCTCATATTTCTTAAAATTTTCCGGGACCTCAAACAGAGATTCTTCCTCCTCTGGTGAGGCTTCTCTCTTTTTTCGTTTCTTTCCTTCTCCCTTAGGGGTCATATGCGTTGCTAATCTTACATCATTTGTAACTTCTCCATGCCTCTGGGGTTGAAATTCTATTTCATGGAAGTATTCTTCATCTGATGCAAATGGTGGGTCCATAATGATTGACTCTAGGTCGGAGTCACTTGCATCCTCAAATGCATCAGGGCTAGGTTCGCATTCTTCTAGAACTGCCTCTCCCATGATTGGCTCTATGGAGAAGACTGAAATATCATAGCCATCCTCATCACAGTGAGGTGTCCATTGTTCCTCGTTGATGGCTACGTCCATTGTTGCTAAGATTTCTGCCCAACCGTGAGGTTCAAATTCTTCGTCTGGAAAAACTACAGGTGCATAGGCTGGGTCTTGGATTGATCTATGGGTTTCCTTCGCACCTACCTCTCTGGCTTTCTCTCTCTTCTCTTCTTCTACAGCTACCTTGCACATCCATAAGTGGGTGTCTTCATGCATCCATGAGGATCTAGACCCTATGGAATGCACCGATTCTGTGTCATCTTTAGCTCTATGGATGGGATTCCACTGGATAGGAGGTACATCCCTATGAGAGTAATCTTTGAGATTGACTTTGGTTGTAACGCCTAAGTGCTGCAGGTACAAAGAATTGGTCCCCCAATCCTGTACCACTTGCAACTGTCGCATGAATGGTCTTCCTAAAATCATCTCATAGGCATGATTTTTGCTGAAGTCACATATGGCAAAGGTATGTTCAAACTCGACACCACAAGTGGTGAGAGTTATTCCTTCTAGCAATCCTAGGGGTCTCTCTATGTGACCATCGGCCATCTGCAATTTCATTCTCGTCGGCCTGAGTGCCGGCTTGCCCCAACGCTTCCATAAGGAGGTGGTGGCAATTGCAACTCCTGCACCTGAGTCCAAAATTGCCTTGGTGGTGTACTCCTGGTAGGTAATGGGAAGATAGGTGTTCCCTTCTTCACCTTCGCACATATCTCCTATCTTATCCAAGGGAATTTCTGGCACTGTCCTATGGGATCCTACTCGGGAATGAGGTTTTGCAACTTCAGTTACTCGACTGGCTGCATATTTCCCCGCGTTTAGTCTATCCTCAGGCAGTTCTTTCAAAGTGAGATTGCGCTGCACCTTGGTGTTCGTTACTACCTCCGTGTTCCTTGGTATGACTGAGTCGTCGTTCCTTACCATGACTGTGGGTGCTCTCATACACGTGGACTTTGCTTCCCATGGGCCTGTGAAGTGGGGTAGCTCCTGTATGGAATTAGACTCAAAGTCCAATCTCTCATGAGATTGAGCACACTCATGTTCCCCGTAAATTGATGGGATGTCTTGTGGAAATTGGTCGTGTGCATCGTCCACCAGTTCAAAAGGAGGGGCGACCTCACTTTCGTTATCCCATTTGTCTTCTTGAATCTCTCGTAGGAAGTCTGGTGCAAACCGATTCATAGAAGAAGAAGTGTCTGGCTCCGTAGAATTAGGTACATATGCTACCTGGGAAGGAGGGCTTATTCTATCGTTGGCTCTTTCCTCGTTGTCATAGATAGCTGAAGCACAAGCTTCTTGGGGAGGATTACTTATGCTATTACTTTTCCGCACAGGCTCATACGCTCTCTGGGAAGGAATGTGGGTTACCTGTGGAGGTACATAAGCTTTCGAGGGAGGCTCCTGTGACCTTTGGGGAGGAAGATAGGCTCCTTGAGGAGGCACATGGGCTTCCTGAAGGGGCTGGCTTATCCGTTCTCTTGCCCTTTCCTTTTTTTGAGGGATAGGCTCCTTTTCTGGCTGTGCAATTAGCCTCTCTAATCTTTCTAAGGAGGGAAAGGAGTCTGGTTTAGTGGAATTGGCCACATGCACTTCTGACCGGGAATGCTTCATGTTTCTGCTTGCTTTATCTTTTTCTTGATTTTTTTCTTCCTTGGCAGATCTTGCAATTATTTCCTCTAACTTCTCTAGGAATCCATCCAAGTGTAATTGCGTTTTGGCTGAACCCGAGTAATTGAAAAGGCGACTGGCTTCAAACATAGTCTGAGCCAATGCGACCATTTTCGCGCACAGTTTGGTTCTTTCTATCTCTAGGTCAGCTCTAGGATAGCACTTGGCATGATCCGTGACGTTTGGCCCTTCTTGGATTCTGGCCTGATATGCTTTGAGCGTCATGTCTATGTCTTCAGGAGTGGGATCAGCTAACACTGATCCTACCCTAGGAGGTGGTGGAATCGTATGACGTGGTGGGGAAGGTTGTGGGTCCGATGGAGATGGTAGGGGTGGCGGCGGGGTATTGTGAGAGGGGATTTGAGAGGTGATTTCAGTTATCCTAGCTTTGGTTTCTCTTATGCTTTCCTCAAGTTCACTCATCTTTTTAGCCCATTGTCTTTTCATTCTTTCCCTACTATCTTTCCATGCTCTAGTCCTTTTCTTTGTTATGCTCTCGGTTTCACTAGCCTCTGAGTTCTTATCCTGGTTTGTCTCTTGGTTTTGCTGCAATGCCTGAGCTCTAGTGACTACCTGCACTAGTGCTGTGGAAGTGACGCTTCCTGAGGAATCTACAACCAAACCAATCACATTGATCGGAGTGATTTTTGGCATATTATTGGGGTTCTTTGGGCAATCTCGTAAAAGATGCTCTTTTCCACAATCTTGGCAAAAACCTTGGATAGTCACTGACTGGGGTTGTGTAGGTGGGGGCAGGGGGCAATCACGAATGAGATGATCTCCTTGGCATCTGTAGCACGGTCCTCTTGGGAATGGAGGTCTTACTTGCCTAGGTTGAGGCCTGGGGTTGGGGTTTGCATACATGACGTTCGTGTAATCTGACTCCCAACTAGGTTCACTTGGTTCCTCACTATAGTAAGACTCACCATGTTCTGGAGACTGCATGTAGTAAGCCTGGGGACTATCGACATGTGTAGAATCAAAGCTATGGTCACTTGGGTCACTTTCCGAGATCAATGGGGTTACTGGTACTATGGCCCTGTTCAGGTTTTCTTCTGCAACAGCATACTTTACTGGAATCACGTTAGCGGGGCTTGGGGGCTGTTGAGCTAGTACCGGTTGGGGTCTCTGTTGGGCCTGATATTGTGGTTGGTAGGTTTGTTGGGGTCTAGCATATTGTGGTGGTGGAGGGTACTGGTTCTGGTATCTTCCTTGTTGGTAGGGCTGAGGGTAGGGTTGCCTAACAGTCTGCTTGTTGTATGGGCAATCTTGCGCAGTGTGGTTTGTGTACTTCCGTTCTATAGTGCAGTACTGGCTACTAGGGTTGACTTGGGGTTGAGCCATAATAGGGCAGACGTTCGCCATATGGTCACCACCGCATGTATAGCACCTTTTCACAGGGGCAAACCTTGGGATTTGTTTGCTAGTTACACCTAATTTCTGAGCTACCTTCTCAGCAAGTTCCTCAATTGATGTAGATTGCGTGGAAGAGTGGCTAGATGCACTATCTGAATCTTTGTAGATTTTGGAAAGCTCTAGCTCTTCCCCTAGGTTATCTTCAATGTCAATGCACATGCGTACACATTCTTCTATGGTCCTAGGGTCCTTTAGATACACATAGGATCTCAATTTCGTACTCAGCAATCCATCAAGGAATAAGGCTACTTGTTTAGCAGATGTGGGTAGCTCTGAAATAGGGCACCTTTCAAGATATTGTCTAAATCTTCTTCCGGCCAATCTGACAGTCTCTTGGGGGGTCTGTTTGAAGCTGTGGATCAATGAGGAGGTATTGTGTCTTATGCCGCTCTTAGAGAACTCCACAATGAATGCCTCTAGGAGTTGGTCTATGCTCCTGAACTGACGCTCATCTAATGGCTGAAACCATGTAAGTGCCGTGTTCCTAAGGGTTAGACCGAAGGCATTGTACTGCGTGAACAGATCTTCCACTTGTTCAGCTCTCAAGACTTGCTTGAACTCTGCCACATGATCATAGGGATCTCCTGTGCCGTCAAAGTAATTCTTCATGGACTTAACTAGCTGGGTGGGTCTCAAAGTTCTTGTGTGCTCTCTAGGCCTCGGCAGAGGGAATCCATCTACATTTCTTTGGTTCCTGTGGGCTCTATGCATCTCAGGTTCTACCCTATTCGTCTCTGTTCTCGTTCTTTCTCTGCCCACTGGGTTGGCAAAACTTACTTCTGGTCTATCTCTACTTCTGTCTCTTTGCGTACCATGAGCTTGGGAAGTTCCAGCCCCAGGGTGACCATAGGATACATTTGATCTTGGTTGGGGGAAAATAAATTCACCCTTCCAAGTGTAGGCATGCCTATCATTTTCTGTCACCACAAAGATCCGTTTTGAAGCATGATCTAAGTAGGTCACTCTGCCTGGGCTATCCGGATCCTTAAACTCATAGATCATGATATTTCCTATGTCTGTTGGCTGATTAGACTTATACCTCCAAAAAGCTTCATCAGTTTCTCGATTGAGGAGCAACTCTATGCTCTTGTTGTCTTGGGGGACCCATTCAGGCGTGATAATCCTAGTGAGAACTGATTTACCTCGAGGGGTTCTAGGTTCCGCACCCATGTTCCCTTGTTCCAGGTCACCTAAGTCCGCTTCTGAGATTACATTCCCGAAGTCATCTGTCCTATCAGGGTGACTAGTGACAACATATATAGTTCCTTCTTTGTCCAGGTATGCACCATTTTCAAACTTGACAGCTGGGTGTTCTAGTCCAATGGATTGATCAGGGTTTTTAATCTGGACCACAGATCTTCCTAAGCCGTCCTCATAGATGCTAGCACCTAATCGGTTGGTCCTAAGGTACTCCAGCTGCGTTTTGTAAGGGCCTTCTACCCTGTACAGGTAAGGCACACCTGAACTTCCTGTAGGCCTGTCCATGCCTTGAGACATCCCTGATTCACTGGTATCCGAGCTAGGGTAATGAGAGTGGTGACTCAACTGCTGGGCCCAAGACCTTGCAGTATGATTGACACTAGCCTCTGAAGACCTAAGGCTTTGTCTCTCTCTTGCTAGGTGTCGTCCTGATCTAAGGTTCATATGCCTAACTGATTAACCCAATTTTTGCCCAGAGTACAACCTCGTTGCCGATCAATTGGTATCAGTCACTTGGTTCTTTTTAGTTATTTCTCGTGTTTAAGGTCTTATCTGATATTTCGTCGTCAGGAATACTTGAATGTTCTTCGTACTTTCAGGTTGATCGTCCCAAGTTAGGTTCTTTCCCTTATGTTGTCGACAGTACAGAGATTAAGTTTTTAGCTTGAACTTGAGTTTTTAGGTAGTCTTCAACTTGATAGTGGCCTATCGTAGCCCTGACTTACTCCTACTTCTACTCGTTCTTAGCTTGAGCTAGGAAATGACAGAGGGAGTTGAGAATATTCCAACCTTACTTGTTGATCCCTTGCTTTATGGTGCTCAAGAACCCAGTTCTCAAGCTTGCAAAGAAACCTTGCTTGTACGCTCTCAGTTGCTCTCAATGAACCTATAAAAGTCCCACGGTTAGCTCAATGCTTAGATTCAAAGGACACAACCAACCACTTTCAATCATGTAACATAAACACACATGTGCATTCTGACTTTTAGGAAAATAATTCTAAAGACCCCTGACTTTGCTCCCCCTGGGCATGGTCAACTTCAAAATACCCTCTCTGAAAATCAACGCATTATCTTTATAAAAAACAGTTGAGGGCGTGTAGTATATGCCACGAGCTTTCCAACAAGCCCAAAAGCTCAAAAATTGGATTTCGTATGAAAAAGTTAGGACTGTTCAGGGTTTAGGGAGTTAAATCAGGATTCAATACAAGCTAACAGTCAAACAGGAATACTCGAGTAGCTTGTGGCACGGCCTCGCGATGCAATACTACACCCTAGTGTTTGTCCCACACTCAATCAAAATTTAGACCAATAATTTTGCCTTGAAAATTTGACCTAATTTGCCCTTCTAACGCGTTCGCAAAGTCTGTCGGTCGCGATTGACAGGTCAGTCGCGATCGACGTGTCGATCGCGATTGACAGGTCCGTCGTGGCTGTCAGTCGCGATTGACACGTGGCCGAAAAGTCAATCAATCGTGGTCAAAGCGTCGTTGACCCTGTCGGTCGCGATTGATGAGTCGATCGCGATTGACAGGTCGGTCGCGAGGGTCTGTCGATCGTGGTCAAACAGTCGTTGACCGTGTCGGTCGCGATTGACAGAGCCGTCGTGGTCTGTCCGTCGTGGTCAAACAGTCGTTGACTGTGTCGATCGCGATTGATGGCTCGATCGCGATTGACACGTGTCACGCGTATGGTCAGTCGGTCGTGGTCAATCGGTCGTTGACTCTGTCGGTCGCGATTGACAGGTCCGTCGTGGGCTGTCGGTCGCGATTGACGTGTCGATCGCGATTGACAGATCTGTCCGTCGTCGTTTGTCGATCGCGATTGACAGAGCGATCGCGATTGACAGAAATCTGTGGAATTTCAAAAAACTAAACACATTTTTGGGAAGCTCTAGGCCTGTAGGTCATGGATATGCACTTTGTTTAGCAATTAGAGCAATTTTTCAGTCGGTCGCGATTGACAGAGCTCGGCGACACACAGACAGTTACTCAGATTTCCGTACCTGCGCAGGGTGCTGGGGATGATGATGCGGCCTGTACCTGCAGAATGCTCTCAAAACATGCAAAAACAGCACATGCAAATTCGCTCTCTCGCTCTCTCTCACAAGTGAAATGAGGGAAGTGAGGTGGAGATGGGGATATAGTCAAAAAACTGAAATTTTCGCGATGATGGAGATGGACGTGGGAGATGGTGATGATGATGATGGTGATGAAGATGGTGAAGAAAGTAAAAGAAAATCGATGAGAGTGAAGAAAATACCTACAACTCCAACGCGTCAACTCTACGTCTTACCATCACACGCTCGTCCTCAAAGCTCGATCCCCGGCAACGGCGCCAAAATTTGGTGTAGCTCAGTGATGAGTAGCACCTCCTTTAATGTCAATCCGGGAAGACGTGAGGATGGTATGAAGACCTCGAGCCAGTGACGGCACAAGTGCGTGAGTGAGAAGCACACAAGCATGCACACACATACACACACACGCGCACACACGGCAAGACAAAGAGAGAGAATCAATGGAGTTCTTTAGAATACTTTCAAAAGCTCTTACAGGTTCGTTTCAATTACAATCTACCCTCAAAAATGAGCTCTCTAGCTCTTTTTATAGTTTTTGACTAGCTTTTGGCCCTGTCCAGACCTAGTGTCCGGCCTAGTTAAAAATTAGGTTCCAGGGCTTATTTGGGGGCTCAAACGAGATCTAAAAAATACGAAAATTGGTACGCAACTACTTCTAAGGCTCCTCAAGCTCAAGGACTCCTTGGCTTGCACAAAATGGAGCTACAAAAATGTGAAATGAGATTTACAATGATTGTTAGTGATAAAAATCACTGTTGTTGTAGGGATTTCTTCTAGTGATCTGCCATACATATCTTCGAGCTCCCTACTTGCTCTTCCTCCCTGCATGTCCATCTCTTTGATTTGCATTAATGTCTTGAAAAAATATTGGCCTACTTGCCAGATCTTCTTTGACTGCCCTGTTTGCTTGTGCTGTCCCTTCGCTCTGACTCCCTTCTTTGACTTTCATGTCTTGTACGTCCTGGTGTACCAAGCCTACTGCCAACACATAGCTTAGGATAAGTGCGAGTCGTGCTAGAAGTAAGTCAAGGTGATGATAGGCATCTGTCAAGTTGAAGACTCTTAATTACTCAAGTTCAAGCAGAAATATAATCTCTTTGTGATCGATAACTTAAAAGGAAAAGAACTTAACGTGGTATGATCAACTTAAAGTGCAGAAATTCACTTAAATATTCCTGATGACGTGATACAAACAAGAGCGTAAACACGATAACCAACTAAAAAAGAACCAAGTGAGTGATATAAAGTGATCTGCAACAAGGTTGTACTTTGAGTAAAAATTGGGATTGTTCACGCAAGCATATGAACCTTAGATCAAGACGACATCTAGGGAGAGATAGACAAAGCCTTAGGTCTTTAGAGGCTAATGTCAATCAACCTGTTAGGTCTTGGGCCCAACAGTTGAGTGCTCATCCGCACTACCCTAGATCTGAAACTAGCGAGTCAGAGATGTCTCATGGTATGGAGAGACCCACAGGAAGTTCAGGTGTGGCTTACTTACAAAAGGTCGAAGGTCCTTACAAGACTCAACTGGAATACCTTAGGAACGACCGATTAGGTGCTTGCATTTATGAGGATGGCCGAAGAAGATCTGTGGTCCAAATTAAAAACCCTGATCAATCCATTGGACTTGAACATCCAGCAGTCAAGTTCGAAAATATTGCATACTTGGACAAAGAAGGAACCATTTATGTAGTCACCAATCACCCCGATAGGACATACAAATTTGGTAATGTGATCCCAGAAACTGACACAGGTGACATAGAGCAAGGGAACTTACGAAGAGAGCCTAGAACCCTCGAGGTAAATTAGTCTTGATGAGAATCATCACTCCAGAGTGGGTTCCCTAGGACAATAAGAGCATAGACCTGTTCTTAAATCGAGAGATTGACAAAGATTTTTGGAGGTATAAGCTTGACCACCCTATTGAGGTAGGGACGCTCACGATCTATGAGTTTAAAGATCCTGATGGTTGACCACCCTATTGAGGTAGGGACGCTCACGATCTATGAGTTTAAAGATCTTGATAGTCCAGGCAAAGTGACCTACCTCAACAATATTGCAGAGAGGGTCTTCGTGTCACAGAGCATGGTACGTTTGTGCCTACACTTGGAAGGGACGTTTGTTTTTCCCCATCCAAGATCTAATGTCTCCTATAGCCACTAAGGAGCTGGGACATCCCAAGCTCATGGAGCTCATAGGGACAGAGGTAGAGATAGGCCAGAAGTAAGTTTTTTCAACCCCTTGGGAAGAGAAAGGATGAGAACAGAGACAGATAGAGAAGAAACCGAGAGACGTAGAGCCCCAAGAAACCAAAGAAATGCTGATGATTTTCCTTTGCCAAGGCATAGAGAACACGCTAGGACCTTGAGACCAACCCAGCTGGTTAAGTCCATGAAGAATTACTTCGATGGCATTGGAGACCCATAAAATCATGTGGCCGAGTTTAGGCAAGTCTTGAGAGCTGAACAAGTTGAGGACCTATTCACGTAGTACAATACTTCTGTTCTAACCCTTAGGAACACAACCCTTACATGGTTTCAACCACTCCATGAGTGGCAGTTCAGGAACATAGATCAACTTCTAGAGGCTTTCATTACCGAATTCTCTAAGAGTGGTATATGGCATAATACTTCCTCACTGATTCATAGTTTTAAGCAGACACCTCAAGGGACAGTTAGACTTGCACGAAGGAAGTTTAGGCAATACCTAGAGAGATGCCGTGTTCCTGAGTTACCCACTCCAACCAAACAAGTGGCTTTATTCCTAGATGGATTGCTGAGTACCAAGTTGAGATCATATGTGTACCTGAAGGACCCTAGAACCATAGAAGAATGCATACGCATGTGCATAGACATAGAGGATAATCTAGGTGAGGAGTTGGTTAGGTGTCTCAAGCAAACAGATACCCCAATTTACTCGAGTGAGGCGGTGCTATACTTGTGGAGGTGACCATATGACAAGTCTATGTCCCATTATGGCTCAACCCCAAGTGAATCCTAGTAGCCAATACTGCATGATAGAGCAAAGATACACCAACCACACCGCACAAGACTGCCCCTATAACAAACAAACTGTGAGACAAAATTACCCTCAACCATATCCACAACCGGGCAGATAACAGAACGAGTATCCACCAAAGCAGTACGATAGACCCCAGGAACCCTATCAGCCACCCTATCAAGGGAAGTAGAGACCTCAACTAGTTCTAGCACAAAAACCCCCTTCTCCAGCCAATGTGATTCCAGTAAAGTACATAGTTGTAGAAGAGAATCTAAATAGAGCTATAGTGCCAGTGACTCCACTACTTCCAGAAGGTGACCCTAGTGATCATGGTTTCAATTCTATTCATATTGATAGTCCGCAGGCTTACTACATGTAGTCACCTGAATATAGTGAGTCCTAGTATTGTGAAGAACTGAGTGAACCTAGTTGGGAGCCAGAGTATGCAATTGTCATGTATGCAAATCCCAACCCTAGACCTCAACCTAGGCAGGTAAGACCCCCATTTTTGAGAGGACCATGCTATCGATGTCAGGGGGATTACTTCATTCATGATTGCCCTATGCCTGCACCTACACAACCCCAATCTGTGACAATTCAAGGCTTTTGTCAAGTTTGTAGAAAAGAGCACCTCTTAGGAGACTGCCCTAAGAACTCCAATAACATGCACAAAATCACTCCTATCAACGTTATTGGCTTAGTAGTAGACTTTATAGGAAGTGTAACTTCCACTGCACCAGTACAAGTGGTCACTAGAGCTCAGGCTTTGCAATAGAACCAAGGTTTAGGCCAAGAAAATACTTCCGAGGTTAGTGAGACTGAGAGCATAACCAAGAAACAGACAAGAGCCTGGAAAGATAGCCTTGATGGACTGCTGGAGAGGTTGGAGAGCGTAATTGCAAGATCTGACAAGAAAGCCACTTCCCAAGGAAGGGACAAGGCAAGTGAAAGAATAAGCATTCCCCCTCAGGAAGCTTATGTGCCTAACTCCACAGAACCAGACACATCTTCTTCTATGAATCGATACTCACCAGAATTCCTACGAGAGATTCAAGAAGAGAAATGGGCTAAAGAAAGTGAGGCTCCTCCTCCCATTGAACTTGTGGATGATGCGCAGGATCAATTCCTGCAAGACATTCCTTCCATTTACGGAGAGCAGGAGAGTGCCCAATCCCAAGAGAGATTAGACTTCGAGTCTAATTCCTTACAAGAACTACCCCATTTCACAGGCCCATGGGAAGCTAAGTCTACTTGTATGAGAGCACCCATGGTCATGGTAAGAAACGAAGACTCAATCATACCTAGAAACACAGACGTCGTAAAGAACACTAAAGTGCAGTGCAAAAATATCAATAACTTCACAATTTTCAGAAGAACTACTCAAGGTGAAGCCAGAATTATGGAAACAATATGTAGCCAATCAAATGCCAAAAATAGCAAAACCTCGTTCCCAAGTAGGTTTGCATAGAACGGTGTCAGAAATACCCTTGGACAAGATACGAGATATGAGTGAAGGAGAAGAAGGAAACACCTATCTTCCCATTACCCATCAAGGATACACAACCAATGCAATTTTGGACTCAGGCGCAGGAGTTGCAATTGCTACCACCTCCCTATGGAAGCGTTGGGGCAAGCGAGCACTTAGGTCAACAAGAATGAAATTGCAGATGGCTGATGGTCACATTGAGAGACCCTTAGGATTGCTAGAAGGAATAACTCTCACTACATGTGGTGTTGAGTTCGAGCATACTTTTGCTATATGCGACTTTAGCAAGAATCAGGCCTATGAGATGATCTTCGGAAGACTATTTATGCGACAGTTGCAAGTGGGCTAGGATTAGGGAACCGATTCCTTGTATTTGCAACACCTAGGTGTTACAACCAAAGTCAATCTCAAGGACTATTCTCATAGAGATGTACCCCCCATCCAATGGAACCCCATCCATAGAGCCAAAGATGATACTGAGTCAATGCATTCCATAGGGTCACGATCCTCATAGATGCATGAAGACACCCATTTATGGATATGTAAAGTAGCAATAGAAGAAGAGAAGAGATAAAAAGCCATAGAGGTAAGTGCGAAAGAAACCCATGGATCAGTTTAAGACCCAGCCTATGCACCTGTAGTATTTCCTGACGAAGAATTTGAACCTCCTGGTTGGGCGGAAATTTTAGCAACAATGGACGTAGCCATCAATGAAGAACAATGGACACCCCACTGTGACGAGGATGGCTATGACATTTTAGTCTTCTCACTAGAGCCAATTATGTGTGATTCGGTTATTGAAGAATGTGAACCTAGCACTTATGCATTGGAGGATGCAAAGTGACTCCGATCTAGAGTCAATCATTATGGACCCACCTTTTGCATCAGATGAGGAATATTTCTATGAAGTAGAAGCTCACCCTCAGAGACATGAAGAACTTACTAATGATGTGAGGTTGACCACACAAGTGACGGCCAAAAATGAAGGCAAGAAAAGAAAGAAGAAAGAAACCACGTCAGAAGAGGAAGAATCTTTGTTTGAGGTCCCTAAAAATTTTAAGAAGTATGAGATAGAAGATAGGAGAGTCATGATAAGAATGCCTAAACATGATGCACAATTAGGAGAGGCCTATGACAACAAAGAAACCACCAAGAAAATTGTTGTAACCATAGAAGAAGGGGAAGAAAGATGCACGTACATAGGACATGACCTAACGGAGGAAGAGGAGCATGAGTTGATAGCCTTGCTAAGAGAATATAGAGATGTATTCACTTGGAGCTACAAGGACTTGAAAGGTGTAGATCCTGACATATGCTCACACATGATTCCCATGACCTCAGATGCCAAAACTTCTAAGCAAAAGCCATACACATATAACGATAACTATGCTGCTAAGATCAAAGAGGAGATGGATAGATTGGTGGAAGCTGGACTCATCTATGAAATTGAACGCATTGAGTGGGTATCCCCCATGGTAGTGGTGCCCACAAAGAATGGAAAGTTACGTGTATGTATTAACTTGAAGAAAGTTAACGCAGCCACCATTCGAGATAACTATCCACTTCCTATCATAGAGCATCTAATAGAAAGAGTAGCAGGCAAGGAAGTGTACAACTTCCTTGATGGGTTTTTTGGCTACAATCAGGTAGCCATTGCTCCATAAGATCAACATAATATGGCTTTTTCCACAGAGTGGGGCATATTTGCTTTTTGGGTAATGCCATTTGGTCTAACCAATGCGCCAACCACCTTTCAAAGGCTGATCTGCCACATGTTTAAGGAATTCTTGAGGAAGAACTTAGAAGTCTATGTTGATGATCTCTGTGATCATTCCAACATTAGGAAAACCCATACACCTGACCTAAGATCTATCTTTGACAAATGTAGAGAATATCAAGTTTGCCTGAACCCAGAAAAGTGCGTTTTCATGGTCAGGCAAGGCAAGATTCTAGGACACATAGTGTCAAAGAATGGCATATCCATGGATGAGGACAAAGTGAGAGCTATTGCAGAGCTATCTAGACCAAGGAACGTCAAGGAGGTACAGACTTTCATGGGGCATTGTGGCTATTATTGCCGATTCATTCATATGTATGCGATCATTGCAAAGCCTCTGTACTCCCTTTTGACTAACTTCGAGTGGATTGCAGAATGTGAGAACTCATTTAATGAGCGCAAGAAGAGATTGTGTTCTGCACCAATCTTGATGACACCCGACTGGAACAAACCCTTTCATGTCCATGTGGATGCCTCCAATTATGCTATTGGATGTGTACTTGCAGAGCCTACGGGCAAAGTTAATATGGATCTTCCAATTGTCTATGCTAGTAGATAGTTGAATGCAACTAAACAAAACTATACCACCACCGAACGAGAAGGATTAGGCATGGTATATGTGGTTAAAAAGTTTAGACACTATTTGCTTGCAAATAAGTTTAAATTCTTTACTGGTCATCAATCTCTATTATACCTCTTAAACAAGCCATGGAATACAGGTAGATTAGTAAGATGGTTCCTCTTACTAATGGAATATGACTTTGAGGTAGTGGTGCGAAAAGGTAGGACTCACTTGAGAGCAGACCACCTCTCGAGGCTCACATCTAGAGAGGCCCCACAAGGAGTATCAGATGATCTTCCTAATGCTTACTTGTTCAATTTAGAAGTTGTACCACAGTGGGAAAACATTAGTGCCAGTATTGACATACAGGTCTAACCACCCAGTAACAAACACTCAAGATAGGGAGGTAGTAAAAGCCCAAAAGTACCATATCATGGCAGGGAGTATGTACAAGCATACAGATCAAGGAATATTAGCTTGTTGTGTGGAAGAAGATGAGTATGCGGAATGGTTGCAATTAGCACATGTGGGTGCATTAGAGCAACACCACTCAAGGCAAAGAACTTTACAGACACTAAGGAGACTCGAAGTGCACTGGCCAAGTATGGAAGCAGATGTCCATAAGTTGTGTAAGGAATGCCCACGCTGTCGCATTAGACCACTGGTGGAGCACGCTACACTGTACCAAGTGTCTCTAATACCAGATTGGAGTAAACCATTGGCAACCTTCCTGAGGACGAAAACATTCCCTCAAGAGATGAACTAATAAAGAAGGATAGAACAAGAAGCCTTATATTATGCACTCATTGGTGATAACCTGTACAAGCGTGGAAAAGACGAATATCTGAGACTATGTGTCCATGAGAGTGAATATCTTAAGGTCTTGGAAACTGCTCACCAAGGTGTAGCAGGAGGCCACTTTGGACCAGACCATGTGATTAAGGCAATCCTATTTGCAGGCTTGTGGTGGTCAACCCTTCACATGGATGCACATACCTATGTGAAGCGGTGTGATGTTTGTCACCAAACTCAATACCCCATACGTAAAGATGAGATGCCATTGAAACCTATGATGGGTGGACGTGCATTCTCTAAGTGGGGAATAGACTTTGTAGGTCCTATTAACCCCCCAGCTAAGGGTTCACATGTTGAATACATCATTGTGGCCATAGATTATCTAATCAAGTGGATAGAATTGAATGCCACAACGAAGAACGATGCTCAAACAATAGCTAAAATTTTTTTTGAGAACGTGTTCACTAGATATGGGCTACCTATAGAGCTAGTAAGTGATAGAGGCACTCACTTCTTGAATGAAGTTATTGAAAATCTTCTCCAAGAACTCTTGGTAGTACACAAGAAGTCTGCTCCCTATCATCCACTAGCTAATGGGCAAGCCGAAAGCACCAATAAGATTCTATGCAATGTGCTGACCCAATTAGTGAATAATAAGCGCTCTGATTGGGACAAACAGCTACACCATGCTGTGTGGGCATATAGAGTTGCCTATAAAATGGCACTCCAAGCCACACCCTTTCAGTTGGTATTTGGCCAAAATGCACTGCTACCATTGGAATTTTTGATACCTACATTGAGAGTAGCACAAGAGTATGAGTGGATAGGGCATGAGCTCTCTTCAAGAATCTTTGATCTTGAATGGCTAGGTGAAAGAAGACTAAAAGCTGCCACGGGGATTTATGGAGCTCAGAAGAGAAAAAAGGCATACTTCGACGCCCATGTGAAGGACAAAGGCTTGAAAGCCGGAGACTTGGTTTTGGTGTATACCCTGAAACAACATGCACGAAAGCTAGAGAAGCGTGGCTATGGACCCATGATTATTAACAAAATATGAGCAAGTGGGGCAGTCCAGCTGGCCACCTTAGAAGGCAATGTCCTACCAAGTTATATTAGTGGATGCCGAGTCAAATTATACCAAGAACCCCTCACAGAGGAAATGCTCAACTGAATCAATACGGCCAAGAAATGCAAAGAAGAATAAAAACGAATTCGAGAAGAAGCACAGGAAGAAGCCTTGGAACACATCTGAAGAATGAAATTGAGAAGACAGGGTAGAGATCAGCCTAGGACAGATGCTTATGCAGCTCAAGGGTATCATATGGATATGTGTGAAGTCTGAGGTGTGAGTTCTCATAAAATAATTGACCGACGTCCTTTTGTGACCTTAGAGGTAGGACAAGGAAATAGTGCAAGGACTATACGGGCCTTGATTGACTCAGGTGAAGCCACTCGTGTGGTTAAAATTTCTTACTGTCAAGAATTGAAATTAAAGGTCAATCCAATAGAAGCATATCTCATAGGATTGGGAGGTGTGGAAACCCCTTGCATGGGCGAGGTGGAACTTCCCCTCTACATCCAAGATGTCCTTATGATAATTAAGGTGCTAGTGTGTCAAGATGAGGATCTCACTGAACCTCTTGTCTTGGGCCAAGATTGGATATATGATCATGCAATCAACCTGGACCTAAGAAGTGGACTTCTTTAGGTCTGGGTAGGTCAAAATCGCATTACCATCAAGTTAGAAAATCAAGCACTCAGGAAAGTAGAAAAGGCACCAACTCCTGGTTCCTCCAAGAGCACTATCATGGAAACAAATGCTTTTCTTATTCAACATTCTGTGATGCAGAAAACCCTCCCTCGAGACACGGTGGTGCAAGTGGAACTACCTGTTTGTCCAAAGAAATTCTCTGACCAAAAACATGAAGTCTGGGAGATCAAAAGGAAGCAAAGAAGTAGCGGCCCTAAACCAAAGATCACCTTGGCCAAGGCATCTCGATCATCGAAGCAGATATGGGTACGGAAGGGCGAACTTCCCCAAGCAACTCTAGTAGAAGTCCCAACCAAACCCTACTCTAGTGGTCGGTGTAGGGTGCTTAATCAAATGCTTCCTCGACAATCATCCACAACAAGACTATCTATCTAGGTACCAAGAAGTCGATGAAGGCCGACCCACAATCAAGAAAAATTTGGGTGCCTAAGGCTTCCTTGCGGGCTCAAGTAGACATCCATAAGCTTCACAAGTCAGAGCTCCATTCACACACACTCACACATGCATCAACAGGCACTAATAGAGTCACTTGTAAATGGGTCCCTAAAAAGCCTCATTTTCAAATAGATACTCATATAAAGCCTCCCATAGCCCTCCGATGGTCATATTGTGAAACCACGCATTTCATTTGGTGACCGAAAACTTGTAATATTCACGTCCACCTACAAAGTGCATCATTCTCACATTGTATCATTCCACTTAGCTCATAGGACTATTTGTTCACTAACTACACACATAATCAACGAGCACCAATTGACTCCCTAACTTGTCACGGTGCCTCATGTTAATATTGTAACGGGGACAAACTATCATATTTTGTCTAGTACAATGTTAACATGTGCTTATATATGCTCACAGAATTGGCAAGCAGTAACATGGCGAAAGCAGGAGGTACCAGTTCCATAGGCGGGGTCCAGCACCCAAATAGTGGACATTGAAACTCCCCTCCTCAAACCACAACTAATTGATAGGCCTCAAGAACTCAGGGCAGTGCATGTCCTTCCAATTCAGGACCCTCCATAGGGGCACACATCACAAGTCGGCAAACATGCATACTGGTTCGGTGACGTCGCAAGTCCACTAGGAGAGGGCACATACTTTTGGGAAACTGAAATAGAGTTTAATGGCAAGTGGGGAAGGTACCATTTATTTACTTGCGAGTTTGAAAATTATAAGAATGTAGAAGTGATGAGATCAGTATGGACCAAAGCTAGCCTGGACAACTACTTTAGAGCACAATTACCTAAACGTGAATTTTTGTGCTATTCCTACCTGATCAGCACTATCACCCCCTAGCGGTGCCAAAGGAGGAGATAATACCTTTGTGCTCCCCTCATTAACACGAGACCATGAATTAAAAAAGTTTAAACTTACCCTCAACTTAGTAAGGAAGACCCTGGACATGAAGGGTATGCACATTCCCACAAAGAAAGAAACTTTGATTCCAGGAAGAATGAAGCACAAAGATCTCAACAAACTGAAAGATATGGTAGCCATGACACCGACCATCGCCCTCCATTTACATACAATCATGCAGCACTTCACCTTTTTGGCTCAAGAGCGCTTCACGATGCCATCGAGCTCTGAAGCTCTGATACCAAGTATGAGAAAACTATCTAAAAAATAAGGCTTGCGAATGATGTGTGAAACTCTCCTCCCATCCATTTATACCCTCTTGTATTCTAAAAATAACAATGATCTTGGATATTTTCGTGTCACCATGTGGCCGTCATGCAATACTCATCCCTATTACCATTGAATACCTTAGGAGATTCCCCGAGCTTAAGATCTTGGCTATGGCTGGCCCTTGTCACACACACACACATGGAATGACCCTTGTGGACCAATATGATCTTTGTGAACCAATGTCTCATAGGATAGTAAGCCAATAGTTATTGAAAAGTATTGCCATTATTAACTTCCCTTAAGATCTTAGTAAAAATAAATAAGATTTTGGAAGTTTTTTCTTTAGAGTAAAGAGTAATGAGAATATGAGAGTGCATCTCCCTATTTGTTGTGAAATAGCTATACATTATGTAACTCTAGGTGCTGTGATTGACGAAAATGGGCAGCGCTGATTTTACCGATGTTTCATGCAGAACGAGGATGGAGAAGGTGGAGCATGGGCGCTGACTTCCACAACCAATCCCTTCAGGAGCTCGTCTACTAGTGGTTCCTCTCGTTACTCATCTACGTCTTCTGGCATCTCCCTTGTGGGAGGTAATTCGGATTACAGTCCTCCACCCTCGGTCATGTGATTCGGGCGTCACTTTAGTTTGAAGTTCTCGAGCATCCTCTGTGTCTGCCTGCTAAGGAACACTATAAGGCAGAAATGGGAAGATGATCAGAGAAGCTAACTATGCGCAAAATCCCCATTGATGAATGGAAATTGACACTCAGATTGGCACTATCTTCCATGCGAGCTGCACTCTAAACTGCGCTATCTCCCATCCGATCTTGGGCTGGAGCTCCTGAGCTCCTAAGGAGCATTCACATTCCTTCGAAGCACTACAGTCATCTGCAGACAACATCTACTATCACCAATACTCCAAATCTCTGTGAGACAGAGAGAGAAACTGTGTGTGTTGAAGAGAGATAAGCACACCGTCCTCTACAGAGAGAGAGAGAGAGAGAGAGAGAGAGAGAGAGACTCTCTCACAGAAAGAGGGACCTCCTTCACGTCACTGTTGCTCATATATAAAGATCCCTACGAAGACTTAGGTGCGCCGATCTTGTGTCAGCCAACTCTACATCCGAGAAGAAGAGCGAGAAACCATTGTCGTAGCTTCAACACTACAAAAAACCATCACTCCTCTATACAATGCAAATCGATGTGCGTATGTCTGAGCTTCATTGCACTCCTCACGTCTATAGGGCTAATTCTAGAAATTACCTATTTAGAAATCTCACGAATACACTCTCCCCTAATTGGTTCTCGTGCATGCACTCAATGTCAATTTTTTCGTGCTTACCTTTTCTATGTCCACGTGTCAGTAGAGATCTATGAGGATGTCGATTAACATCAGCGTTATGACGTTTTTTCCCAGATGCCTTGAATCGAATCCTCTACTAAACTATTCGAGTGGAACTGCTCTCCATAGAGAAAAAGGATATTGAAGGTGGAATGGGTCCACTGATAGACATCCTATTACTGAGCATCTTACCTTAACTCCCCAGTGATATACTCATAGTGGCGTCGTCTAGAATTATAGTGGGAACTTGCGGAATTTTATCATTGGCATTCAAATATGTGATGGAGATATTTTCTTTTTTGGGCATATCTCTTGTGGATACGAATTCAAATCGAATTTGGGCATATCTCTTGTGCATACGAATTTAAATTGTTTGCAGCCCACACATATTGAAGATTTCATTATTTTTAGCTCTCTACACACTTAATTAAGAGAATCCTTTATATGTATCTAAAGATATCTAACTCCAACCTTAGGCATACCAATTAACACTTCCAATCCTCAAAGTATCCATTTTGTAAAGAGATACTCTTATATTCTCCCACAGACTACAACCATCCTTTGGCACTAAGTGCCCCATCTTTGTACGATAAAAGTAGTCAAAGAGGATCTTTTGTGTGTGCATATGTGGATTTGAGGCTAATCTCAACCCACCCACAAGCTCTCTCAAAATTTCTAAGCCTACTCTAAAGCTCAATTGGTGTGCAAAGGGCTACTCTAATCCCTCCTCTCGTAACAACTTGTCTCTATTTTTGTACAAGTGTAGGGTTACTCTTAGCCCCCCCTCTCTCCAAGTCCACTTCAATTTTGATGCAAGTGTAGGCCTAATCTAAGCCCCCCCATCCCTATCCCATTTCAGTTTTTTGCAAGTATAGTAACTTCAGTCCGATAGCAGTCATGTCAATGATTTCAAATGCCACATCCTCCACTCAATCGCACTTACCATCTTTTATGCTCATATTCATGCCAAAATATGAAAGACTAAATGGCACGAATTACAACCTATGGAAGGATACAATTAGGACCTATTTCTATATAAACTTGTTGTATGAGATTGTCGATGGTACTGAACAAGGGCCCGATAAGAAAACCCATCTAGAGCTTGGAATATATGGAATGTAAAAGACAAACGAGCATTAGGCTAACTCTCCTCACATGTGATGAATTGATAAAAGGTCACATCACTGCGTGTAAGACTTCAAAGGAAGCTTGGGATATTATAGCAAATCTCTATGAGGATAAAATACCTTCTAAGATTTATACTCTAGAGGTCGAATTTCACAATCTCACTATACGTCCACAAGATAGCATCACAAAAATGATCACTCAATTTGAAGATTATCAATGCAAGTTAAGACTTTGTGGACGACAAGTTTCAAGTGAAGACATGGCTATAAGATTGTTTAACAAGCTTCCTAGGTCCTATGAAATATTCATGACTACTCTGTATAACAGAGGTCAAGCACTCACTTGGGAAGAAGTTAGAAGATTTTTGCTTCTCCATGATTCTCGATAGAAGACCCAAGCGACCCAAGAAACAACTATGAAGCTTAAAGCCATCTTCCACAAGACTAAAGGACAAAAAGATGATCAAGAATCAAAGGAGAAAGGCAAGAAGAAGTTTACTTGCAATTTTTATGGCAACCCTAGCCATATCGAAAAATATTGCTTCAAGAAGAATAACAAGGATAAGTTTAAGTCTACTTCAAAGACCGAACATCATTCTCATTGCACAAGTGAAGATCTCTTTCA
>CM035419.1:138908905-138951405 GCA_020310875.1 Ceratopteris richardii
GTAGTCTCAAAAAAAAAAAAAAGAAAATCCTACAGTGCCTCTTCTCTATTCGCTTTTGAGAGGCCGCTAAGCAACCCACCACCTCCTCCGCCAACAATGCATCTTCTCAAGAAATTGTGCTTTTTTTTAGTAACCCTTGTGAAGTTAACTAGAGGCAAAATTTTCAGTGTTGGTACCACATTAAAAGGGTTTGCCACTTCTAGTTTGACTTTCAATGACTTGGATTATTTTCTAGTTTCAGTAGGCTCATTGAGATCTGGATTTCGACATATCTAATTTGTATTGCTGGTTGATGGTTATGCTTGATAATACTAGTGAATAGGTCATGGTTGTGCTTGTTTCCCTTTTACAGTTTTTATGATTCCGATATGATGGTGGTTTGGTTTTGATGTAATCTTTGTTGAAGGGTTGATTTTAGATTTTACTTTTCCTTTCATCTTTTAGATTTTACTTTTCCTTTCATCTTTTATCCTATTTCCTGCACATGAATGCATCTCCATTTTGTAGCACTCTTTAACTAATGTTTGAGAACTTTGGCCCATAGCTCCTTTGAGTATCTCACCTCCTTGTAAAGAATTATCCCATATGACATGTATCTCGTAATTGCTCTCTTTAAAGGAAAATTTATACTAAATTTGTGTATTTTGTGGAGGCTTTCTAGATTCTATAAAAAACAACCTTTATTTTAGTTGGGATTCATTCTTTTTACAAAAACTTTGTAGGCCCGCTTGAATGTATGTGTGAGTTTTTGCATTCCATACTGTATTCACTCTTAGGAGTCATATTTCTCTTGTGTGTTTATGCTTTGTTTCACTTTTACATGCACGGTATGTTCATCGTATCAAAGCACGTCTAGTGGTATTGGTGGTTCTTTCACTATTTTGTTGTGGTGATCCTTTAGTTGGGATTCATTCTTCATATAAAACCTTTGTAGCTTGAGAGTTCTTCAATTTCCAAGCTCGCTTGAATGCATATGTGGATTTTCACATTCCATAATCTTCTCACTCTTGTATGCACACTCTGTTCATGGTATCAAAGCATGTCTGGTGGTGTTGGTGGTTCTTTTACTAATCTGTTGTGGTGGTGGTACTCATGGTGGTAGTCATTTTGTGATGGTGCTTATTCATAAAAAGGGAGGAGTTTTTTCATCAACTTCATGGTTTTTATTCAAAATAAGGTAACGAAATTTCTTAGTTGCATCTATTTTGTAGAAACTAAGAGCGATGACATAGTTTCTTTTCACGGCCAGTGTCTCCCTTCCTTTTGAGCATATATTTATCTCCTTATAAGAATATTCTACCATATCCTTCACTCTTAGGAGGCACCTATGTAAAAAAGAAAGAATGTTTCCAATTTTTGAACCACTGCCTCTCTCACCACCCAATTGTTTCTTTTTTCTAGCAGGTATTGCAAGGCATTATTTATCTCTCTATACAATTACAAACAATTTATTTCAACTCACATTACCACCCAGCCTAGTGAGTGCATCCAAGAGCCCCTCACTTTCTATTTTTTGGGTGTACCTATTTTACTCCATCAAAATCAACACCTTCTTTATTGGCACTAATTTTCAGCCTTGCATCATAAAATATACATATATAATGTCCCGCATTTATGCAAAAAAATCCAAGCCCATGTGTATTTTGCTTGTGCAAATGGCAACATCCATGTATTTATGAGGTATTTATTCCATTATGATAGTTATTCTAGGTGTAAGGGGTTTTTCTTGATGTAAAATGTTTTTTCTTAATGTGAAATGATTGTGTATGTGATGCTTATATAGTTCAAGTATCATTTTCAAATATTATGTCGTAGGCATATATGACATATTTCTAAACACATCCTTGCAACCCAAAGGGATTTGTGTTTTTGAAAACTTGAGTGCATTTCTCAATTTTAGGCATATATCGTTGCATTTTCAAGGAGACCTTCACAATCTTTATCAATAAATATTTTATAACACTTGATGCTCATGTTTTCACATTGGTCTTGATATCTTCAAATTTGTGGATATTTTTTCCAGTGATGTGATGAAAGCCTATTTTTCTGTGAAAGGAATTGAGGGACAAACCAATAGGAACAATAATCTAGATGGTTGGAATATCTATAATATTAAGAGAAATAAATAACCAGGATAAATTCTTTTTGTTTTGTGAAAAGTGGACTAAGACTCACATGATATCCTATGAGGCTTCTCGAAAATCTTTGAAATCCTTTAGATCTTGATGAAGTCAAATCCTCTTTCAAGATATTTGAACTTGAGGCTAGAATACACAACTTAACAATATATCCTTAAGATTTAGCTCATGAATTTGAAGACTATCTAATATTGAAGCTGAGGGTAGGGGAGGGTTATTTTATGTCCACGCATGAAACATTTTTCACATAGTGCTCCCTCTAGTGCTTATGAGATTGGAAGGATGAAAGGAGGTTTAAATAATAACCTCTTGTAGGTAGTTACAAAAGAAAATGATGCTACAAGGATGAAATAAAAGACTTGCTTACAATGATAAAAAAATGTAGTAGATTTGGAATGGGTACATGGTAAGCATGGAAAACAATAAGAAAAACTACTCTAAGTGTGTTGATATATTTAGGTAGTGATGTGTGTGAACACACTAGGACCATCGGGAATTTTTTTCCCTCTTTAGGATGTTTTTTCCCTTGGCTTGTATATATGAATATAACCCTAATGGGTCACTTATCTTTGTGCATTCTAGTGGTAATACATTCAGCATTGTATGTTGTGCTCCAAACTTCTTCTTCTTCCTTGTCCTGTTCCTCTGCTTTTGCTGACCTCAAACTCCAACAATTGGTATTATAGCAGGTCGCCGTTTCATCTAGGGCAATGTCGACACCCCTTCAATCACAATCTTAGAATCATAAAAAAATTGGTGAGCATACTTAGGGCGATTAGGAGTTAAAAATTGCTTTGCTCTATGGTGCTAAAATGCAATTTGAGCTCGTTTCGGCCTCCGAACGCACTATCGTAGGGCTTGTGTAGGCAATTTTATCTTTTTGTGCCAAACATATATAGAAGTTTTAGTTTGATAGTATAAGCATCTCAAAGTCTGCTATAGGTTTAGCAAAACTCGAAAGGGTAGTTCTGTTCAACTTTTTGAGATACAATTATTTTTCTGCATCAAGGTATTTTAGTCAATGGCCATGGCTTAAAGTAGTGATGTATTCTGTATGTTGGCTATTGATGATAAGTTGGATGGTACCAATTATCCATTATGGGCTTATACGATGAGTCATGAATTGTTGCAAAAGGACTGTTGAATATTATGTAGGGTGTTAAAAGACATCCTATCTCATTTGCAAACACACTTGCTGAAGGTGATGCCGATGGCATTGAACACGGTGATATTCTTCAGGTTCCTTTTTGTCTTGCAGTTCCTGTTGCACCTACTGTAGAGAAAATTTGTTGGGATGGTAGAGATGCTCAGGCACATGCATTGATAGCCTTGTCTATCAAACATGCGATTATTCCTTACATTTGCTCTTGTAGAACATCAAAGGATGCTTGGGATACATTTATCACTATATATGAGGCAAGGAATGAGACTTGTGTTGCTTACCTCCAAAAATAGTTTGAGGGTGAGCACATGAATGAAGGAGATTCCATGAACAATTTTTTCACAAATCAAATATTTGAAGGAGCAAACAATTTCTACTGTTGAAGTATTGCCTGATAGTTCACTTGTGTAGACTATTCTGAATCGTCTTCTAAATTTATATCAGAGTTTTGCTTCTACTCTTTGATTGATGATGAAAGGCAATCCAAATGCCTTAACATTTGAGGATTTAGTATTTGTTCTATTGCAAGAAGATCAATCTAGGCAAAACAACTCCATTATGCATGTTGTAGATCAAGCTTTCCTAGCTAGTCAGAAGGGCAAAGGTAAATGGAGCTCTTCTACTAGTAAGCAGAAATCTGCTAATTCTTTATGATCAAGAAGGATGACAATGATGAGAAGAAAACAAAAAAGTGAAAATTGTTTTGCAAATACTGTAAAGCTAACCATCATGTTATAAAGAGTTGTCCAAAATTGGCTACAAAAGAGGTAAAGAAGAAAGAGGCTGGAATGGTTGTTGCAGAGGCCTCTACACTAAAAATAAAGTCTGCCAATCTTGTGCCGAATGAAGAATGGATGTTTACTACTATTTGTACTTTGGCCCATCTTCCAATGAGTAGTTTATGTTTGTAGTAGACTCAGATGTTTGGTACTTTGATAGTGGGGAAACCAAACATATTACCGTGCAGCGTAGTTTCTTCACTTCACTTGAGCCTAACCCTATAGGGAATAGTGTCACATGCATGAACAACTCCTCTTTGTTACCGTTAGTGTCCTTGAGAAAGGCCAAATGGCCACCGGACACTTCTTTGCATATGTTCTTTAATAAAACAGATAGTGCCCTGGTCAGTCACAGACTGTAAGTTCGACCGCAGTTGTAAGACCTAATAAGTCTATCTTCGTGCTTCCAGTGTACTATGTTTTTTGCGTATATCTACAGCCTCTGTTCGGAGTACTGTGTGCGGCCTCAGGAGCTCGACTTTCTACTCCGAGAATATCATCGTGGAGCTCTCGAGAAGGAGAGCGCACTATGGCGCATCGCCATTGAAACACTTCACTGGTATTAGAGCTGTTCGAGGCAAAAGCTTTGTTCCTTTTGTGTGAGCGAAGCGAGAACCCCCCCCCCCCCCCTCCAAGGCTTACGACTAAGGCGGCGACCAAGGCATAGACCTTGGCATACCTTGTCATCTGAGTCACCGAAGTCACCGTTGGCGCCGTTGGCGCCGTTGGCTGCGCGCGAGGGAGGACCTCAACGATCAAGGAATATAGAGGTTCCCGATACTTCCCGGGAGGTCACCTATCCCAGTACTATTCCCCCCAGAGCTCGCTTAATCGTGGCAATCTCTTGCCACTAAGCTACACTCTTGTGGTGTTTGAAGAAGGGGAAAGACTAAGGTTGACATTACCTTGAAAAGTTTTGGTCCCTCAAAGCTTCATTTTTGCTTTCAAAGCCTATTTCTGAAGCAATTTTGGGGTGTTTTTTTTTGGAGCCATTTTGGACTACTTTCACACATAGTTCTCTTCGCACAGGTCCAAGAACATCAAGAAGAGTGTTCCTTGTACTTCTCATACACTAAATATCAAGCTTTGGGGCTGTATTTTCAGCCACACTTGTAAAACTACAGGTTTCTCGAGGGGTTTTCAGTTTTGGTGGGAGCAGTCGCTGCAAATTTATGCAGGTTTTTAAAGCCTAAAGCATCAGAGTTGACAGACACTTGCAGGTGTTATTGGCTAGTTTTTGGGCTGTGTATTCAGCCTTTTAGTGTCATTTTACTACATATATTGAGCACATACACACCATGTACGCTTCTCTGGATACCGCTTATGTACGTCCATGTGGTCATTGATATAGCGGTTACGTTCTTTGCATAAAGCCTTTTACGTTTGATAAAGAGGGTTGTGGTGATGTTTTCTTAACTGGGAGACACCCAGATGTCGGGATCTCTTCGGTGATGAAGGTGGAAGACTTACCCAGCCTTGCCATAGGAGATGTATGATAGTTGTTCATAGGTGCTCGATAAGCCTAGTTGGCTTCTATTGGGTAACTGATTATATGCAGTGGAGTCACTGATTCACTATGCAGGTAGACATGTCAGTACTTGCAGTTTTATGATACTTTGACACTGGTCATATGCTAATTTTGCAGAGGATACTCTGGCAAAATTTTTCCAGATTTTTGGTTTAGTCAACTATACAGTGGTCGATTTACTCCTTGCTACACTTTTTTGTTGGTGTTTGGACTCTTCTAGCTCCATTATCATTCTATTCAGTTCTCTACGATCATGGCATCAGAGGTCTCAGGCACATCCGGTGGATCAGGGTCTAGTGCTAGTGTTCCGAGGAGGAGCTATAACTTGCAGAGCAAAGACCATTTTGAGATCCGAAAATTTGATGGCACAAACTTTGCTCTATGGAAGAATCAGATTAAAGATGTACTGATTCAAAGGAGGCAATGGAAACCAATAAATGGGATTTCAAAGAAGCCTGCTGACATGGATGAAGATGATTGGGATGAGTTAGATGAAATGGCCAGGTCTACCATTCGCTTGCACTTGGTAGATAATGTTTACTTTACAGTATTAGACTGTGAAAGTGCAAAGGAGCTTTGGAAGAAGTTATGCAATACATATGAAAAAGAGACGGCATCAAATAAAGTGTATCTGATGAGAAAATTATATGACCTTTGTATGAAGGACACAGATAGTGTTGCTGCTCATCTAAATGAGTTTGATGCTATATTCTCCCAGTTACAGGCTGAGAAAATGGATATGGATAATGAAATGAAAGCAGTATTGTTGTTATGCACCCTACCATCATCATGGGATACGTTTTGCACAGCTATTAGCAACAGTGCACCTGGTGGTAAACTCGTCTATGATGACATATGTGGAGCACTCTTGAGTGAGGAGATTCGTAGAAAATCTATGGTTTGCACTCAAAGTGGAGATGCATATAATGTTCGTGATTGTTACCAAGGAAAGAATCAACAACGTGGCAGGAGCAAGAACAAGGAAAAGAATGGTCAACGGAATAAGAGTAGAAGTAAGTGAAGGAAGAGGGATATCGAATGCCATTATTGTCATAAGAAAGACACATGAGGAAAGAGTGTTATGCATTAAAGAATGCTAAAGGTAAAGGACAGAATGTTGATGGGCATGTTAAACAGTTACCTGCACCATCTACTTCGACTGTGAAGATTGAAGAAATTAATGCTATTTTTGATGATGCTGATGTGTTGACACTTGATAGTGCTGTGCCATCTGAGGCACTTATGGCTGATTCTCTTTCCCACACCTGGCTGCTAGATTTTGGTGCTCTTTCCATGTGAGACCACATAGAGAATGGTTCTCTAATTATGCAACAAAGTCTCTTGGTACTGTGAGACTTGCTGACTCTTACCAGTGTGATGTTGTGGGGATTGGAGATGTGGTTGTGCAGTTCATTGATGGTTCAAAATTTACTATGCATAATGTACGCCATGTACCTCAGTTATCATGCAGTTTGATGTCAGTTGGTCAACTTGATGACCTTAGTTACAAGGTGTTCTTCTATGCTCAGTCCTTTCGTATATCAAAGGGCAATATGGTTATTGCAAAAGGAAGCAAAGTTGGCTCACTTTATCGTTTATTTGTATCACAGAAAGAACACTTGTTAGCTGTTACTGAACAGCCTATGGCTTGTATTTGGCATGGTCGTTTGGGCCATATATCTCGTAGTGGAATGGAAAATCTTTCTCGTTCTGGCTACTTACCTGTGTTATCTTTCTTTGATTTTTCATTTTGTGAGCATTGTCAATGTGGAAAGCAAACCAGAAATGTGCATAGAACGCACATTGACTCTTCAATTCAGCCTTTAGATCTCGTTCATACAGATGTGTGTGATCCTATGCCCACTAGGTCCTTAGGTGGTTCTCTTTACTTTGTCACTTTCATAGATGATGCTACTAGAAAAGTCTGGGTATATCCTATCAAATCAAAGGATGATGTATTCCCTACTTTCAGAAAATGGCTTGCTTCAGTTGAGACTAAAAAAGGAACTAAGCTTAAGGCTTTACGTTCAGATAATGGGGGTGAGTATACCTCACATGAATTCAGCCTTTTCTGTCAGTCTAAAGGGATTCATAGAGAGTTTAGAGCTCCTTATACCCCAATACAAAATGGTGTAGCTGAGAGGATGAATATATAACTATTCAAGATAGAGTAGTCTCTATGTTGCATCATGCAAAACTCTCACAAGGTTTTTGGGCAGAAGCAGTATTGACTGTAGTTCATGTGATTAACCTTTCACCTAGTACTGCCAAAGGTCTGAAAGTGGCACAACAGTTATGGACAGGGAAACCACCATATTATGATCATCTTCGAGTTTTTGGGTGTGAAGCATATACCCAAGAATCTTAGACAAAAGTTGGACCATAAGTCAAAGAAATGCATTTTTCTTGGATATGGTCGAGAAGGACAATTTGGATATCGCTTATGGGATCCTGAAACACGGTCAGTGATCAGAAGTAGTGATATCATTTTTAATGAGTCTAAGATGCATAAACAACCCATTAAGGAGGTTGAAGTGAGAAGAGTGGTGTTTGAGGATACTAGTCCTCCAGTTAGCATGCATAAAAATACTGCACATAGGGATGTTCAAGAGAAATTCCATTCAGATCAATCTGCACATGTTCCTGTTCAGCAACCATTGAGACGTTCTGCACATGTCTCATATCCACCTGATAGATATGTTCCAGGTTTAGATTTTGTTATGCTAACAGATGCCGGTGAGCCTTCTTGCTATAAAGAGGCTATGCAGACAGAGGATCATGTCAAGTGGGAGCGTGCCATGAAGAGTGAGTTGGATTCTATTCACAAGAATGGTACTTGGGACTTAGTACCTTTGCCAAAGGGCAGAAAAGCTTTACCATGTAAATGGGTATATAAGCTGAAATTCACATCAGATAGTGCTTCTCCAAAATATAAAGCACGACTTGTTGCAAAGGGTTTTAAGCAACAACATGGTGTTGATTTTGAGGAAATGTTCTCTCTAGTGGTCAAGATGACTACTTTGCGTATGTTGCTTGGATTCGTTGCAATGGAGGACTTAGAGCTAGTGCAAATGGATGTGAAAACAACTTTCTTGCATGGAGATCTTACAGATAAGATCTATATGGAACAACCAGAGGGTTATGTAGTTCCTGGCAAGGAAAGTCTAGTTTGTAAGCTCAGGAAGAGCTTGTATGGACTTAAACAGTCTACTAGACAATGGTACCAAAAGTTTGATGCTTTTATGAAGTCCCAAGGCTATTCTCGGAGCAATGAGGATCATTGTCTCTACACAAAGAGATGTTCTGATGGCAGCTTGATATGCTTGATACTTTACGTCGATGATATGTTGATTGCTGGGAAGTCCTCTTATGATTTGTCACTTCTCAAAAAGAAGTTGAGTCAGACATTTGATATGAAGGATTTGGGGGATGCCAAACATATTCTTGGCATGCGCATTACTCGTGATTGGAGTAAAAGATGCATATACTTGTCTCAAAGTGAGTACATATCCAAAGTACTTCATCGATTCAAAATGCAGGGTGGAAAGGCATTGAGTACACCTTTACCCACATATGTGAAATTGAGCAAGGATGACTGCCCCAAATCAGATGAGGAAAAGGAATTCATGACCAAAATTCCCTATCAGTGTGCTGTTGGTAGTCTCATGTATGCTATGGTGGCTACGAGACCAGACATAGATTTGCAGTGGGAGTTGTGAGCAGATATATGTCTAATCCTGGCAAGAAACATTGGGAAGCGGTCAAAATGATTTTGAGATATCTGAGTGGCACTAAGGACAAGTGTCTATGCTTAGGTAGAGGGAAAGCATCCATTATTGGTTACACAGATTCTGACTATGCTGGTTGTGTAGACAATCGTAAGTCTACATCAGGGTACATTTTTCATTTTGCTGGAGGTGCTATCTCTTGGAGATCTCGTCTTCAAGAATGTACACTTGTTTCCACCACAGAAGCAGAGTATGTTGCAACAAATGAGGCATGTAAGGAAGCATTGTGGCTTTCTCGTCTTGCTTGTGATATGGGTTTACCTCAGCATGTACCTCACTTGCTCAGTGATAGTCAGAGTGCCATTGCTTTGGCTAAGAATCCGGTCTATCATGCAAAGAACAAGCACATTGAGGCGAGGTATCACTTCATTAGAGATTGCTTAGCCACTTAGAGCATTATTCTTGAGAAGGTTCACACTCGAGATAATGCTGCAGATGCTTTGACTAAAGCTCTACCACAGGATAGCTTTCGACACTGTTGTCACTTGATGGGGGTTACTTGATTCTTGATCTTATGCAGTCACTTGTATACTATGTAACATGCCCATCAGGTGGGAGGTATAGTCTGTATACTTACACTCATGTATTCTTTATCATTCTTTATTTTTTCTCCCATAGTTACTCTGGCCATATTGGCCTTTAGTGGGAGATTGTTACCGTTAGTGTCCATGAGAAAGGCCAAATGGCCACTAGACACTTCTTTGTATATGTTCTTTAATAAAACATATAGTGGCCTGGTCAGTCACAGAGTATAAGTTCGACCACATTTGTAAGACCTAATAAGTCTGTCTTCGTGCTTCCAGTGTACTGTGTTTTCTGCATATTCTACAGCCTCTGTGCGGAGTACTGTGTGCGGCCTTAGGAGCTCGGCTTTCTACTCCGAGCATATCATCGTGGAGCTCTCGAGAAGGAGAGCACACTATGGTGCATCGCCATTGAAACACTTCACTCTTATCCTATCATGGGAGTTGGTAAGATCATTTTGACTACTGCTGATGACAGTTGTTTTACATTGTCGGATGCTTTATTTGTGCAAGGGATCAAGAAAAATGTGTTATCTGTTTCAACATTAGCCAAGATTGGCTTGGTTGTGAAATTTGTTGATGATAGATGTGCAGTTCATGATGTATCAAATGGCAATGTCATTATTTCTTCTGGAATTTTATGTTGTGGGTTGTATAAGCTCATATACTATGAGAAATCTATGAATGATTCAGCATGTTTAGCACATGATTCTCAGTCTACGTCAAATGCAAAGCTTTGGCATGCACACTTTGGTCATCTAAATTTTGCTAGTTTGCTACATGTGTAGAAATTTGAAATGGTGTCCTCTTTGCCTAAACTTGAGGTGCATGGTAAACATCTTTGTGAAGGTTGTGTTTTGGGAAAAATGCAGCATTCCTCCTTGCCAAAAGATGGTTCAATTTGAGGTACTTAAAAATTGCAGTTTGTTCACAGTGATGTGTGTGGTCCTATGTAGACACCTTCTTTGGGAACTATCTTTACTTCATGACTTTTGTCGATGATTTTCTAGGCATGCATTGGTATAGCCATTGAAAGCAAAGTCCGGAGTGTTTATGTGCTATCATGAGGATCTTAACTCACGTGCACACAGAGAAAATAAATACGCAAGGAGATGAGATAGAATGTAGTATTGGGTGCAATCTCCCCCCATGCACCTTGTTTCGACAATCCATAGAGTGCATGTATTTATAAGAATTTTTGATTATGTCGAAATAGTGGTTACATGGGAGGGCTTCAACAAGCATGCCTCTACATGGATTTATTTACAAACTATATAAAAACCCTTTCATGCCTTTCACGCCCTCACGAACCTTTAGCTCCTATATCAAAAACACCAAAACACATTAAAACATTAATAAATTAACACCCCAACAATTCTTTGTTCAGCACATTCCATAATTCATAACATGCCGCTCAGTTGAAAAAGCAACTGACCTCAGTTGATAAAAAAATAAACATGGATGGCCACTCACATGTTCCATCACTTAACGAAAATAAGCATGTCCCATGTAAAAACACATGCATGGAAATGTTCATGGAAGAGTTACATTAATTGTTTGTGTATGATATGCAAAAACTAAGAGGTCATAATGGGGTGTTAATTGTGCTTTATGTATCCATTAACATTCTTCAATAGAGTGATTTTTGTACTTAACTAAATATCAATGATATTGAGTACCTATGCATGTAATAGTGACATCATGATCAATTATTTTCTCAAGAACTAAGATTTCAGATTGTTCTTCAATTAAAGGAGGGTCATCAAGAAGTGGAGTGAGTGGTAAAGTTCCTTTAAATGTTTTAAGTAAACTAATATGAAAAGAGTTATGTATATTCTAATGATTTGGTATATCTAATTTGAATGAATTATCATTATTTTTTTGTATAATGTGAAACGGTCCATAATAGCGTGGTGCAAGTTTAATTTTAGGAAGTTGGAAATATTTTTCAGTTGTCTTTTAATAATACATAACAATACAATATCATTCTCCTTAAATTCCTTGGCTAATCATTTTGTATTGATATTATATGTATAACATTCTTGAGTTTCGCTAATCTGCTCATGAACATCACAAAGTATAGAAATGTGATCTTGAGCAATAGAATCAGCCATTGAAATATCAGTTTGGGTGAGTGTCATGGGAGCGAGAAGCTTTTTACCATAAACAATTTGAAAAGGTTCACACCCAGTAGTGGTGTGTGTGGTGTTATTGTAAGCAAATTGAAGCAATGGAAACTTTTGATCCTAATTAGTGGGATTACTTAATGAATAACAATGCAATAAATCGAGAATAGTACTGTTTGTAGCTTCACTTTGTCCATTACTTTCAGGACGAAATGCAGAGCTAAAATCTAATTTAGAACCAAAATGTTGGAATAAGGCAACCCAAAAATGATTACAAAATCTAACATCACGATCGGATAACATTACTTTAAGAAATCCATAATGTGAGATAATGCATTTAATGAATAATTTTGCAGCTTGAGGTGTAGATAAATTTTTTCTACAAGGAATGAAATATGCATACTTACTAAACCTATCAACTATTTTCCAAATCATATCATTCTGTGATGAAGTGATAGAAAGACCTATGATAAAATCCATAGAGATTTGTTCCCATGGTTCATTCAGAATGGGAAGTGGCATTAGTAATCCAAATGGTTTACCATGATGACGTTTTACACATTGACATACAATGCATTGAGAAACATAATGTGAAATATCTTTTTCCATGTCACATGGCCAAAAGAAGAAATCTTTGCAATCAAAAATGGTGCTCTATATGCCTCTATGACCCATGTAAGATGATTTCTTTGATGAAAAAATCTTTAAAATCTTGGGTTATGCATAATCGATGTTGAAAATAAAGGTACCCATGATGAAATGTATAATGTTTATCAGTTAAAGGTACACCATTGTTGAATCCATGCTATGCATGTGAGAAATACATATCAAATGCATTAGTGGAAATCATTTCTTGAAAAGAATGAATCTGGATGGCAGAAATACTATGCAAAACAACACAATGTGAAGGAAAATGGCTAAGAGCATCGGCTATGACACTTTCTTTACCTGGTTGATATTGGATCATGGGTTGGAAATTTTGAATGAACGAAGCCCATTTAAGATGTTGATTAGAAATTAAGGGTTGAGTTCATAAATGCTTAATAGCCTGTTGATCTGTTTTGATTAATACCTCAAATCCCATAAGATAGTGTTTCCAAATTCGCAAAGCATGCACAACTGCTAACAATCCTTTATCATATTTATGATTCTTTTCTAAGGGCTTAAGCTTCCTACTCTCAAATGCAATAGGATGATAATTTTGAATTAAAACAACACCTATTCCTGAACCACTAGCATCAGTAGCAACATGAAATGGTTGTGAAAAATCAGGTAAGTGTAAAATAGGTGCATGTGAAAGTGCATGTTTGAGTTTTTCAAAGGATTGCAAACAAGCTTCCTATAGAAACTAGCCAACCCAAGAAAATAACGAACATCATTGACTGATTGTGGTGTAGGCCATTCTACTATCACTTTAATCTTTTTTGGATCCACATGCACACCTTCACTTGAAATATTATGTCCTAGATATTCTAGCTTGCATTGAAAGAAGTAACACTTTTCAGGATTAACGTAAAGTGTGTTCTCTCTTAGCAAATGAAAAATTGTTCTAAGATGGTTCTCATGCTCACTATCATTCCTACTATAAACAAGTATATCATCGAAGAATACAAGAACAAAATCTTGGTAATCAAGAAAAATGTTTTCCATCATTCATGCAAATGTAGTAGGGGCATTAATAAGTCCAAAGGGCATGACTATAAATTTATAATGGCTGGTTTGAGTTCTAAATGCAGTCTTAAACATATCACTTTGTATCATATGAATATGATGGTAACCCGATTTTAGATCAATTTTACTAAAGACACGAGCTCCTCGTAATTTATCTAGAAGATTATATATTCAAGGAATAGGGTATTTATTCTTTATTGTGATCTTGTTAAGGGCCTTATAACCAATGCACATCCAATAAGTTTTATTTTTCTTCTCTACTGAGAGAGAACTGATGCTCCAAATGGGAGAGAACTAGGCCTTATAAGTCCTTTGTGGAGTAAGCCTTTCATTTGGTTTTTTATTTCCTTTTGACATAGTGGGTCATGCCTATAAAGTGCTTTATGAGGAGGAGAACTACCAAGAATTAAGTCTATGCTATTATGTGCATCGATAAGTGCATGAATATAATCATTTATGTCATTGACAAAATCAATGCATGAATTGAATCCTTTCCTAAATGCACGTTTTGCTTGAGTATGAATAATCAATGGAAATGGTTGGAAATCATGCTACGGAGACAAAGTAATGATTTGACCTTTAAATTCAAAGTTAAAGGTATATGTATGGTAGTCAATGGATGGTTTATAATGATAATGAAAAGGCATACCAACTATATCATTGTAAGATTGCAAAGGTGCAATTAAAAATGTTTGTGCATCTACATATGGGGTTATGCTAATCGTAACATCTTGCACTTCTTGTGTTACATTATAATGACTATCTTGAAATGCAACTTTCACTTTATACAAGGAGGGAAATGTTTTTAATTTTTCTTCTACTAATAAATGTGAAATGAAATCATGTGAGCTACCATCGTCATGTAAAATATTATTCAACTTGTTATTGATAGGACCTTGCATGCAAAGTAAAGAATGAATTGAGATATCGTTACCGAAGGTACTTAAGTCCTCCAATGCTTCCTCTGTCCAAACAGGTGGAATTTCTTCATTATGGGCCTCCATGTTATGCAATTGAGCTGCATCTGGTTTCATGCAAAGAGGTCACAATTGACACCATTTTTTGTAGGTCCAAGTTTACCACAATTCCAGCAGGTGATACATGATCGTTTCTATTGGGCATCTATCCCTGAAGTTTGGAGGGTAGGTGGTTTGGTAGGTTGGAGAGATGAAGCAACAAGTGTAGTTGAGTAATTGGATTGTGGAGGACGAGGAAAACTAGAGTAAGATGGGGCATTAAAACTACACTTCATAAGAAACATGGGTTTAACAAAAAGTGGCCATTGATGTGGTTGTTATAGATGGATCGACTTGGTTATTATGGATTGGAATTCCTTCTCTGCATCATAGGCAAAAGAGATAGCCTCGTTGAGCGTTGTAGGCTTGGATTCCCACTTCCAAACCATCTTCGTATTTTTGCTGCAAGCTATCCTCCAGTACATCTTTGAGCATTTGAAGCAATAATAAATTTTGCCTAAACTGCTCCGTGTAGGTAGTGAGCATGTCACCCTCCTTTCATGTAACGTTTGTCCATGCACATCAAACATGTAAATGATATTGAGGAGGAAGGAAATAATCCTTCACTTTATCTTGGAAAGCCTTCCACGTGGTTGGACAATCTGTACTGTGATGTAGGACATTCCACCAGAGCTGATCTTTTTCTACTAGATAGTTAGTGGAAAATTTGACTTTTTCACTTTCAGCATATGTTTCATTAGTATAAAATCATCAAAATGTGATACCCATGAAAGAACAAAAGGGCCATCCTTACAACCATCAAACCATAAAAATTGGTAATTTTTAACACCAATCTTGGAATGCATGCCATCCGTTTGGGTAGAGCCAATAGCTTTTACCACCCTCATAAGGTTATCTTCATCGGATTGCATCTTCTGAAGCACTTCATCACGTTCTCAGATCTCATCTTGAGCACCTCCAAGTTCGTTCCATAGGAGCTTGAGCTATTGCTCGAGTCTTAGCTTGGGTAGAGGTGACTCACTAAAATCCTCCATGGTGTTCATAGGGTCCATGCGTACATAGAGAACAAAACCCTCTCGCTAGATATGTTAATTTTTTTTTGAGATTTCTTGAATTAAAATGTAAAAGGAAGGGTTGGATTGGAAAACTAAGAAAGAGAAGAAAGTTGTGTTAAATATAAGAAAAGAGAACTAGAGTGACAACACAAAGAGATAGTGTAGTGGTAAAACATTTCCCTTGTATGAGTGATGTTGTGGGCTCAAATCCTCCCTCTCCGAGCCTCTTCTTCTTCTTCCTTGTGCTGTTCACATACTCTTGTAGACCTCAAACACCAACAAAGTGTTATTATATTTTAGTAGTGATGTATGTGGGCACAATAAGCACAAATGAGGTATTTTTTTGCCTCTTTAGGAGGTTTCGATTTCCATCTTCACTTAACAATACACTTTTTGCTGTGTTCCTTAGCTTCTTCTATCTCCTCTTGTTTTTGTGCAAAATCCAACAATCTATATCAAAGAAAATCATTGCTTCTTGAGGCATGTCACTGACACACTTAACTAACACTACCTCATATAATAACTAAAAGATCAATTTGAGCTCATCTTGGCCTCAAAATACACTATCATAGTGACTATATAAGCTTGTTTTCCATTTTGTCCCAAGTATATACATACTTTTATATCCATCAATACAAGTAGCTCAAAGTATGCTATGGATTGAGTAGAGCTCCATGTGATATTTCTCTTTAATGTTTTCGAGAAAGAATCAAATTTTTGCATCAAGGAATATTCACTATGCATGGTCGAGAATAATGATGTGTATTGCACGTTTTCTATTGAGGATAAGTTCATTGATTCCAACTAGCCATTGTAGGTATACATGATGCAACATGTATTGGTTGCAAAGGAATTGTGGAATATTGTGCAGGATGTTGAAATATGTTCTATCATATTAATAAATTTTCAAAATGCTGGTGGTCTTGAGGATGTTTGGTGCAATTCCTATAATGACTCCTCTTTAAAATCCATTTTGACTATTTTCAGTGCACCACAACACCTATGTCACTAGAGAGGAACTTGTTGATATATTTAGGTAGTGATGTGTGTGAACACACTAGGACCATCGAGGCACTTTTTCCCCTCTTTAGGAGGTTTCTTTCCCCAACTTGTATATATGCCTATCGCCCTAATGGACTACTTATCTTTATACATTCTCTAGTAATACATTCAGTATTGTGTGTTGTGCTCCAAGCTTCTTCTCCTTCCTTTTGATGTTTGTGTGCTTCTACAGACGTCTATCTCCAACAATTGGTATCAGAGTAGGCCGCCAATTCATCTAGGGTGTCATCTACACCTCTCCGATTGTAGTCTCAGATTCACACAAAATTTGGTGAGCATACTCAGGGTGTTTCAGAGATAAAAACTGCTTCGCTCTTTGGTGCCGAAATTGCAATCTGAGCTCGTTTCGGCCTTCGGATGCACTATCGTAGTGCTTGTGTATGCTATTTTGTCTTTTTGTGCCAAAGGTATATGCCAGTTTCTGTTCACCAGTATAAGCATCTCAAAGTCTGCTATAGGTTTAGCAGAACTCGTCAAGGCAGTTTCGTTCAACTTTTTGAGATACAGTCAATTTTCTACATCAAGGTATTTTAGTCATCGGCCATGGCTAAAAGCAGTGATGTATTTTGTATGTTGGTTATTGAGGATAAGTTGGATGGTACCAACTACCCATTGTGGGCTTATATGATGCGACATGTATTGGTTGCAAAAGGACTATGGAACATTTGTGCAGGGTGTTGAAAAATGTCCTATCACACCTGCAACTGTTACAACTAGAGGTACTGAAGCTAATGCAGAAGGTGTCGAAGATGATGATATTCTGCATATTGCTGTTTGTGCTATAGTTTCTGCTGCACCTACTGTAGAGCAAATTTGTTGGGATGGCAGAGATGCCCAAGCAGATGCATTGATAGCTTTGTCTGTCAAACATGCCATTATTCCTCACATTCGCTCTTGCGGAACAGCTAAGGATGCTTGGATACACTTACCACATTGTACCAAGCTAGGAATGAGGCTCGTGTTGCTTACATTCGAAAATAGTTGGAGAGTGAGCACATGAATGAAGGTGATTCTATGGACAATTTTCTAACAAAGATCAAAGACTTGAAGGAACAATTGATTTTTGCTGATGAGGTTATACCAGATAGCTCACTTGTGCAGACCGTTCTGAATGGTCTTCTTGATTTATATCAGAGTTTTGCTTCTACTCTTCGGTTGATGATGAAAGGCAATCCAAATGCGTTGTCATTTGAGGAGTTAGTCTTTGTTGTGCTGCAAGAAGATCAGTCCAGGTAGAACAGGTCCATTAAGCGTGTTGCAAATCAAGCTTTCCTGGCTAGTCAAAAGGGCAAAGGAAAATGGAGCTCTTCTACTAGTAAGGAGAAATTTGCAAATGCTTCACATTCGAAGAACCAAGATAAAGATGAGAAAAAATCAGAAAAGCAAAAATGTTTTGCAAGTACTGTAAAGGGAGTGATCATATCATAAAGAACTGTCCAAAATTGGTTGCTAAAGAGGCAAAGAAGAAAGAGGCTGGAATGGTTGTTGCAGAAGTCTCCACACCAAAAATGGAGTCTGCTAATCTTCTGTAGGAAGAAGAATGGGTGTCTACTACTGTTTGCAATTTTGACCCATCTTCTCATGACAGTGCATGTTTGTAGTAGATTCAGATGTTTGGTACTTTGAGAGTGCAGGGGTGACCAAACATATTACCTCGCAGTGCATTTTCTTCTCTTCACTCGAGCCTGCCCCTATAGGGAATACTATTACATGCACCAACAACTCCTGTTATCTTGTTATGGGAGTTGGTAAGATCATTTTAACTACTTCTGATGGTAATTCTTTCACTTTGTCAGATGATTTGTTTGTGCCAGGGATCAAGAAAAATTTGTTATCAGTTTCTGCATTAGCCAAGATTGGCTTGGTTGTGAATTTTTTGGATGATAGATGTATAGTCCATGATCTGTCAAATGGCGATGTGATTATTGCTTCTGGCATTCTATGTCATGGGCTGTATAAGCTCATAGACTATGAAAGATCTATAAATAATTTGGCATGTGCAGTACATGATTCTCGGGTTATGTCAGATGCAAAGCTTTGGCATGCACACTTTGGGCATCTAAATTTTTCTAGTTTGCTACACCTGCAGAAATCTGAAATGGTGTGCTCTTTGCCCAAACTTGAGGCACCGGGAAAACATGTTTGTGAAGGCTGTATTTTGGGCAAAATGTAGCATTCCTCATTTCCAAAAGATGGTTCAGTTTGGGCTGCTCACAAATTGCAGCTTGTACATAGTGATATCTATGGTCCTATGCAGACACCTTCTTTTGGAAATTATCTTTACTTCGTGACTTTCATCGATGATTTTTCTAGGCATGCATGGGTATATCCATTGAAGGCAAAGTCCGAAGTGTTCATGTGCTTCAAACAGTTTTTGGTTTTGGCTGAAAATCTGTCAGCATGTAAAATGAGCACCCTCTGTTCTAATCGAGGGGGGGAAAATATGTCTTCTGATTTTAATGCATTTCTGACTGAATGTGGAATAAAACACTAATGTATAGTGCTATATAAACCTCAACAGAATGGAGTTGCTGAACGAAAGAACAGGTCACTCATGGAGATGGTGAGGTGTATGGTAAAGATTCAGGCTTTACCACATGGTTTCTAGCTTGAGGTTGTCATGTGTGCAACATATGTACTTAACATGTGTCCCACTAAAGCACTGCAGTCTATCCCTCCATATGAGGCTTCACATGATCACCAGCCATTTGTAGCACATCTGCGTGTTTTTGGTTGTTTGGCATATGCATTAGTGCCTAAACAATATCGCAGAAAATTGGATTATAAAGGAGTAAAAATGTATTTTTATTGGGTACAGTTCTGAAAGGAAAGGCTATCGTCTATATCAACCATAGAGTAAATGCATTCTAGTTAGCCGTGATGTTGTTTTTGTGGAAGATGCTATTCATCCATTGCTTTCATGTTAAGGAGACATCTGTTAGCTCCAAAGACATGTATGATACTTTGTTGCCTCTTTTTACCAGTGGACAATCTAGTGTTGGTCCCAATGAGGCAACGTCTTAGCCTTTGCAGGTTTCATGTGATGATGCAGATCATTCCATTTCTGATGCAGATTTACAGGATGCACTAGTCAATGAGAGAGCTGATATTGAGCAGGCAAAAACTATTCCAAAATGGTTGGTGCAGACTTTGCATGATAGCAAATTGGATGCACCTCTATCATATCATACTCGCTCAGGCTCTCATAGTGCCTCTTTTGCATCAGATTGCTATGTTATGGCTGCATCTAGTCTTTGTGATGAGAATGAGCCTATTTCATTTGATGAAGCACAAAATTCAGAAAATTGGATGGCTGCTATGCAATCTGAATATGATGCTATAATGAAGAATGGTACTTGGTCTTTATATTGTTGAGAGATCCATGCTCCACCCTTTCCAACTTACTTTCATTCTCATGTAAGCACATATATCACACATGCAAGGGAATTCTCCCAAACTCCATATAAGCAAGGCCTCCCTTCACTCCTCACAAGTCATTCCACTCTAGCTCATTGCCAAGAGTGTGCTCCCACTCCTCATGGAGTCTCCATGCTCATAGAGCATTCTTTGTAAGTTCATTTCTATTTATTTCATTCATCATGCTTGCTTATCTTTTGTTCCTTCCTCCTTAGTTTGATTAATGTGTGATTAATAGTAGATTAGGAGTTGTTTTCTTTATTTCAACATGGTATCAGAGCATAGGTTAACTGTTTTTCTCTTTTGAGTTATGTGTTGTGTCATCTTCATCATTAGCATGTATTTTTTTCTTCTTAATCCCTTCCTCCCTCCCATAATTTCTTCAATAAGAGTGCTTCTAAGCACTAATTTTTTTTTTCCTATCACAATTTCTTTTTGTTATCTTAAACTTGATAATATTCTCACTCGTGTTGTTGTTCGACATTGAACTATTATTTAAGTAATCATAGTCCTTTATGTTTTGACTCCTTCATCATAATAACAAGTGCTTATGAGCACTATTAATCAGTAATAATCACTATTTTAGTGCTGTTTTAGTAATATTGTCAATCACAAAAGTGTTTAGCCCATGGAATATATTCTACATTTGCCATTATAGCTCCACAATCACCGATGATCATGGACATGGGAGTTGTGGACCACATACTCGTCTGAGGTGTTCCCATCTCAATATCTTCAAGAGTATGTGTACTCACCTTGTTGACATTGACAAAAATCTTGATGAAGATGTACTCATTGCCTTGCTACTACGAAGCCTTCCCCAGGATTCATATGGACACATCATCACCACACTTAGGCTTCTTCCACAACCAACCCTTAATGATGTTGAAGCTGCCCTCTTGGATGAAGAAAAGAATCTTTAACACCATAGCTACTCTCAAGAGAAAGCTTTGTTCAGCAAGAAGAATTCACCTCATCAAAAGTACAAACCATGTCATTTTTGCAAAAGAACAAATCACCCTGAAGAGAAATGCTACTACAAACCCAAGAAATATGCCAAGATTAGTGAAGAAATAAGTGATGGAGAATATGATGAGTCACCCAAGGCAACCGTTTGTAAAGAATATCTCTTTTAAAGCATCTCATTTACACCACCTACCCCATGATGTAAACCCTTTATATGTCTAGGGATCCCATATGTCCCTAGATCCCATTAAAAACCACTTGGATCCCATATGTCCAAGTTATGTCCAAGGATCCCATATGTCCTTGGATCCTAAAAATCAATGGACTAAGTGATCCCATATGTCACTAGTCCCCATATTAAAAACAAAAGGGTCATCACATGGAGGGGGGGTGTTGAGAAACCATGCTCCACCCTTTCCAACTTACTTTCATTCTCATGTAAGCACATATATCCCACATGCAAGGGAATTCTCCCAAAATCCATATAAGCAATGCCTCCCTTCACTCCTCACAAGTCATTCCACTCTAGCTCATTGCCAAGAGTGTGCTCCCACTCCTCATGGAGTCTCCATGCACATAGCGCATTCTTTGTAAGTTCATTTCTATTTATTTCATTCATCATGTTTTCTTATCTTTCGTTCCTTCCTCCTTAGTTTGATTAATGTATGATTAATAGTAGATTAGGAGTTGTTTTCTTTATTTCAACATATATGACTTGCCTCCTGGCAAGAAGGCCATTGGGACTAAGTGGGTATACAAGCTGAAGTGTAAGCCTGATGGTATAGTTGACAGGTGTAAGGTTAGACTTGTTGCAAAGGGTTATGCGCATGAAAGAGGCATTGATTTTGATGATACCTTTGCACCTGCTTGCCTAATGACTATAGTTTGTAGCATCTCTGGACTTGCAACTCATCATGGTTGGAATGTACATCAGTTGGATATTAAAACAACATTTCTGAATGGTGACTTGTATGAAGAAGTGTATGTTTTTTAGACTGTGGCTTTGTGCAAAATGGGCATGAAAACCAGGTGTGCAGGTGAAAAGAAGGCATTATATGGTTTAAAGCAAGCACCATGTGCTTGGTATGAGAAGATACATGCCTATCTGATTGCACATGGTTTTGAGAACAGTCCAATTAAAAGCACCTTATATGTTGAGCGTGCTAATGATGTGCTTCTGATTATTGTTGTCTATGTTGATGACATGTTGCTCACTGGACCTATTGAGAAGCATATTGTTGATTTTAAGGCTGATTTGCATGCCTCATTTGAGATGTCTGATTTGGTGCATTTGCATCACTATTTGGGCATTTAGTCTATGCAAGTTGATGGTGGAATGGATTTGTGTCAAATGAAATATATTGACACATTATTGTAGCATTTTGGCCTTGAAGACTGTGAGCCTATTGGCACTCCTATGGAGACATGCTCACGATTGAGTCTTCATGATGCTGGAGATGCATTTGATGCTATTCTCTATCAGTAGGTTGTTGGATGCTTGATTTACTTATGCATTACTCGACCATATATTTAGTTTTCTGTCTCACAGATGAGAAGGTTTATGCATTTCCCAGGAGTCAAGCATTGGCAGGCTATTAAGCGCATCTTTCGCTACTTGAGTGGTGCTCGGCTACTGGGGTTGTTTTATCCCAAGGGGGGATCACGACGGCTAGATTTGTATGCTTTTTTTGACTCTGATTGGGCTGGTTGCTATGACACTCGTATGTCCACTAGTGGCTTTTGCTTCATGCTTGGTAGCTCATGTATATCTTGGTTGAGAAAGAAGCAGCCTACTGTGGCCACTTCTAGTTGTGAGGCTGACTATAGGGAAGCTTTCATAATGATTGTTGAGTGTGCGTGGCTCAGACGCCTTATGGCTGATTTGGGTGTTGGTCAGTCTTCTGCCACCACCATCTTCAGTGACAATCAGAGCGCATTTGGCAGTTGTGAGGAACCCTGTGTTCCATGCTCACACTAAGCACATTGAGGTGCATTATCACTATGTCAGGGAGAGGTTCTCTGCTGGGGAGATAAGCTTGGCATATGTGCCCATGCAGGAGAACATTGCAGAACTTTTGACAAAGGCTCTGCCTAGGGAGAAGTTTGAAGCTTGCCACAAAGCTTTGGGCTTACTTTCTTTTGTGGAGTAATTTCCACATAGCTTGGCACTTCCTTATTCATGAGTGCCAGCTCCTTGTTCATCGCATCACTTCCAGGGGGGATTTGTTGATATATTTAGGTAGTGATGTGTATGAACACACTAGAACTACCGGGGCACTTTTTCCCTCTTTAGGAGGTTTTTTTCTCGGCTTGTATATACGCCTATTGCCCTAATGGGTTACTTATGTTTGTACATTCTCTAGTAATACATTCAGTATTGTGTGTTGTGCTCCAAGCTTCTTCTCCTTCCTTGTGCTGTCCGCGTGCTTGTGTAGACGTCTATCTCTAAGAGAACTTTGATGGGATGGTGGAGATGCATTGCACGTGTCTTGATTCTTTTTATCTAGCAAGAATTCCATTATCCATCATATTCACTCATTGAAAGAAAAAAGGATGCTTTAGATACCCTTGCCACACTCAGCCAAGAAATAAGGCTCATATTGCTTAATCAAAAAAGGATTGGAGAGATCATATATGAATGCAGTTGATTATGTACAAAATTTCTTCACAAATATAAAATATTTGAAAGCGTAATTGTTTTTTAAAAATAAAATTTTGCCAAATAGTTCAATAATGTGAATCATACTTAATAGTTCATCTGATTCTTATCAGAGTTTAGGTTCTTATTTTTTTTTATCAATGATGAAATGCAATCTAAATTAACTGACTGTTGAAGAGAAATTAATTTGTGTGCTACAAGAAGACTAATCTAGGTAGAACACATCTTTAATGTGTATAGCAATCAACATTAAGTTATAAGTCAAAAGGGTAAGGTTCCCTTCCTCTTGTAAGTAAAAATATGTACATGCATTGTGAAAGCTATCCTATACTCAGTCTCACAACTATAGCGCCCACATTAGGATGCATCCTGCTCAACTAAGATATGCATGAGCCACCAAGCATGAAGAAAAAACCACTTGAAGACACAAAGAGTGTCATTCCAAACCAATTCTATGTGAAAAAAAGCATTGAAGTCTAGCGATAATGACCCCCCTTGGGATAAAACAATCCAAGTAGCCAAGTGCCACTCAAGTAATGAAAGATGTGATTAATTTTCAACCAATGTACTGTTGGAGTACGTCTGCGGAAGCACACAAACAACACAAGGAAGAAGAAGAAGCTTGGAGCACAACACACAATACCGAATGTATTAATAGAGAATGTACACAGATAAGTAGCCCATTAGGGCAATAGGCGTATATACAAGCCGGGGGAGAAAACCTCCTAAAGAGGGAAAAAAGTGCCTCGACAGTCCTAGTGTGTTAACACACATCACTACCGAAATATATCAACAAATCCCCCCTAGGAGTGATGCGGTGAACAAGGAGCTCACACTCATGTATAAGGAAGTGCCAAGCTATGTGGAATCAATCCACAAAAGGAAGTAAGCCCGAAGCTTTGTAGAAAGCTTCAAACTTCTCCATAGGTAGAGCCTTCGTGAAAAGGTACCCAATGTTCTCCTGTGTGGGCACATATGCCAAGCTTATCTCCCCAGCAGAGAACCTCCCCCTGACATAATGATAATGCACCTCAATGTGCTTAGTGTGAGCATGGAACACAGGGTTCCTCACAACTACCAATGCACTCTGACTGCAGAAGACTGACCAACACCCAAATCAGCCATAAGGCATCTGAGCCACACACACTCAACAGTTACTATGAAAGATGCCCTATACTCAGCCTCACAACTGGAAGTGGCCACAATAGGCTGCTTCTTGCTCAGTCAAGATATGCATGAGCTACCAAGCATGAAGCAAAAACCACTAGTGGACACACGAGTGTCATAGCAACCAGCCCAATCAGAGTCAGAAAAAACATGCAAATGTGGTGGTAGTGATCCACCCTTGGGATAAAATAAACCAAGTAGTCGAGTACCACTCAAGTAATGAAAGATGCGCTTAACCACCTGCCAATGCTTGACTCCTGGGCAATGCATAAACCTCCTCATCTGTGAGACAACAGACTGAATATATAGCCGAGTAATGCATACGTAAATCAAGCATCCAACATCCTACTGATAGAGAATAGCATCAAATGCATCTCCAACATCATGATGACTCAGTCGTAAACCTATTTCCATAGGAGTGGTAATAGGTTTATAGTCTTCAAGGCCAAAATGCTGCAATAATGTGTCAATATATTTTGTTTGACACAAAGCCATTCCACCATCAACCTGCATAGACTGAATGCCCAACTAGTGATGCAAATGCCCCAAATCAGACATCTAGAATGAGGCATGCAAATCAGCCTTAAAATTATCAATATGCCTCTCATGAGGACCAGTGAGCAGCATGTCATCAACATAAACCACAATGATCAAAAGTACATCATTAACATGCTTAACATATAAGGTGCTTTCAGTTTGACTGTTCTCAAAACCATGTGCAATCAGATAGGCATGTATCTTTTCATACAAGCACGTGGTGCTTGCTTTAAACCATAGAATGCCTTCTTTAACCTGCAAACATGGTTCTCATGCCCTTTTTGCACATAGCCAGGGGGTTAAAAAACATACACTTCTTCATGCAAGTCACCATTCAGAAATGCTATTTTGAGATCCAGCTGATGTACATTTCAACCATGATGAGATGTAGTGCACAAATGCTACAAACAGTAGTCATTTGGAAAGGAGGTGCAACAGTCTCATAAAAATCAATGCCTCTTTCCTATGCATAACCCTTTGCAACAAGCCTAACCTTATATCTGTCAACTGTTCCATCAGGCTTATGATTTAGCCTGTATACCCACTTTGTGCCAATGGCCTTCTTTCCAGGAGGCAAGTCACATAAAGACCAAGTACCATTCTTCATTATAGCATCATATTTAGATTGCATTGCAACCATCCAATGTTCAGAATTTTGTGCTTCACCAAACGAAACAGGTTCAGTCCTATCACAAAGACTGGAGGCAGCCATAGCATAGAAATCTGATGCAAAACAGGCACTATGAGAGCTTGATTGAGTACAATATGATAGAGGTGCATCTAATTTGCTGTCACGCAAAGTGTGCACCAGCCATTTTGGCATAGTTTTTGCATGCTCAATATCAACTTTCTCATCAACAAGTGCGTCATGTAAATCTGCATCAGAAATGGAATGATCTGCATCATCACATGAAACCTACAAAGGTTGAGATGTTTCCTCATTAGAACCAACACTAGACTCTCCACCTGTAAAAAGAGGCAGCAAAGTATCATACATGTCTTTGGAGCTAGCAGATATCTCCTTAGTATATGAAAACAATGGCTAAATAGCATCTTCCACAAAAACAACATCACAGCTAACCAAAATGTGTTTAGTCTATGGATGATACAGACAATAGCCTTTACTTTCAGAACTGTACCGAACAAAAATACATTTTACTGCTTTATCATCCAATTTTTTGCAATGTTGTTCACGCACTAATGCATATGCCAAACAACCAAAAACATGTAGATGAGCAATAGATGGCTTGCGATCATGTCAAGCCTCATATGGAGTGATAGACTGCGGTGCTTTAGTGGGACACCTGCTAAATACATATGTTGCACACATAAGAGCCTCAAGCAAGAAACTATGTGGTAAGGCCCGACTCTTGACCATATACCTCATCATCTCCATGAGTGATCTGTTCTTGCATTCAGAAACTCCATTCTTTTTGAGGTGTATAGGGCATTGTACACTAGTTTTTTATCCCACGTTGAGCCAAAAATGCATTAAAATCAGAAGACATATATTCCCCCCCTCGATCAGAATGGAGGGTGCCCATTTTACATGCTGACATATTTTTAGCCAAAACCAAAAATTATTTGAAGCACATAAACACTCTGGACTTTGCTTTGAGTGGATATACCCATGCATGCCTAGAAAAATCATCAATGAAAGTCATGAAGTAAAGATAATTTCCAAAAGAGGGTGTCTGCATAGGACCACAAACATCGCTATGAACAAGCTGCAATTTTTGAGTAGCCTGAACTAAACCATCTTTTGGAAATGAGGAATGCTGCATTTTTCCGAAAATACAGCCTTCACGTACATGTTTATCGAGTGCCTCAAGTTTGGGCAAAGAGGACACCATTTCAGATTTCTGCAAGCATATCAAACTAGCACAGTTCAAATGACCAAAACATGCATGCCAAAGCTTTGCATCTGAGATAGCCTGAGAATTATGTACTACACATGCCAAATCATTCACTGATTTTTCATAGTCTATGAGCTTGTACAGTCCACGACATATAATGCCCGAAGCAATAATAACATCGCCATTTGACATATCATGAATTGTACATCTGGCATCAACAAATTTCACAGCCAAGCCAATCTTGGCTAATGTGGAAATTGATAACAAATTCTTCTTGATCCTTGTCACAAGTAAAGCATCTGACACAGTGAAAGAACTACTATCAACAGTAGTCAGGATGATCTTTCCAACTCCCATGATAGGATAAGAAGAGTTGTTGACGCATGTGATAGTATTCCGTGTAGGGGCAGGCTCAAGTGAAGAGAAGAAACTACGTTGTGAGGTAATATGTTTGGTCACCCCAGTATCAAAGTACCAAACATCTAAGTCTACTGTAGACATGCACTGTTCATGAGAAGAAAGGTCAAAACTGCAAATAGTAGTAAATGCCCATTCTTCATCCTGCACAAGGTTAATAGACTCTATTTTTGGAGTAGAGGCCTCTACAACAACCATTCCAACCTCTTTTTTCTTTGCCTCTTTTGCAGCCAATTTAGGACAGTTCTTTATGATATGATCATTTGCTTTATAGTACTTGCAAAACAATTTTTGCTTTTCTGATTTCTTCTCATCTTTGTCTTCCTTCTTCGAATGTGCAAAATTAGTAGATTTCTACTTACTAGTTCAAGAGCTCCATTTCCCTTTGCCCTTCTGACTAGCCAAGAAAGCTTGAGCTGCAACATGCATAATGGACCTGTTCTGCCTTGACTGATCTTCCTACAACATAACAAAGACTAAATCCTTAAATGACAAGGCATTTGGATTGCCTTTCATCATCAACCAAAGGGTAGAGGCAAAACTCTGATACCAATTAGGAAGACCATTCAGAACGGTGTGCACAAGTGAGCTATCTAGTATAACTTCATCAGCAGAAATCAGTTGTTCCTTCAAGTCTTTGATCTTTGTTAGGAAATTGTCCATAGAATCACCTTCTTTCATGTGCTCACTCTCCAATTGTTTTCTGAGGTAAGAAACACGAGCCTCATTCCTAGCTTGGTACAATGTGGTAAGTGTATCCCAAGCATCCTTAGCTATTCTGCAAGAGCGAATGTGAGGAATAATGGCATGTTTGACAGACAAATCTATGAATGCATATGCCTGCGCATCTCTGCCATCCCAACGAATCTATTCTGCAGTAGTGCAACAAAAATCGTAGCACAAACAAGAATCTGCAAATTATCATCATCTTCAACAACATCTCCATCAGCTCTAGCACCTGTATTTGCAGTACCTGTATTCGCAGGTGTAAGAGGACGTCTTTCAACACCCTACACAATATTTCCACAATCCTTTTGCAACCAATACATGTCACATCATATAAGCCCATAACGGGTAGTTGGTACCATCCAACTTATTCTCAATAGTCAACATACCGAATACATCACTACTTTCAGCCATGGCTGGTGACTAAAATACCTTGATGCAAAAAATTGACTATATCTCAAGACGTTGAACAAACCTGCCCAGAGGAATTCTGCTAAATGTGTAGCAGACTTCGAGACGCTTATATTGGTGAACCAAAACTGGTATATACCTTTGGCACAAAAAGATGAAATAGCTTGAACAAGCACTATGATAGTGCATTCGAAGGCCGAAAGGAGCTCAGATTGCGATTTCTGCACCACAAAGTGAAGCAATTTTGATCTTTGAAAGACCCTCAGTATGCTCACCAAAATTCATACGATTCTGAGATTGCAGTCAGAGGAGTGTCGACGATGCCCTAGATGAAGCGCGACCTGCTCCCATACCAATTGTTGGAGTTAGATGTCTGTAGAAGCATGCAAACAACACAAGGAAGAACTTAAGAAGCTTAGAGCACAACACACAATAATGAATGTATTACTAGAGAATGTACAAAGATACATAGCCCATTAGGGCAATATGCATATATACAAGCTGGGGGAAGACAACCTCCTAAAGATGGAAAAAAGTGCCCTCACGGTCATAGTGTGTTTACACACATCACTACCTAAATATATCAACATGTAACTGTGCAATGCATAATCTTACTCATATGAGAGACAACAAATTGAATAGTAGGATGTGCATGCATAAGTAAATCAAGCATCCAAGCGCTAATCAAGAACAAAATCAAATGCATCTCCAACATCATGAAGACTTAAACATAAACATGTTTCCATGGGAGTGGCAATAGGTTTGCAATCTTCAAGGCCAAAATGTTTCAATAATGTATCAAAGTACTTTGTTTGATAGAAGGTTATTCTCCCATCAACTTGCATAAATTGGATGCCCAAATAAGGATGCAAATTCTCCAAATTTGAGGTCTCAAAAGAGGCATGCAAATCAGCCTTAAATTGGAAAATTTGATTATTCTTAGGACAAATGAGAAGCATATCATCAACATATACAAAAATGATGAGAAGTACATCTACATGCTTGACATATAAGGTGCTCTCTGTTGGACCATTCTCAAATCTGTGTGCTAGCAAGATGGCATGTATTTTTTCATATGAAGCACATGGAATCCATACAATGAATTTTTCAACTTGCAAGCTTTGTTTTCATGTCCTTTCTACACAAAGGCATGAGGTTGAAACACATACACATCTTCATGTAAATCACCATTTTTTGATGTTCAACTAATATACATTCCAACCGTGATGAGTTGCAAGATCACAAATGCTATGAACAGTGGTCATTCAGCATGTGAGGGCAAAGCTCTAATCAAAATCAATACCCTTGAGTATAACCTTTGGCAACAAGCCTAGCCTTATACCTATAAGTTGTTCTATTAGGCTTATATTTTGGTATATATACCCATTTAGTGCCAATGATATTTTTCCTAGCAGGCAAATCACATGAAGACCAAGTACTATTATTCATAATAAGCATCATTTTCTAATTGCATAGCAGTCATCCAATTTTTTGGATTTTGTGCTTCATCAAAAGAAACATGCTCATTCTCATCAGAAAGGTTAGAGACAATCATTGCATAACAATGTGATGCAAAAAAAGCTTATGAGAGCCCGCATGAGTTTGACATGACAAAGGTGCATCTAACTTGCTACCTGTCAAAGTCTACACCAACAAATTTGGCATATTTTTTGACTCCTCAATGTCATCTCTCTCATCAATAAGTGCATCATGTAAATGTCTTTCTCCTTATTTATTTTGCAAATCTCTAGATAATTTTGATCAAGGTGCATCTTCTAGAGGTTTATTGCATTACAAAGAAAATGTCAAAATGCATGGATATGAGGTGATACATAAAACTTCACTACAACTTATAGTTTGTAATCACCATGTTGCATTTCTAGGGAATCCATAAACAAAGTTTGGTATTGAACAAAGTCAGTTATAACTAGAATATAACAACCCCTCAAATAGCAAGGCCCACTTGTTAATGAAACTTCACACTTAGAAAAGAATGAATATATATATATATATATATATATATATATATATATATATATATATATATATATATATATATATATATATATATATATATATATATATATATATATAATACAAATATTTATAACTCGCCTCTCAACATATGGGTAAAAATTATATTATATATCCATTGTGAATTTGTTTTGGAAGTTATCAGTTTTGTCATGCTTGTACATAATGCACTATGTCATACGTGGATCCAAGATAAATACTTTCTTTGAAACATTCTCTTCACAAAAGAGTATAAACGTAAAAAAATATAATCCCAATGAGATACTCTTTCTTTTAAAGAGTATAAACGTAAAAAATATAATCCCAATGAGATATATCAACAGTTTTTGCCCAAAACTAAATAAATAATGATTATAGATTATGAACTAGAAATAATACCTAAGAGATGTGTTGAAAATAGTGTCAAAGATTTCAACATTAGAATCTCTCAACATGTTGTTGCCTTCAGGCTTATGCCTAGTTGGTATTCCTGCTCCCATGGAATTGAAGCTTTCACAATGATTTGGCTATCTGCATTCTTAAGTAGTTCTAAATTTGCTTTCCTAAGATTATGAAGGTCTTCAAGAATAACAACTTCTGACATCATGTTTTTCTTTCTCTTTTCTTCACGATCCTCTATGATCATAATAAATAAACTATATATAAGTTTTCACTATATATTTTGATTCAAATGTACCCTAGATAAGGAGTTTCACTATAGATTTTGATTCAAATGTACCGTACATTGAACTAACATAGGATTTCCCACAACCTAGGGATAATATATATAGATAATATAAGTACATTAAAAACTAAGGGTCTCGCATACTTGGACCATTGGTATAGATAATAGGAAATTACAAGATAAAAGGAACTCCACAACCCGAGTTTAGGCATGAAACATAGTATTAGAATTACAAGACCCCCTTGAAGTGGATAGACAAGATATAAGAAAAGAATAAAAGTAATATCATAATATGTGACTTCAAGACAATATGGCAAAAAAAATTATGGGGTAGACTGGACAAGACAAAGTTGGAACTACACAAAAGCACCAATTTGAACTAGAAACTAATTACTTGAGGCCACGACTTCTTGAGCTCTCAAGACTAGCATTAGCAAGAATTAAAAACTCTATAATGAGCCCCTCCTAATATAAGTGTTAGAGGGAAGTCAAGGTTCTTCTAAACTCCATGATGACATCATTCATGAAGGAGGTGATAACATTGCATAGATTCAAGAAGCCTTCATGAAGGTATGATAAGAACTAGTTCGCATGGGTAATTGAGATCCCTCAATTAATGATTAAAGTATAGGGTAATTTGCATGATCATGATACATATCCATGCAAAGAGATATAAGTGCGATCTTTAATGATGAAAGTAGGCATGCATAGCTCTTATTGAATAAAAGAGGGTTTCAAGATGAGATGAAAAGACTATCATTATCTCACTATTTTCTACATGCATTGGAAGCAATAACTTTCAAGATTTCCATCATTGTTTAATTATTGCATCATGTACCATATGTATTTTGCATCATGTGATATAGAATGATAAGTGATGTTGTTTAATTGGATTGTATTGGTACATAATAAATTTCTAAGGCATACGTATGTCTCTCTTGGCATGCTTTCTAGCAAAACGTTTGTTTTTTTTCAACTCAAATGAAAACTATAGTTAAGATAAAACAAAGAGAAATACAAGAAGATAAAAAAGAGTTATAATATAGGTTAATCAACATGTCATCCTAGAAATCTGATGATGAAGGAAGTACCTCTCAAGAAAACTTTGCATGTAAAGGTAGACGCTCAAGAGGAAGAGGAAGAGGAGGTAGACAAGGCAAGGGGAGAGCTCAAACTCACCACCCTATGCTATATGTGGTATAACCAATCACATTATAGAGAATTCTTTTAGGAACCCAAGGAATCAAAGAGGAAGATGATACAAAAGAGGAGGCTATGGAAACTCATGAGAAAGATTCAACAATTCTTGTGGATATAATAACAAATCATACAACAAAAACTATGAAGGTGGATAAAAAGGATGGAGAGACTACAACAACTATACAGATGATCGAGCTCAAGAAGATTCAATTCTTCTCATGAACATTACTATGAAGGATGGTAACACATATGAGCATTGTTGAAGATACACTCACGAATTTGACAAACAGACATAAAAAAAAAAGGGGGAGCAGAATCAGAGAAAATCAAAAGCCTTAGTGGAAGGACAAATCCACGACCGTTATGTACAGTACAGAATCTCCCAGGATCAGAATACGGTACGCCGAATCAAACTGTACATAGAGAGAACGTGCAAAGGAATAATAGAAGGGAAGTGCGAACAAGAACGTGCTTAAGAAGAGCACGCAGTATAAATAAGAGTAAAAACAGAAGGGAGAGAGAGCGGAAGTATGTATGTGCGAGAATAGAGAATAGAGATATAGCAGATGCGCAGAGACGCAGAGTTATAGACAGAAGACGCCATAGATCGCGTATGTAGACGAAGACGCCAGAGATCGCGTATGTATAGATGAATAACAGAAGCCTGAGATATCGGGTATTCATCTGAGAGAAAGATGGTAATAAGAAACTACTCAGTATAGGAGAGTTTCTGTAGCTTGAGCAAGAAGAGGCCAAGCTTACTTGTACACATCTTCTCTAATAGAAAACACATGTTCATGTGGATGTTCGTGCGTGCTATTTATATGTGCTAGAAACAGAGTATGTTTATGTTACAGTTAAAGTTAGTTAACAGTTAACATTTTCGGTCAGTGATGGTAACAGTAAACGAGAAATTTCCGGTAGAAGAACAAAGTAGATCTCGCAGAGTAATGCAAAGTTTTGTATGAGAGATAGCTCATCCTGTAGCTAGACATCTCTACTTTCAGTTGATCAAAGTTTCCGGTGAAAAAGATATCTATACATAGTACAAAGTGTGACCGGAAAGAGTCTGTCTGAACTAGTGGAGTTTTTTCTTAAACTTCAGAAAGTGTTCAGAAAGTTAAGGAAGCTTTTGCGTCACCTCCTTACCTCATGTATGTTTACTTGAAGTAATTATAAATAGATTTGAAGTTCATTTCGGTACAATTCCGGTACGACTACGGTGTCAGTCCAGTGACAGTCACGGTGAAGTTTCGGTGAAGTTTTCCAGTAAATTTAGAGCGCAGTCTTTTATGTTGAGCGCTAGACTTTGCTAAGCTATTGATTATTACAGAAGTATTCTGAATCACTCTAGCTTAGTTCTTCTTGGGCGTGGCGGTTTCCGCAAGGCTCAGCCTTCGTCGCGTCGACAAGGAGTGGTATCAGAGGAAAGAAAGTATACCACATTTCCGCTACAGTGGTATCAGAGCCAGAGTCAGAGTCAGAGCCAGGCATAGCTAGTCAGAGCCAGAGCTAGGCATATCTAATCAGAAGCCCAGAGTATTCACCATTACTAGAAACAAGAGCCGGTTAACCACAACGAGTGGAACCAGAACGAGAAAGATTCTGAAGAGCAGAAAGATTCTCAAAAGCTCACCGGAAGTAACAGAAACAAGAAGATCATGGCAGACCATGTTACTATTGATAAGTTGGATAGAGATAATTATCCCGCTTGGGTAATGCGCATGGAAGCCTTACTTATGAGTAAGGACTTAATGATGTACGTGACCGGAGAAGAAAAGAAGCCGACCTTTGAAGATGATAGTCAACCGGAAAAAGAAGAATTAGAAGCCTTGAAGCTGTGGCAGAAGAAAGATGCAACGGCAAGAGCCTACATCTATAATACCGTAACAGATCATCTACTACCACATATTAGAGGTCTGGAGAAAGCAGAGGACATATGGAGTGCATTGGAAGATCATTTCCAAAATACTACGAAATCCAGGAAGGCTAGTTTATGGTCCGAATTTACGACATTCAAAAAGAAGTCGAGTCAAAGCATAAGTGACTATGTCACTAAAATGAAGGATCTAGCAGATAGTCTTGGATCCATAAATGAAGAAGTCGAAGATCATAGATTGATAGCGCAAGTGCTCACAGGGTTGAGAGGAGATGAAAGGTGGAAACCTTTCGTACTATCAACTGAACTCTCCTTAAATCATTTTGTGCCAGATTTAAATCAGTTGCTTGGTTTGATGCTCACATATGAGCAAGACCTGAAAGGAGATGCAGATAAAGGACAAAGCTCTGCAATTTACATGAAGAACAAAAAGAAAGACAAAAGTAAGACAAAAGACGAAGAAGAGTCGAGTTCTCAGGCCTATTACGCAAGAGGTAAAGGCACTGGCAGAGGAAGAGCAAGAGGCTTTGGAAGAGGAAGAAGTAACCAGAATACCAACAAGAAGGCTTGCTGGATCTGTGGACTCAGTAATCACTTGGCTCATGATTGCTGGCACAATCAACAAGGATCAAATCAAAATCAAAACAGTAATAGCAGAGGCAGAAGCGGAAGATATCAAAGAGGAAGACAAAATCAAAGAGGAAGCTATGGTAGAGGTGGAGTGAGAAGTTGGGGACAGAATCAATCCTACAACACCACCTACAACAACTACGCAAACGACACACAGAATGAAAGTCATACATCGTTGATGATGAACTCTATCAGCACATCGGAAAACGAAGACCTAAAGGTATTTTACATCGATTCTGGATGCTCTAATCATCTGTCAGGAAATATAGAACTAATGTCAGAACTAGAAAAAGGTAGTTCTAGTCACACTGTTCAAACAGGTGACAATACGAGACACAGCGTACACTCAATTGGGAAAGTGAAATGCAAGAGTGGAGCAGATTTGCTAACCAATGTTTTATATGTTCCAACAATACCGAAAAACTTGATTAGCGTGGGACAGATAGTTGAGAAAGGCTTTCAGGTCAGATTTACAAACAAAGGAGTATTTGTAGAAGATCCCGAGAACGGATACAATCAGATCGTTTCTGGGAAGAAAGAAGGAAGACTCTTTACTCTAAGAGTACAAGGGAACATTGGCCAAGCGTTGCTCACACATGGACAAAAGGTAATTACAGAACTTGATTTATGGCATAAGAGATTGGGTCATTTCAATGAAAAAGGAATTAAAGCTATGATAACGAATAAGTCAGTATTGGGATTACCAAATATACAGAATCAACATATGATTCATAAGTGTGAAGCATGTCAATTGGGAAAAGCCCACAGGCTACCTTTCCAGAAGAAAGGATTCAAACATGATGAAGTACTCGAGCTTATTCATACAGATGTATGGGGGCCAACGAAAGAAGGATCAATCAGCGGATCAAGGTACTATGTTCTATTCATTGATGATGCAACAAGGTGGATAACTCTTTATGTTTTAAAAGAAAAATCAGAAGTGTTTGGAGCCTTCAGGCATTTTCATGCATATGCTGAAAGACTTACCGGACGAAAACTTAAGAGACTGAGGTCTGATGGAGGGGGAGAATACTTCTCCCGAGAATTCAATGACTATCTTTGGAATGCAGGTATTAAAAGAGAAATAACCTGCAGATATACACCACAACAAAATGGAGTAGCAGAAAGAAGGAACCGAGTTCTAGTTGAATTTGCACGAGCTATGCTAAATGAAAAGGATTGTCCAAATTATCTTTGGGCTGAAGCTGTAAACACAGCTACATACTTGGTAAACAGATTACCATGTACAACATTGGAAGGTATGACCCCCTATGAAGCATGGTGGGGAAAGAAGCCAACACTTGATCACTGCAAAGTGTTTGGATCAGTAGCGTATGCTTATGTACCGTCTCAACTCAGACATAAGCTTGAACCAAAAGCAGAAAAATATGTGTTCGTCAGATATGATGAAAAGCAGATGGGATACAGGTTATGGAATCCTTTAACCAAACAATTTACTGTGTCCAGAGATGTTACATTTGATGAACAGAAAAGCTGGTATGCAGATCAAAGTCATACGACTGAAGAATTTGAAGAAGAAATAAAAAGAAGAGAGAAAGGGAAATCAATTGTTCAGGTAAACAGAGATGAAAACCATATGCAGGCAAGTACGTCCAGGAACGGATCAAGTATGAGAAATGAAGACAATGAAGAAGTGCATTCAGATACATATGAAGAGTTTGAACCAAGAAGGTCAAACAGGAATAGAAGACAACCAGAAAGGTACTCGTATGATACGTCATACATAACTCAGAAAGACTATGCATATATGGTGAAAGATGATGAAGAACCACAGAGCTCTGATGAAGCAAAAGGCAAGAAGCAATGGGAAGAAGCAATGGAAGAAGAAATTAGCGCACTGGAGGAGAACAAGACATGGGAACTTGTTCCGAAACCAAATGGTAAGAAAGTAATCGGAAATAAATGGGTGTTCAAAATAAAGAAATTTGCAAATGGAAGGATAGCCAGATACAAAGCGAGGCTGGTAGTCAAAGGCTATGGCCAGACGCATGGCATAGATTATGACGAGACGTTTAGTCCGGTGGCAAGGATGTCAACCATAAGAACAGTAATCGTTGTAGCTGCATCAAAAGGATGGAAGCTAAGTCAGCTAGATATAAAGAACGCATTTCTGAATGGATACATTTCTGATGAAGTGTACATGGAACAACCTGAAGGGTTCGAAAGTTCCAGATACCCAAACTTTGTTTGCAGATTAAAGAAAGCACTTTATGGACTGAAGCAAGCTCCAAGAGCTTGGAATTACAGACTTGTGAAATATCTAAACGAACTTGGATACCAAAGTTCGAAAGCAGACGCAAGTCTACTCATAAAGAGAACAGAAGAAGGTATGATCTACATTTGTATTTATGTAGACGACTTAATAATCACAGGAACATCAGATGAAGGGATTACAGAAGTGAAGAAACTACTCGAAAGAGAGTTCAAGATCAGTGACCTAGGAAAGTTGTCATACTTTCTAGGAATGGAAATCACATACTCAAATCATGGTGTATATGTGACACAAGAAGGGTATCTCCTAAACTTACTGAAGAAGTTCAATATGGAGAACTGCAGAGAAGCTTCAACACCGCTTGAAGTAAATCATAAACTCAGCAAATACAGTGGAGCAGAGTTTAAAGATATGAAGAAATATCAGTCATTAGTAGGAAGTTTAATTTATGCTACGCTAACAAGACCGGATCTTAGTTATGCAATAGGAGTTCTCTCACAATTTATGCATTGTCCGACAGATCAACATTGGGTTGCAGGACAAAGAGTTCTTAGATATATTAAAAGAACTGTAAAAGAAGGATTATATTATCCTTTTACGTCCGACATAAAGCTCAGAGCATACAGTGACTCAGACTGGGCTGGAAGTCAAGATGACAGAAGGTCAACACACGGGTATATGATATACCTAGGAGATAAGCTGGTAAGCTGGTGTTCAAAGAAGCAACACACAGTAGCGTTATCATCAACAGAAGCAGAGTACAAAGGACTTGTAGAAACAGCAAAAGAAGTAATATGGATGCAGACCTTGTTCAAAAGCATGGGTATTGATCAAGGTATACCTATTATACATGGAGATAATATGAGTTCGTTATATCTTGCAGCAAACCCAGTATTTCATGCAAGAACAAAACACATAGAGATTCAATATCATTTCTTGAGGGAAAAGGTAATGGAGAAGGAGTTAGAAATTGTATACACTCCGACAAAGGATCAGATTGCAGATATGTTAACAAAGAGTTTGGATCGAACAAAGACAAGCAGATTCAAAGAAATGGTAGGTATAAGAGAAAGAAAGATATATGAAAGATCGGAAGATGTCAAATTAGTGATTGAGGGGGAGCTGTTGAAGATACACTCACGAATTTGACAAACAGACATAAAAAAAAAAGGGGGAGCAGAATCAGAGAAAATCAAAAGCCTTAGTGGAAGGACAAATCCACGACCGTTATGTACAGTACAGAATCTCCCAGGATCAGAATACGGTACGCCGAATCAAACTGTACATAGAGAGAACGTGCAAAGGAATAATAGAAGGGAAGTGCGAACAAGAACGTGCTTAAGAAGAGCACGCAGTATAAATAAGAGTAAAAACAGAAGGGAGAGAGAGCGGAAGTATGTATGTGCGAGAATAGAGAATAGAGATATAGCAGATGCGCAGAGACGCAGAGTTATAGACAGAAGACGCCATAGATCGCGTATGTAGACGAAGACGCCAGAGATCGCGTATGTATAGATGAATAACAGAAGCCTGAGATATCGGGTATTCATCTGAGAGAAAGATGGTAATAAGAAACTACTCAGTATAGGAGAGTTTCTGTAGCTTGAGCAAGAAGAGGCCAAGCTTACTTGTACACATCTTCTCTAATAGAAAACACATGTTCATGTGGATGTTCGTGCGTGCTATTTATATGTGCTAGAAACAGAGTATGTTTATGTTACAGTTAAAGTTAGTTAACAGTTAACATTTTCGGTCAGTGATGGTAACAGTAAACGAGAAATTTCCGGTAGAAGAACAAAGTAGATCTCGCAGAGTAATGCAAAGTTTTGTATGAGAGATAGCTCATCCTGTAGCTAGACATCTCTACTTTCAGTTGATCAAAGTTTCCGGTGAAAAAGATATCTATACATAGTACAAAGTGTGACCGGAAAGAGTCTGTCTAAACTAGTGGAGTTTTTTCTTAAACTTCAGAAAGTGTTTAGAAAGTTAAGGAAGCTTTTGCGTCACCTCCTTACCTCATGTATGTTTACTTGAAGTAATTATAAATAGATTTGAAGTTCATTTCGGTACAATTCCGGTACGACTACGGTGTCAGTCCAGTGACAGTCACGGTGAAGTTTCGGTGAAGTTTTCCAGTAAATTTAGAGCGCAGTCTTTTATGTTGAGCGCTAGACTTTGCTAAGCTATTGATTATTACAGAAGTATTTTGAATCACTCTAGATTAGTTCTTCTTGGGCGTGGCGGTTTCCGCAAGGCTCAGCCTTCGTCGCGTCGACAAGGAGTGGTATCAGAGGAAAGAAAGTATACCACATTTCCGCTACAAGCATGTGTTTTATATAGACTCAAGATGCTCAAATCATGTGGTAGGAAATGTGGTTCTACTCTCAGATTTGGAAGACCCAAAAAATATACATGAAGTCCAAAGTGGAGATGACATAAGGCATCTAGTTGAGAAGATAGGTAATGTGAATGCTAAAAATGGTAATATGAACTTACTAAGCAAAGTACAGTATGAGCCTTCTATTTCCAAGAATCTCATCATTGTAGCTCAAATTGTTGAGAAGGGTTTACAAATAGATTCACCAAGCATGGAGCATTTGTTGAAGACCCACGTTAGGGATTTAAGAAGATAATAAGAGATTATTCACCTTTTAGCTCCAAAACCCAAGAACATTGCATTATTCAGTTATGGCATCCAAATTCTATGTGAGTTAGAGATTTGGGACAAGAGATTAGCTCACATAGGAGATCTCTGAAAAATTAGTAGGGACCAAAGTGTACTTGTTCTACCAAATATATCTAAATAACATATGATATATAAATGTCGTGCTTGTCAATTTGGTAAGTCACACAGATAACCATTCACCAAGAAAGGCCACATGGAGACCTATTGGAATTGTTCCACATAGACATATGGGGACCAAGCAAGGAGGCTTCAATCTCTGGATCAAGGTACTATGTGTCATTCATAGATGATTGTAGTAGATGGACTATCGTATATTTTATGAAGCATAAAGGTGAACTGTTTTTAGGTTTAAAAACTTATTTGGCTCTTGTTGAGAACCAAACATGTAAAACCCTAAACATACTAAGATCAGATGGATGGGGAGAATAATTCTCCCATGACTTTGAGTATTATCTCCAAGAGAGAAGAATAAAAAAGGAAACAAGCACCAGATATACCCCTAAGAAAAATGGAGTGGTGGAGAAAAGGAATAGAACAATTATGGAGGTTGCATGGTTAATGCTAAATCAAACAAAACTCCCCAACTACTGGTGGGTAGAGGTAGTATCAACAACTACTTATTTGGTCAATAGACCTCTATGAAAGGCTCTAGATGGAATGACCCCATATGAGGCATGTAAAGGAAGAAGACCTAGCCTTGATCATCGTAAGATGTTTGGGTGCATTGAGGCAAATTTGACCCTAAGGAAGAGAAGTGCATCTTCATTGGCTATGACCTTAACCAGAAAGGTTATAGGTTGTACAATCCAAGCAACAAAGTATTCATTGTAAGTAGGGATGTCGTGATTGATAAAAACAAGTCATGGTTTGAAGATGATTGGAGGAGGATGAAAATACCTTATGACCTCAAGAGCACTTTTTGACTTTATCAAAGAGGAATGAGCACACACTTGAAGCATCGAGTGACTCTAAAGATGATGAGAAGACTCCAAGAGGAGAAATAAATTCTTTGCTAAAGGCAAAGCCAAAGTACATGAGTTGAGGGATGTGGCAGAATCCTCCCAACAAACAATTAGAAGGTCAACTAGAGAGAAGAGGAAGGCAAAAAGGTATGGCAATGACACTTCATTGGTTACTAAACATTCTATGTATCTAGTGCATGACTCAAATTCCAAGGAGCCCTCATCATATGAGGAAGCAGAGAAGAAGTTGGGATGGATTAATGCCATGGAGGAAGAGATTGATGCCTTATAGGAAAATCAAACTTGTGAATTGGTGCACAAGACTCCATCTATGAAGATCATATGTTCATGGGGAATATACAATGTAAAGAAAAACTCTAATGGGTCTATAAAAATGTAAATAGCAAGAATTGTGGCCAAAGGGTATGCACAAACACAAGGACTTGATTATGAAGAAGCTTTTTTACTAGTTGCAAAGATGCCAACCATCATAGTGTTGATGAGTGTTGTAGCTTCCAAGAATTGGAAGATATACAAAATGGATGTAAAAAATGATTTTCTAAATTGATGAATATATGAGGAGGTGTACATGGCTCAACCTCTTGGTTTGTCCTAAGTATGTATGTAGGCTAAGAAAGTCTTTTTATGGTCTAAAGCAAGCCCCTAGGGCTTGAAATCATAAACTTGTCACATATTTGTAGGATGAGGGTTTCAATGGGAGAAAAGCAAATCCTTCCCTCTTCATCAAGAGAAATCAAGATGAATCCATATACCTATGTTGATGACATCAAAATTACAAGTAATGATGCTGAAGGAATAAGGAAGATTAAGCTTTAATGAAAGAGGAATTCAAAGTCAGTGATCTAGATCTATTCACATACTTCCTAGGGATTGGAATTGGTATACATAGAAAAGGGAATGTATCTTACTCAGAGAAAGTATATCAAAGACATACTTTTCAAATTCAAAATGGAGAATTGAAAGAGTGCAGGTACACCTATGGAGATGAACTTGAAGTTAAGTGCTCGTGAAAGAGAGAAAATAGAACATATAACATGCTACCAGAGTCTAGTTGGTAGATTGATCTGTGCTACATTAACAAGGGTTGACATTTGATATGGAGTAAGTGTCTTAAGTTAGTTCATGCATACTCCAAGGAGAACCTCGCACGGGAGCAGCCAAAAGAATGCTCAAATACCTGAAGGTAACTATCAATGAAGGTTTGTACTATCCTTACACATTTGAT
>CM035419.1:138956405-139038905 GCA_020310875.1 Ceratopteris richardii
TCATAACTACTCTTCTAAGAGATGAGCTTCAAAATGATAATTTGATAGTAAAAATTGGAACCTATGATTTGTTCTTGATTTGATTCCTTCATCTTCTCTAAACCATTTTTCTTCCTTGAATTTGAAGTAGCCTTCTCTTTATTAAGTCTGGGTCTTCAAACAATACTTTTGTAAAGTATTTGCATACTCTTCCAAAAATATTCAGCTGCTAATAGATCATCAACTTCATACTCCACACTGATGAATACACATGTGACTGAATTGTCTAATTCTCAAATCTCTACTCATCTAGATTAAGTGTGTATGTTAAATGTGAAATGCTAGAAGATGCTCTTAAATCATATGTTGTAAACCTAGAAGTCTGGAAAACCTGGGAATCTGAATGAGCCTTAATGATCTGATGCCAAAGCCCTAAAGCTTGTTGATATATTTAGGTAGTGATATGTGTGAACACTCTAGGACCGCCGGGGCACTTTTTTCCCTCTTTAGGAGGTTTTTTTCCCCGGCTTGTATATATGCCTATTGCCCTAATGGGCTACTTATCTTTGTACATTCTCTAGTAATACATTCAGTATTGTGTGTTTGTGCTCCAAGCTTCTTCTTCTTCCTTGTGCTGTTCGCGTGCTTCCGCAGACATCTATCTCCAACAATTGGTATCAGAGCACGTCGTCGCTTCTTCTAGGGTGCCGTCGACACTCCTACGTTTGCAGTCTCAGATTCGCACGAAATTTGGTGAGCATAGTCAGGGTGTTTTCAAAATCAAAACGGCTTCGCTCTCTGGTGCCGAATTCGCGATCTGAGCTCATTTCAGCCTCCGAACGCACTATCGCAGTGCTTGTGCAGGCTATTTCGTCCTTTTCTGCCAAAGGTATATACCAGTTTCTGTTCGCCAGTTTAAGCATCTCCAAGTCTGCTACAGGTCTAGCAGAACTCATCTGGGCAGTTCCGTTTAACTTTTTGAGATACAATCAATTTTCTGCATCAAGGTATTTTAGTCACAGGCCATGGCTGAAAGCAGTGATGTATTCCATATGTTGGCTGTTGAGGATAAGTTGGATGGTACCAACTACCCATTATGGGCTTATATGATGCGACATGTACTGGTTACAAAAGGATTGTGGAACATTGTGTAGGGTGTTGAAAGACGTCCTGTTACACCTGTAACGACAGGTACTGCAAATACAGGTGCTGGAGCTGATGAAGATGGTGTCGAAGATGATATTCCGCAGATTCCTGTTCGTGCTGCTGTTTCTGTTGCACCTACTACAGAGCAGATTCGCTGGGATGGCAGAGATGCCCAGGCACATGCATTGATAGATTTGTCTGTCAAACGTGCCATTATTCCTCACATTCACTCTTGCAGAACAACAAAGGATGCTTGGGATACACTTACCACTTTGTACCAGGCTAGGAATGAGGCTCCTGTTGCTTATCTTCGAAAACAGTTGGAGAGTGAGCACATGAATGAAGGTGATTCTATGGACAGTTTTCTCACAAAGATCAAAGACCTGAAGGAACAATTGATTTCTGTTGATGAGGTTATACCAGATAGCTCACTTGTGCAGACCATTCTGAATGGTCTTCTTGATTCATATCAGAGTTTTGCCTCTACTCTTCGGTTGATGATGAAAGGCAATCCGAATGCCTTGTCATTTGAGGAATTAGTCTCTGTTCTGTTGCAGGAAGATCAGTCCAGGCAGAACAGGTCCATTATGCGTGTTGCAGATCAAGCTTTCCTGGCTAGTGAGAAGGGCAAAGGAAAATGGAGCTCTTCTACTAGTAAGTAGAAATATGCAAATGCTGCATAATCGAAGAACTAGGATAAAGATTAGAAGAAATCAGAAAAGGAGAAATTGTTTTGCAAGTACTGTAAAGGAAATGATCATATCATAAAGAACTGTCCAAAACTGGCTGCTAAAGAGGCAAAGAAGAAAGAGGCTAGAATGGTTGTTGCAGAGGCCTCTACACAAAAAACAGAGTCTGCAAATCTTGTGCAGGAAGAAGAATGGGCGTTTACTACTGTCTATTTTGACCCATCTTCTCATGATCAGTGCATGTCTGCAGTAGAATCAGATGTTTGGTACTTTGATAGTGGGGCGACCAAACATATTACCTCGCAGCGCTGTTTCTTCTCTTCACTCGAGCCTGCCCCTACAAGGAATACTTTCACATGCGCCAATAACTCCTCTTATCCTGTTATGGGAGTTGGTAAGATCATTTTGACTACTGCTGATGGTAGTTCTTTCACTTTGTCAGATGCTTTATTTGTGCCAGAGATCAAAAAGAACCTATTATGAGTTTCTGCATTAACCAAGATTGGCTTGGTTGTGAAATTCGTTGATGACAGGTGTACAGTCCATGATCTCTCAAATGGCGATGTGATTATTGCTTCTGGCATTTTATGTCGTGGGCTGTATAAGCTCATAGACTATGAAAGATTTGTGAATGATTCGGCATGTACAGTTCATGATTCTCAGGCTATGTCAGATGCAAAGCTTTGGCATGCACGCTTTGGTCATCTGAATTTTGCTAGTTTGCTACGCCTGCAAAAATCTGAAATGGTGTCCTCTTTGCCCAAACTTGAGGCACCTGGAAAACATGTTTGTGAAGGCTGTATTTTGGGCAAAATGCAGCGTTCTTCCTTTCCAAAAGATGGTTCAGTTCGGGCTACACAGAAATTGCAGCTTGTACATAGTGATGTCTGTGGTCCTATGTAGACACCCTCTTTTGGAAATTACCTTTCCTTCGTGCCTTTCATTGATGATTTTTCCAGGCATGCATGGGTATATCCACTCAAAGCAAAGTCCGAAGTGTTCATGTGCTTCAAACAGTTTTTGGTTTTGGCTGAAAATCTGTCAGCATGTAAAATGGGCACCCTCCGTTCTGATCGAGGGGGGGAATATATGTCTTCAGATTTTAATGCATTTCTGGTTGAACGTGGGATTAAACACCAGTGTACAGTGCCGTATACAACTCAACAGAATGGAGTTGTTGAACGAAAGAACATGTCACTCATGGAGATGGCGAGGTGCATGGTCAAAAGTCAGGGTTTACCACATAATTTTTGGCTTGAGGCTGTCATGTGTGCAGCATATGTACTGAATAGGTATCCCACTAAAGCGTTGCAGTCTATCACTCCATATGAGGCTTGGCATGACCGCAAGCCATCTGTTGCTCATCTGCGTGTTTTTTGTTGTTTGGCATATGCATTAGTGCCTGAACAACATCGCACAAAATTGGATGATAAGGCAGTAAAATGTATTTTTGTTGGGTAGAGTTCTGAAAGTAAAGGCTATCGTCTGTATCATCCACAGACTAAACACATTCTGGTTAGCTGTGATGTTGTCTTTGTGGAAGATGCTATTCAGCCATTGCTTTCATGTACTAAGGAGACATCTGTTAGCTCCAAAGACATGTATGATACTTTGATGCCTCTTTTTACAGGTGGACAATCTAGTGCTGGTCCTAATGAGGCAACTTCTCAGCCTTTGCAGGTTTCATATGATGATGCAGATCATTCCATTTCTGATGCATATTTACATGATGCACTTGTTGATGAGAGAGCTGATATTGAGCAGGCAAAAACTATGCCAAAATGGCTGGTGCAGACTTTGCGTGACAACAAATTAGATGCACCTTTGTCATATCATACTCGTTCAGGCTCTCATGGTGCCTCCTTTGCATCAGATTGCTATGCTATGGCTGCATCTAGTCTCTGTGATGAGAATGAGCCTGTTTCTTTTGATGAAGCACAAAATTCAGAAAATTGGATGGCTGCTATGCAATCTGAATATGATGCTATAATGAAGAATGGTACATGGTCTTTATGTGACTTGCCTCTTGGCAAGAAGGCCATTGGCACTAAGTGGGTATACAAACTGAAGCGTAAACCTGATGGTACAGTTGACATGTATAAGGCTAGGCTTGTTGCAAAGGGTTATGCACAGGAAAGAGGCATTGATTTTGATGAGACCTTTGCACCTACATGCCGTATGACTACTGTTTGGAGCATTTGTGCACTTGCAGCCCATCATGGTTGGAATGTACATCAGTTGGACATTAAAACAACATTTCTGAATGGTGACTTGCATGCAGAAGTGTATGTTTCTCAGCCCCGTGGCTTTGTGCAGAAAGGGCATGAAAACCAGGTTTGCAGGTTAAAGAAGGCATTATATGGTTTAAAGCAAGCACCACGTGCTTGGTATGAGAAGATAAATGCCTATCTGATTGCACATGGTTTTGAGAACAGTCCAACTGAAAGCACCTTATATGTTAAGCGTGCTAATGATGTGCTTTTGATCATTGTTGTCTATGTTGATGACATGCTGCTTACTGGTCCTATTGAGACACATATTACTGATTTTAAGGCTGATTTGCATGCCTCATTTGAGATGTCTGATTTGGGGCATTTGCATCACTATTTGGGCATTCAGTTTATGCACGTTGATGGTGGAATGGCTTTATGTCAAACGAAATATATTGACACATTATTGGAGCATTTTGGCCTTGAAGATTGTAAGCCTATTGCCACTCCTATGGAGACAGGTTTACGATTGAGTCTTCATGATGCTGGAGATACATTTGATGTTGTTCTCTATCAGCAGGCTGTTGGATGCTTGATTTACTTATGCATTACTCGGCCAGATATTCAGTTTGCTGTCTCATAGATAAGCAGGTTTATGCATTGCGCCTTATGGCTGATTTGGGTGTTGGCCAGTCTTCTGCCACCACCATCTTCACTGACAGTCAGAGCGCATTGGCAGTTGCGAGGAACGCTGTGTTCCATGCTCACACTAAGCACATTGAGGTGCATTATCACTATGTCAGGGAGAGGTTCTCTGTTGGGGAGATCAGCTTGGCATATGCGCCCACGTAGGAGAACATTGCAGACCTTTTCACGAAGGCTCTCCCTAGGGAGAAGTTTGAAGTTTTCCGCAAAGCTTTGGGCTTACTTCCTTTTGTGGAGTGATTTCCACATAGCTTGGCACTTCCTTATACATGAGTGCCAGCTCCTTGTTCACCGCATCACTCCCAGGGGGGATTTGTTGATATATTTAGGTAGTGATGTGTGTGAACACTCTAGGACCGCCGGGGCACTTTTTTCCCTCTTTAGGAGGTTTTTTTCCCTTGGCTTGTATATACGCCTATTGCCCTAATGGGCTACTTATCTTTGTACATTCTCTAGTAATACATTCAGTATTGTGTGTTTGTGCTCCAAGCTTCTTCTTCTTCCTTGTGCTGTTCGCGTGCTTCCGCAGACATCTATCTCCAACAAAGCTCTGATACCAAATGTTGGAAATGAGGTAGGCCCATAGCTCATATCACAGGTCCACGGTTCCATAGATCCAGCATATACAACACAGAATCTAGCAATCTTCAATATTGACAAAACATGAACATACCACACTTAATTATACAAATGATGAGACAAAGATAGAGAGAGATTAGACTACATGTGTAAAGTGTTATGTAAGCCACTGCTTACTAACACTATCATATATACCAATGTTCAATGTACAACGTGGGAGCAAAACTCTCAACCACTCTATGTGAAGAGAAATAGATGGATGAGTGAATGTACAAATGTAATCAGATGTATGGACAGAAATTTGAATATACATGAGATGTGTGACCTTATAGGTTATAGAAGAGTGAATATGAGTGACCAAAAGAGGAAGGATCAGTCTAAAACTGATAATCAACAAACCCTCATCTAACCTTAGGCTATGGAAGACCCTAAGTCAAACACGTGTGTGAAAAGATCACATACTTAAAAAGTAGCAAAGACTGCTAACAAGTTTGCTGCCGGAAATCCTCAAGCTCATATGAAAATATTTTCTCTAACACCTCATCCAAATATGCATAAAGCATAACCCTACTGATTCTCTTGTACCTATGCTGAATAGGACTCCTCCTGATATGGATGTTACTACCTCCATAAACTTCAAGTAGTACCTGTGTGCATGAAGAGAATATGTACCTGAATACTTAACATAAGATGCAAATCTTATGTTAACCACCATCCAATGTCTTTGGAGTAACCCGAAATCTTCATTAAGAAGACAATCTTCAAATACACCATGTAGATGGCCGATCCTCACCATCAAGCTACTAATGACCAAGTCCTCTCCATGAGCAAGAGTGTGCGCACACTCTTCTCCTCCAAGAAGAACTCCATAGCTGCTCCTCAACATGCATCAAGTTAGCACCATGGCTACCCCATGTGCTAGACGAAACACCACCTCTACTGAGGTCCAAGCACCAAGGCTTGTGTTGAACACTAGGTGAAGGATGAAAGATAATGACCCCAATGTCTTGTTATATAGTATTCTTCTATGAAATAAAGCAGGATCAAAAAGCAAATGCTATTGCTAATCTTATGCGGAAGAAAAAACTCCATCGTCATCGTAATTTGATCCGTTTGCTGACCGTCCATCCTTCGCGTGAGCTTTTAATAAATTAAAAGCACCAAAAGGTTTTGAGATCTGTGCCGCTGCTGCCGCTCACGGGATTTGAACCCGGACCATACATTCGAGAGGTTATCGACCTATCCACACTGTCAACACTTATTGTTTGTACAAAGTGTGAAGAAGACAACAATAGATGCTAAATTTACTCAGAGCTTTTGGAGTAATAGGACATTGTTTTCCAACATATGCATGTGTGTATATGTGTGTGCGTGTCTGTATGTGTGTATATGTGTGTGCATGTATGTATGTGTGTATGTATATGCATATGTGTGTGTATGTATGTATGCATATGCATGTGTGTATGCACATATGTGTGTGTATATGTGTGTGTGTATCTATGTGTGTATATGTGTGTGCATGTATGTATGTGTGTATGTATATGCATATGTGTGTGTATGTATGTATGCATATGCATGTGTGTATGAGCATATGTGTGTGTATATGTGTGTATCTGTATGTATGTGTGCGGCTTGCATAGCACCTTAAGTAAACGGTTTTGCGTTTACATTTACCTTTACGTTTAAGCTAATACCTTTAGGGGCAAAGCGGTTAGAAAACCATTCCCTTTACGGTCAGTCAACTTTAGCATATGTGCGTGCGTGTATGTATGTGTGTATGTATATGCATATGTGTGTGTATGTATGTATGCATATGCATGTGTATATGCACATATGCATGTGTATGTATGTATGTATGTGCAAATGCATGTGTGTATGTATGTATGTATATGCATGTGTGTATGTATATGCATATGTGTGTGTATGTATGTATGCATATGCATGTGTGTATGCACATCTGTGTGTGTATATGTGTGTGTGTGTGCATATGTATGTGTGTATATGTGTATGCGTGTATGTATGTGTGTATGTATATGCATATGTGTGTGTGTATGTATGCATATGCATGTGTGTATGAACATATGTGTGTGTATATGTGTGTACGTGTATGTATGTGTGTATATGTGTGTGCGTATATGTATGTGTGTATGTATATGCATATGTGTGTGTATGTATGTATGCATATGCATGTGTGAATGCACATATGCATGTGTATGTATGTATTTATATGCATATGCATGTGTGTATGTATGTATGTATGTATATGCATATGTGTGTGTATGTATGTATGCATATGCATGTGTGTATGCACATATGTGTGTGTGTGCATATGTATGTGTGTATATGTGTATGCGTGTATGTATGTGTGTATGTATATGCATATGTGTGTGTGTATGTATGCATATGCATGTGTGTATGAACATATGCCTGTGTATATGTGTGTACGTGTATGTATGTGTGTATATGTGTGTGCATATATGTATGTGTGTATGTATATGCATATGTGTGTGTATGTATGTATGGATATGCATGTGTGTATGCACATATGCATGTGTATGTATGTATGTATATGCATATGCATGTGTGTATGTATGTATGTATGTATATGCATATGTGTGTGTATGTATGTATGCATATGCATGTGTGTATGCATATGTGTGTGTATATGTGTGTGCGTGTATGTATGTGTGCATATGTGTGTGCGTGTATGTATTTGTGTATGTATATGCATATGTTTGTATATGTATGCATGCATATGCATGTGTATATGCACATATGTGTGTGTATACATATGTGACTGTGTATGTATATGTATATGTCTCCCTCTTTCTCTCTCTCTCTCTCTCTTTATGTTTCTTTAGATCTCTCTTTTTCTTTCATCTCTCTCTCTCTCTCTTTATCACTCTATGTCAATCGAAAACAAAACAATCACTTACATCGATATAATTATTTAGATCGTTGTCATCAAAGTCCACTTAATGCTGTCCTTCATCGAATTCCAAAGAACTGACGCCGAAAAGCTCTTGCAAAACTAAAGAGATGAGAAATTAGAAAAGGGAAAACATAAAGAAAGAGAAAAGGGTGCTATAGTATGTGCGATACTTACCAAAATTTCAGATCTAGAGAAATAGAGAGGTGTGCGTAGAGAGAGAGAGAGAGACAGAGAGAGAGAGAGAGAGAGAGAGAGAGAGAGAGAGAGATGTAGCTTGCATGCACAAACTCGACAGTAGCAGAATTTGGTTCAAAACATGAGCAAATGTCGACTCTTTACTCTCGAGCCCGATCAAAACATTGCATCGGTATAAGCATCAGTATAGGCGTCAGTAAGTTCCAGCAAACTACGGATGCCTATATCGATGCTTATACCGGTGCGCATACCAACGTCGAGAATTTTTGACGCATACATGAGCTATTGATTTCCAATGCGTATACCGATGATTGAAGACCGTCGATATTGACTCCGTGGTTTTTCAAGCATTTTCAACGGTCATACGGACATCGCGCCATGACCGTCGGTTGCACAATGTCCGTATGCCCTTGATATGTTGTAGTGATTTTTTTCCTTACTGGCTTGATCAATATTGGAACATTTATTGCATTATGTGCATGAATATTTTATAGTTTCCAAGTCACACATTGAGGTTTCTCTAAAATATTCTCTTCACTCCCTTGAATAGTGCATGAATTCGAGTGTTAGGGAGGGAAATCTTATTTGGTTAATCTTCTCTCAAGCCCTCATAAATAATTTTGGTTGATGTTTGGAAACTATGTAAAAATTTATCCTTTGTCCATTTTTTATGTGCGGTGGTGAGCGAACATATGTTTTGGTGAAATGTTCTCAATGCAAATTCCAAGCATAGACTTTTCAAATCGATGAATGGTCTATTTGCCTTGCTCTTATGTTGTGATCATATTGTAACATCCTTAAATTATATAGCACATTTTTTATGAATTATAACCCTAATTCAACGAATTTTGTATGATCGTTCAATCCCCTCACTATGACCTTATGCTTGTATAGGAGTGGGACTTATGATGATGACATAATCACTCTTTGTAGTTGTATTTGTAGACTTGCAAAAAACAAAAAAAAAGGAAAGAATTGGAGAGCACTAATGGGTTGTATTCAGATGTCACAATGGGCAAACTCAATGCGTTTTATTAGAACATACATATTAAAAAGTGTTTGATGACCATTTGGCAACCCCCATTGCAAATGCAATGTCTAGTTGTCAGCTACCATAGCATAAATTTGACTATCAACAATATATTGATAAAGAATTTGGGTCATGAACTCCTTCTCCTTCTCCTCATCAATTTTAGGACAATCATCCTTGCTAAACTTCACATACGTAAGCAATGGTATACCCAATCCCTTCCACCATGCATATTGGATGTGTTCTGATTGTGAGACAAGTATATACATTGTTTACTCCTATCATGAATAGAAGTAACCGAACATATTAAAGAAGCCAAGCACCAAAGGAGCCATTGTATCACATATGTGCACCAAACCCATCCCCTCCAATTCTTGTTATCAAAGACCTTTCTAACCACTCCTACGATTTTTTTTTTTTTTTTTTTGTTTTTTTTTTAAAAGGAAGTTCGGCAATAGCCTACTCTCCCGGACTTGAATTAAATTAAGAAACAAAGGTACAATAGAAGGGGACTAGTGCCCACGGGACCCCCCAAATCCCACAAAGCAGGGGAAGCTTGATTGAATCCTAGGTTGCATTACAGAGGAGGTTAATCACCCTCTCATCGCCCTCATGCGGGGCCCACTTGGGTTTGAGCTTGTTGTTGATCAAAAGGAGAACTTGATGGTGTCTGAAGGGGGGGGACTTCTTACTGTTAACGATCCTTTTGCCCAGGAGGAATAGTGATTTCTCAATCGACCACTCCCTGGGGGAATCGCCGAAGTTGAGAGCACACCTCTCCCGCCAAATTTTCCACAGGACTTCCCCTCTGATGGCGTTCCAGAGTGTCGCAGAGCAGCCGATCGCTTCTCCCAGAAGGACTTGTTTCCAACTAAGCTGTTTTTGAAGTCTGATTTTCATTCTAACCGTCTGCCAGATTCTGTAGGAGTTGGGGCAGGTAAAGAAGATGTGTGGGACATCTTCGATAGCACGGTGGCAGCGTTTGCACCAAGGGGGGAGCCCACAAAGTTTGCTAGCCTTATGGTTGGTCCAAATTCCTCGATGAAGAATTTGCCATAAGAGGACAGACTTCCTACGATTTTTTTTTAATATAAAGGAAGTTCGGCAATAGCCTACTCTCCCGGACTTCCTACGATTTTTTATTTTGGAAGTTCGGTCATCCATTACTCTTCTAGGTATGCTTGAAACATTGAAATCAACAAACACACACATACACGTAGGAGATCCCCCTTATCCACCACTTTCTAAGGGTTGTATGTGAGACCACACTCCAAGTTTGAACCTTGTACTTCAAAATCGAGATTTTAGTGTTTTACCACTACACGGGTCCCTTGACCACCACTCCTATGCTTACTCTCTCATCCCAAGAAGCACTAAATATACTCTTATCAACACATCATTGCACCTCTCAACACCTTAATTGCCTCTCTTCATGCCACAATTGCCACCCTACCTGTCCTCCTCTCCATTTTCCTGCTTGCGACAATGCAAGCACCTCGAGTGTGTACATCTTGATTGGCGGATATAACACAACTAAGATGCACGATTGCTTTCTGAACAAGTCCCTCGAGGCTTTCGACATGAATGTGTCTTTCGAAGTATTGAGCCTCACACGTAAATTTCAATGCGATGTAGATGGATAGGCAGTCAGCTGAAAGGCATGCCTTCAATTCTATACGTGAGACTCCATAGTACATACGCTCTCAAAAGAAGCCCACGTGCTTCTTCACTCACAACATTGGACATTCCCACATGCTTCTTCACTCACAACCTCCAAGCCCACGGCCTCTCTCTCAGTCTCACTCTCTCTCTCTCTCTCTCTCTCTCTCTCTTACACACACAGACAGAGCACAGAAGAAAACAATCCGTACCATCATTCTGTTCTTTTGCTTATACTTATTTTTGAGAATCTTATGGGAATGAAAAGTGTCCATAGACTTGCATCATCATCATAGGGTCTTCATTGTAGAAAACAACAACTTGAACTATGATTCAGTTGGTTGGGCTGTGATTTTCTTCTTTTTATGGCTTATTTTCCTTTTTCTTCTCATTGCTCTTTATTATCATTGCATAATTGTTCTTTATTATCATTGCATAAGCTAGCATGCGACCTTGCCATTTTCCTATGAAAATAGGGTCATTTGGTGTAACACGGTTTGAAACAAAAAAGTTGAGTCCTTTTCGACAAAGCACTTTAAAGTGTAAACATGACAAACGTAGAAGAATGTTAGAGAGAGTTACAAAGAGGGTTTATAACCTTTGTGCCACCTTTTTGGGACCCAATTCTTTTTCACCGTAGTTTTTAGCATGAACACCCTATGGTGTCCAAAGGGGCCGATTTTTTACAGTCACGAAACCGTCTACTTAGACAAAATAGGTATTTCTCTATCGGCCACTCTCTAAGAGGTTTATTGAAGTTGACTATAGATCTTTCCTTTCATTTTTCTAGAATGTATTGATCTTATTTGCATTTCAAAGATTATGGGAGCAATCAATTGCTTCACTGATCAAAGTTTGTTTCCAATCAACTTGATGAGCCAAAAAAAGAACCTTACTGGGCTCTACCAAATCACGGTGCTCTTAGGATAAGAAAAAAAGTGCGGACCTAAGTCTTCCCTTCCACTACAGCATCAATTTTATCATGGGGAGAACCATAAATTTTGTTGGCTTTGGCATGGGTCCACATCCTGAATAGAGGAGAATCTCCCACATAAGGAATACTTTCTTGTTCTCTATAAGCGAGTGACATAGGTCTTTCAACTTGGACTTCCATCTAATCTAGGTGCAATTCAGACACCACTTCTTCTTTAAAGAGTGATGAAAGTCTGAATTTCTTTTAATGGGAGCATTTATATTACTTCTTAAAGCAAGTAAGTGAGCATTAGATGAAAGATGAAGCAGAGCGACAATGGCGATGGTGACTCGGAAGCTTGAGGTGGCGGCGGAGCTTCGACGGAGAGATTACTGCACTACTGTGTCGACGGAGAACTCTGCTGCTACGTAGACACTGCTGTGGCGACGGACAACCCCGATTGCGCCAGTGGTAGATGAAGAAAGGATCGATGGTAGATGCTGCGGAAAGAGATGGCGATGGTGACTCGGAAGCTTGAGGTGGCGATGGAGCTTCGACGGAGAGATTATTGCACTGCTGTGTCGACGGAGAACTCTGCTGCTACGTAGACACTGCTGTGGCGACGGACAACACAGGCGACGGACAGAAGCTCTCGGGGAAGGCCGCAAAACCACTTGTCTTACCGTCTATCGCGGCGTGAAGCTTTCCGCCTATCGCGGACGGAGCTTAACTGCCTATCGCGTGAAGCGATCCGTCTATCGCGGGTCGAGGTAAACCGCCTATCGCGGGGGGAGGGTAACCGCCTATCGCGGGAGGAGTCTTACCGTCTATCGCGGCGTGAAACTTTCCGCCTATCGCGGACGGAGCGAGACCGCCTATCGCGTGAAGCAATCCATCTTTCGTGGGTCGTGGTAAACCGCCTATCGCGGGGGGCGAGAAACCGCCTATTCCTTCTTTCGGGGAGGCTTTTTGCCGCCTATCGCGGGCGTCCAGCAACCAGGTCGCGACTGGCTGCTAACTTGGCGTTCATCTGAGGGCTTGCTTCTCTTTGGCGGTTGCTCCCGGTTAGTGCCGCCGTTCCTTCGTTTCCAAGTGGGCCCCAGCCTAATCCGTGGTGGCTTTTTCAGTGGTGAATTTACCATCTGTGAGTTTACCCTGTGACCTATCGCATTGAAGACGTCAGATTTCTCCGCAAAATAAATAAATTTTTAAGAAGTCCCATAAAAAAAAAGAGTGATAGCCCTTCGAAAAAGAGAGAAAAAAAAAGAAGAGAAAAAAAAAGAGAAAAAAGAGGAAAAAAAAAAAAAAGAGAAGAAAAAGAAAAAGAAGAAAAAAGAAAAAGAAAAAGAGAAGAGGGCTACTTTCATTGTGGGTTTTTTGGGCTTTTCAAGCTGCTTCTCTTCGTGGTTGTTGGGGGGTTTCTTTTCCTTTGTGTTTAGGGGAGGCTTTCATTAACCTTTTGCTTGCTCGTGGTCTTCAATTCCATCAAGTTAGTCTTTTGCGAGTTCTCTTTGAAATTCCCACCGCGGCAAGATAATCTACGGTTTGGCCTCTCCTAGTCTTCCCGTTAGTGGGTTGAAGTCTCTCCTTGCAAAAGTATTTTCACGGAGCAAAGGTGGGTGCAGGCTCCTTTTGGCCATGGATGTGGCTTCATCCTCTCTCGTCAAAAGTAATCGGGCCCCTCCCCCTAGGGAGACCGATATCCTGGCGGCTCTGCTGGAGGGGGGGTCGTGTGCCGCCCCTGGGGCATCCAAAAGTGTTGAATCCCCCATTGTTTCCCTCAGTAGACCCGCAGTTCTGCCGGCTCAGGAGGAGCTCAAGAAAGTTTGCCTCGTCGGCCAAGTGTTTGGCCCTAGGCCCCCGCTCGAAACTGTGCGACAATGGCTTCGAAAAGAGTGGTTCCCTCGAGGACTAATTGTTAGCAAATGTCAGTTCTTACCAGCGAACCACATGCTGCTAGTTTTTGAAAATGAAGAGATGGCGTTCCAAGCCCTTAGCGTTGGCACCTGGCAGTTAGGTCGGGCGACCCTGTGCCTATTCAGATGGTCCCCGGACTTTACTCCCGACAAATCGAAGTCGCTTCGGTACCCTCTTTGGGTTGAGCTCCCTAACCTTCCTTACTTCTTGTACAACTTCGTGTGGGACATTGTCTCTCCTATCGGCAAGCCGCTTGCTTCACGCGAAGACGTTGGTGGTCTTATCTATGAAGGTGCAAGACACTCGTTCAATGCTAGGTGGCACCCCCAAATCTGTGTCGAGGCCGACCTCAGTTCGCCGCTTCCTTCAATGATCAAAGTGGACATGGGCGAAGGAGATGTATGGGAACAGGACGTCACATACAAAAACCTTCCCAACGCGTGCTTTCGTTGTGGCCAGCAAGGTCACAGGATTAAAGATTGCCCTCTCAGGCAAAAAAACAAACGCTTTCAAGAAGCCTCCAAAACCGCTCAAGACAACATTGGCGATTTGACCCACTCGACCAAGGAGGGGGAAGGCAAGGGCCTCCTTAATCCGCTAGCTGATGCTGATGGCTTTATTGAAGTTAGAAGAAGAAGGAAAAGAAGCCCTAGGGCCAACGGTGAGAGAAACAACATGCCGCTTACCCCCTACAGCAATTTGTATTGCAATCTAGAAAAGGAGATTAATGAGCTTGACTACCCAGGTGGGAAGCTACTTGAGATAGACACCTACGACAAAGCCCTAGAGATCCCTGACAATAAAGAAACCCCCCAAGAGGGTTACACTACAAGCAAAGAAGATGGTTTCACCACTAGTAACGAAGACAACATGGATAGTGAAAGTTCCATCATTGGATTGACGATCGCGGAAACAGTGCCGAGCACGGGGCCCAAGTCTCCCCAGCAAGGGGCATCCCGCAAAGGAAAACAGCCCATGGAGTTACCCTGGAAAAGCCCCCACAAGAACCGACTTCTAAGTCGGGATCAGATCCCAGCGAAAAAGAAAGACGAAGTCAAGAGAAGAAAGGACAAAGCTCCCTCCCGCAAAGAGGGATCAATGCAAAAATGATTGTCATCTCGCTGAATGCTCGAGGGCTAACCGACCCCTCAAGAGCGACCATCATTGGTCAATGGCTTCGCGACATTAGCTTAAACCCAGACTTTATATGTATTCAAGAGATTAAAATTGACGGAGAAGACCTCCAGAAGCGGCTCAGACAGATCTCCTCGGCCCATGTGTGGATCCCAACGAAGCACCAGCGGGGGTCTGGAGGAACGGTTATCGGTGTTAAACAACTCTGGTTTGAAAAGCTTGAGAACTCCATTGAAGATGTAAGTCACCGTTGGATTGCTGTCTCTTTTGGTGCTCCTCTTTGTGTTACTATGGTTTCTTTGTACGCCCCTAACGGGGATTTGGAGAGACTGAACACTTGGGCTTCCTTAGACTCGCTTCCCCACAACGTGCTTATTTGTGGAGACTTCAACATGGTGGAAGACCCTATGGACAGATGGATGGGCAAGGGCAGGGTCATCGACAGTCGGGAGAAAGACACGTGGGACATGACCAAACTCCACTTGGATTTGATTGAGTTCAAAGACTCGAGTGGCTTTTCTTGGTCGAATCTCCAAGCGGGCGAGGACCTGAGGAAAGCTAGACTCGATAGATGCTACATCTCTCAGAGTTTCACTCAACAGTGGGGCCACCCTACCATCACACAACGCACTGACCTCACTATCTCTGATCACTACCCGATCGTTATCACTTTTCAACCTTCCAACAAAATCCGCAAGGCTCCGTGGTTCCATGCCAACGCAACCACCTTCTCTCTCCCTTCTGTCCACCAAGAAATTGCCGATGTGTGGAAAGTGGCGTTCGCCTCTGGCTTGGCCCCTGCCAAGTGCTGGAGAAGTGCGGTCGACAAGTCTCGTAAGATCATGATCAGAACTAAGAAGATGCTCGAGACTGTGCGGCGGGCTCGTAGGGAAGCCCTTTACCACAGACTCTGGCGGCTCGAGGAGGAAGTGAACAAAGGAAAACAACAAGCCCAGAAAGGCCTCAGAAAAATCAGAGCAGTGTTGAGATACGAGGAAGAAATACAAAGGAAAAACTTGCAGATCTTCTTCAAGGAGTGGTGGGCTGGCAAAGCCGACAAACCCACCAAAGAGATGTGTCGTATCCTTAAAAGGAAACACAACAGAGAGTCGATCCCCCTACTGCTAGACCCACATGGCAATGTATGCAATTCGGAAGAAGATAATTTTGGCATCATCGAGGGGCACTTCACGAGACTCCTGGGAACCTCGAACCCCCTTTCCCACCATAGAAGGGACTGTATGGCTGCCATTTCTAGGGTTTCCCCCCGGAGGATACCACCCAACCTCCACTCCCTGCTTCATGCCCCTATCTCGGAATCAGAAATCATTGAGGTCATTGATGCCCTCCCTCTCGGTAAAAGCCCGGGACCCGACGGACTCACTAACGAGTTCTTTAAATCCTTCAAGCTGGTGGTTGCCACCCCTCTTCGGATGGTTTGGCAAGAAGCGCTAAAGTTTGGTGCTCTTCCTTCTTGTCTAAATAATGGAATTATCAAGTTGATATACAAGAAGGGGGAAAAGAATAGAATCGAGAACTGGCGGCCTATTACGATGCTCCAAACAGGATACAAGATCATCGCCAAAGTCATTGCCAATAGACTCTCGTGCCACCTGAGATCTTGGCTTAGTGAGGACCAAAAAGGTTTCATCAAAGGCAGGTCTATCCTGGAAACCATTATGGATATTTGGGAAGGTATTCAATTTGCAAATGAGTCTAATCAAGATGTGGTTTTCCTCAAGATCGACTTTGACAAAGCCTATGACAGGCTAGAATGGGACTATATTCTGCAGTCGCTCAAAGATCTCGGACTTAGTCAGAAATTCACCAAGATGATCGCGACCCTTCTCGGAAACGCAACGACCCAAATTAACGTTAACGGCAAACTTTCGAAGGCGATCCATCTCAGAAGATCGATTAGACAAGGGTGCCCTCTGGCCCCCCTTCTTTTTGCCATCGCCACTGAGGGGCTGAGAAGACTTGTGGCTCATCATGTGGAGGCTGGCAATATCAAAGGCCTCCGGCTGCCTCACGACCACACTCAAATCATCATGAGACTTTTTGCTGATGATATGAACGCGTTCGTCCACAATGATAATACCAGCCTGGAGACTTTCTGGAGGTGTCTTGCTACCTTTTGTGATGCCTCTGGATCCAAAATCAACCACTCCAAGACCGCCTTTAGGGCTATCGTGGGACAGCATCCTGGCCTTCTCACTGATCATGGCTGTCAAATCATTCCGCAGGGCCAAATCCTTCGACTTCTTGGAATCCCCTTGGGGTTTGGCGTCTCTATGGAGCAGCGATGGAACTGGGTGTTGGCTAAACTCGAAAACAAACTTAACTATTGGAGAGGTATGCAAATCAATCTCGCTGGGCGTGCGATGGTTATCAACACGTTCCTCCTCTCTTCTACCATCTATTTCCTTTCTTGTTGGAGACCGAATGAGCAAGGCCTGTCCAAACTGAATAGTATTTGTAGAAACTTTCTTTGGACGGGCGATCATAACAGAAGGGGGGTGCCTAAAATCAAATGGGCCATCTGCACTAGCCCTAGAGATAGCGGGGGGCTTGGTATCCTGGACATTGGTAGTATGGCTAACAAACTGGCAGCCAAATGGATGATTAAGGCTTGGTGCAATAGGGAGGCCTCGTGGGCCAAGCTGATCTTCAGAAACAAGAATGAGCTGGCCCTCACGGGGTTCCCGAACTGGAAGAATCTTGACATCATGACCCTGCTTTTCTCCCCGATCCCCGTCTTCCCGAAAGGCTCCAATCTCGTGTGCTCCCTTTGGAAGGGCTGGAATAAAGTCAAAAGCTTCACAAGAATTAGTGAGGACTGGAAGTGGGCGGCCGGAATCAAACAAAACGACTCTATCTGGTTTTCGATACATGGCATCCGGAGTGTGGAATCGTGGAACATTCAAAATGCCAAGAAGCTATGGAACAAAGGATTCAAAAAATGGAAACACCTCTGGAAACATGACACCAACAACTGGATCAACTTCGAGGATATTGACCCTCGCATAAACATCTCCTACGAAGAATGGAACACTTTGCAAAGCAGATGCCTCGCTTGGGATCGTCACAAGACTCGCCTTCTCATGGGACACGACACACCGAACTCGCTTGGTCTCAAATGGCACAATGGAAATAGCCTACTCAAAATCCCGAACATCAAAGAAACGGCTGACCTCCAGATCAGCCTCAACAAGAAGTGGTGCCTGTCTTGGACGCGGCTTCGGTGGGACATGAAATTCATGGGTATCTGGCACCCCCTTATTGAGATTAAGAAGTCTGTCCTCTTATGGCAAATTCTTCATCGAGGAATTTGGACCAACCATAAGGCTAGCAAACTTTGTGGGATCCCTCCTTGGTGCAAACGCTGCCACCGCGCTATCGAAGATGTCCCACACATCTTCCTTACTTGCCCCAACTCCTACAGAATCTGGCAGACGGTTGGAATGAAAATCAGACTTCAAAAACAGCTTAGTTGGAAACAAGTCCTTTTGGGAGAAGCGATCGGCTGCTCTGCGACACTCTGGAACGCCATCAGAGGGGAAGTCCTGTGGAAAATTTGGCGGGAGAGGTGTGCTCTCAACTTCGGCGATCCCCCCAGGGAGTGGTCGATTGAGAAATCACTATTCCTCCTGGGCAAAAGGATCGTTAACAGTAAGAAGTCCCCCCCCTTCAGGCACCATCAAGTCCTCCTTTTGATCAACAACAAGCTCAAACCCAAGTGGGCCCCGCATGAGGGCGATGAGAGGGTGATTAACCTTCTCTGTAATGCAACCTAGGATTCAATCAAGCTTCCCCTGCTTTGTGGGATTTGGGGGGTCCCGTGGGCACTAGTCCCCTTCTATTGTACCTTTGTTTCTTAATTTAATTCAAGTCCGGGAGAGTAGGCTATTGCCGAACTTCCTTTATATTAAAAAAAGTAAGTGAGCATTAATAATCTTCAAAAATGTCTCTAGCGCTACTCAAAAAATCTAGTAAAAAATGAAACTTCAAAGGTTTCTAAGTAATGAATTGGTAAGAAGATACATCTCGAAAAATATGTCATTCGAGTGGGTTGAATAAGGTTCACTGATAAATCAGAAGATAAAGCCACATCACCTAAAGCCATATTGCCTTGTTGAATCACCACAAAATGGAGAAAAGAAAATTTTCACATGCTCAAAAGACTTTAAACTAAAAGCAACATACTCAAAAGTTTATTTTTCATTTTTATTACCAAGTGGATAATATTGCATTGCTCCTTGATCCAATATTCTATTGATTATACCGTAGAGTCTTTACTGGGAGATGGCCCTTATGTGTATTATGAAGCATAGGAAAATTTTGCCATCTTTCTTTTATCTTCTTTTGTCTTTGGAGGCCCTAGATTTCAACTGTGGTAGCAAGGTATTGAGAAAAAAGGATGGATTAGCCTATAGGTGGTATATAGAGATTCCTGCCAATGCGGAATTAGTGTGGTATCACATTCCAACGACTTCTTTCATGATGTAGGATCTCCTTTATGAAAATTTTGTTGAGAATATTCAAAAGTATGGTGATGGAAATCGGAGGTCTTCATTAGGATTCTTCTTAGTAATGTGCTTAATATACCATAGAGTTTGTCCTTTTATAATGCTAAAGGATGGAGGATACAAATGCAAAATGGAACGTATGTCCTTTGAATTAGCTTTTTCTCTTTCATTCATTTGACGATATCATCTTCAAATTCTCCAATCAATCATGTGACTATCTTGAAGCATCGCTACTGTTGTGTAGATGTTATATAGATGTTATAGAAGGAAAGTTAGGGACGTCCAACGAAATATCCCCTCTTATCCGTGATGATACATGCAAAGTAGAAAGTGGTTGTAACTCTTCCTCTTGTGCATGTGTTGAACTTGTAGGGGACGGTGCTCTTAGTAGGTACTTAATCCATGTTGCTTCACAAAAAGCTTGAGTAATGCCTCTATATTGAGCTTTGATACTTGATAAACTTATAGTTGGTTGCTTCTTGCTACTCCATGGAATGGATGCACTTCCAAGTGAAAACAAAAATCCACTGTTTGACCTTTGATCCAAGAAATTCCTTGCCCAATCTACATCTATGTATGCATATATACATAGTTAAGCATTTCTCTCACAAAACGAGCCAAAGTTGCATTTTCCTTTCAAACATCACAATATATATCTCATTGCATCCAAGCGCACTTTGCATGGTTTATGCATAAACTACCAAACCAACTACAAAACTCTCTGTTTTAGTCTTTGTTACATAAATCAATTTTCCAACCATCTTCCTATATATATTTTGCATCATGCAAGTATTTCCATCATCCATAAGCTTAGCATTAGCACCAAGTGGGATACCAACATGTTTGCAAGCACTCATACCAAATGTCCCAAGCATTTCTAGCATATAGTTGTGTTGTATCATCCAAATCACCTTTCGCATTGAAATGACCTTAATTATGAAGAAGTATTTTAGCTCTCCCAAATGTGACATAAGAAATTCAGATTTTAATTGCTTTTTCTAATCATGAATCCTTTTTTCATCATTGCTAGTAATGATCAAATCATCAACATAAATTACTAATAGAATCATTTCGCTTCCTTGATTTCATACAAATAGTGAATAATTAGCCTTTGATTGCATAAATTCAAGATCCAATAGCTTTTAAGTGAATCATTCACACCATGCTCTTGGTGCTTGTTTCAATCCATAAAGTGCTTTCTTTAACTTCCATACATAGGATACTTTGGATGCACATAACCTTCTAGTTACTACATATAAACTTCCTCATGCAATTTTCCATTCAAGAATGTATTCTTAGCATCCATTTGAGATAATTTCGAGTTTTTCATAGTATCCCATGCAATCACACTTCTCGTCCTTTTCATTTTCACCAATGGGCTAAACGTTTCATCATAATCCAATCCATATATGTGTGCATATCCTTCTGGAACTAGAGGTGGTTTATATCTCTCCATTAAACCATCACCTTTGCACTTCACTTTGTATACCCATTTGCATCAAATAACTTGCTTAATTGGTGGCAATTTCACTAATTTCCAAGTACCATTCTTTTTTAATATGTTCATCTCATCGTCCATTGCTTTGCACCAATCATCATTTTGTGATGCTTCATGAAAGTTCTTTGGTTCATCATGCTTGATTATCTCTCTCATGTGTGTATAATGAATCTTCATAGACTTATTGTATAGATTCAATCTATCCAAAGGATGCCTTACTCTCTTGTATTGTCTCACATGAGGTTCTTCATCTGATTTTGAACATGTATCTCTTCTTGTGTGTGGAGGAACATATTTTTCCTTCTTATTTTCAACATCCTAGGTGTAACTATCTCATCATCAATATCCAAATCACACATTTACTCTCTTGTCTTCTCTTTTCCTTTCTCCTTTCTCCTTGCATAGTCTTTCAACTTTCACTCCGTGATGTTCTAGGCATAGGAAACACATATGCACCATAATTGTGGCTTTTCCTCATGATTGAATTTCCTACGACTTGTTTTTGGCTCGTCATGAACATTATGTATACCATGAGGCATTGTCATCAAATTTAACATCTCTACTGATGATACATTCTTTTTTTCACTAGATTATAGCATCTATATCTTTTCTTCTCTTTCGAGTATTTTTCTGATTTAGGCTCAAAACTGTGTCTCAATTGACTAGGCATCTGTGCATAACAAATACACCCAAACACTCATATATAGCTCAGATTTGGTTTATGCTTCCATAGTCTCTCATAAGGAGGCAAATCATGAACCATTATTGTTCGAAATTTACTTATGACATGCATAAACATACGACAATTAGCTTCTGCCTAAAATGTATCTGGCATGTTCTTTTCATTTAACATGGTTCTAGCAACTTCTTTAATCACATGATTCTCAAGTTTAGCAACACCATTTTGTTGTGATTTATATAAGCAATGTTAGATCATCAAGCTTTCATTATGCTTGAGGTGGATTTGCTCTGCATAAAGCCATTATTTGAATGGTTCCAAAGAAATTCATTGAAGAGTCTTCATTAAACATTCATTTTTGGTATCTCATAATGATCTTATTTATGGATCTCTTATTCATGTAAAAGCCTTGAGAATTATGCTTAAAAAAAGGAAGAAGAAACCTAGATTCCACTAGTTTTGAAGGTCGGTGATGATGATTATCAATCACTTGAGCATAGAGTGGTTAGATTTGAATTTACCTTTTCCTAGATTGTAGGTAGATGATTTATTCTTCACAACAAACTCTACCAACATGGATTCGAATTTGATTTCATTGGATATGAGTCGTGGGAATTGTTAAGAGATTCTATATAAAGAATCAAAACCTTTTTGTACATTATGTTGGATCAATACATATACCTTTCTAATCATCTACTTTGTTCTACCTTCGTCTGTGCATCATCTCCTTCAACAACAGTTATCTTCCAAAAACTGGTTCTCTCTCTACAAAGCTCAAAATTGGATTAGTGAGCATTCATGTGTTACTATCTACTTGATGGGTACACATTTTGTAGCATTTGGTTTAGTGGATTGTGAGAAATCTTCATTTTAAGGTCTTGAGGTCTATCTCTACATAGCCTTGAAGAATTGGGGGCACCTCTGTTCAGCTTTAAGCTTATTTCTCAAGCATACCTTGCTAATTAAATGTAAATTTATGCATTTTAGCTACTCAACCCTATGTATGAAATTCTTACAAAATAAAGTTCATCAATTGTAATCATGTTGGCTGCTTTTCGAGCATTTGAAGTTGCGTCATCCAAACCAAAATAACAAGTTTTGTAAACTAGTCATTATGCAAACTCATCTATTTTGGATTAGCTATTTCTCATAGATTTTGAAAAGTAAATAGTGAGCTCTATTGCATTAACTACAAGCCCATAAGATATATTTTACACTCCAAGAGTGCAAGGGGTAGTCCTATGCTGGTTGGTTGGACCAATCTTCATCACCTTGAACTTGAATTTTCAACCTCCTCAAGCTTCTCCGAATTCTCTCAGTGGTATTAGAGCTACGTCAAGATGGGTGATGGATTCTGCTCAATCATTGAGAAGCTTGATAGCAAAAATTATGTTTCTTAGCAAATAAGAATGGAAGCCTATTTGCAAGGTAGAAATCTTTGTGGAATTGTAGCAGGTGATGAAGCTATGCCTACTTCAAGATCCAAAGGAGCACTTACACAAGAGGAGACCTATCGACTCACTCTTTTCTGTGCAAGGGATGCTCAAGCAAGTTCATATGTACTAAACTCTATCTCAGATTTTTTGTTACCAAATATTAGAGGATGCAAAACATCTCAAGAGACTTGGGATGCCGTGAACCTTCTTTACTGCTAGTACCAAAGCAAGAAACAACCATCTTTGGAATGAGTTCAACAAAATGAAGAAGACACCAAAAAGAAACTATCACAAGTTTTATTACCAAGGTTAAGGAGGTTGCAGATCAGTTAGCATCCATTGGAGAGCTGATTCAAGAAGAGGCCATCATGAGGGAGATTTGATATGGAATTATAAGTGAAGCAATGGAGATCTTTCACCACAACTTATGATCTTATCATGGATGTACAAACTCTAGATCTCAAGGTAATTCTTGGACAAATCTTCAACCAAGAGTCCAACAATAATATGAAGGAAGCTAACTCTTATCAAGGTAATACACCAAGTTCTCTTTGTGCATATAAGAAAGACAAGAAGCACCAAGGCAAGAAGAAGGAGGATGATAAACAAGAGATTTCCCAAGCCAAGTATGCATGCAAAAACAAGTGGGAAGGGAAGAAGAAAGGAGCAAAGCATGATAGATCAAAAGGTCAAGAGGTTAAACCTTGTGCCATCTATAACAAGATGAACCACACCATTCAAAATTGTTGGTTCAATGTAGGGACCCAAAAAGGAAGTGGGAAGAGGTGGATTTGGCAACATTAGAGGCAGAGGTGAATACAACTTCAACAACAAAAATAGAAGTCACAATAGAAGGGAATTCAACAATTACTTTGAAGATTAATCATGAGAAGATCTATTACTTCTAATGAATCTGAGCCACAAAGAAGGTAAAGAAGATAATCATTTTTTTCTACATAGATTCAAGATGTTCAAACCATGTTGTAGGCAACATTGCTCTTCTATCTGACTTGGAAAGTCCAAAGCATAGACACAAAGTACAAATAGGGGATGATACCAAGCACAATGTGGAGAAGATTGGTAATGTCAAAGCTTCCAATGTCATTTCGAAAATTCATAGTAAGGTTCTCTATTTACCCAATAGTAGGGGTAAGGAAGATTGTTCTAGGAGGTGAGAAGTCTCCTTACTTAGTGGACAAACAACAGAGCCATGTGGATGAACGAAGAAATGATTTTGTGTGATGCTGCCTTGCACAGAAGATAATATAGATTCATCTTAGAACTTAAGAAAAGAAGAAGTTGGCAAATACACAAACATGACACAAAACTTGAACTGAGATAATATTAATATGAAGGAACAAATAATGTATTACAATGGAGTAAAGTTAGAGCAAAGGACACACAAAACAATGCTAGCACCAACACACAACACACTGACTATTTTGTCTTTACAAGAACCTCTGAACAAACCTTATAGAGAAGACAAAAACCATGGTCGATTTAATAGTTACGATATTATTTAGGGAGGAAAGAATTGGAGTAAGAGCTCTCAAAAAGAAGGGAGATCAATGCAAACACACTATTGTTCAATAGAAACCCCACAACTCTCAGTGGAACATTCAACAATCACCACTTCTGTCCATCCTTCCACAACTCGATCATCTCTTCAGAGGATGCCAGACCCTCAACCACTTCTTCTATAGCACTCTGGTGTCACTGCTCATTGATCAATAGACTCAAAAACTTTGCTTACTCTCTGTTGAACCTTCTCCACAATTTTCACCCTCTATGATCACACTTTCCAATCTCCACTAATCCCCATATCCTGATATCTACCTTTGCTTCTTACTCAACATTACACATTGTCTCTTGATCTCAATGTGCTTGTGTATCACGACTATAACTCTCTTTCTCTCTCTCTCTCTCTCTCTTTGTACATTTCTTGCTCTATGTGTGTGTATATGTATGCCAGTCTATCTACACCTGTATATCGCAATCTACTTCTATTATGCATGTACTTATGTGTGCTTTTCATATGAAGATGCAAGTTTATGTGTTTCAAAAAGAGATGCAATTGGTGTTCTACAATGGATGAAGCATAGGAACTACTAGGTTGATTGAGGATAGAAATTCTCTCTCTTAATTGGCATCGACCCATAAAGCGGAAGATTTATGACAGTCTTCTTCTTATATTGTAGATGAAGGTGCACAATGGGGGGGGGGGGTTGTTGAGGTCATCAATGGCTATCTTGAGGCTCCTTTGAACTGTGAACTTATATTTCTATATTTCTACCTCATTGAATATGCATTAAGGTCTGCACATTTCTTTGTGCATTTGGACTATGACCCCAAGATTATATAAAGTAGAATAGTAAAATAGTGTCAAGGAGGTGAAAAATAGTGAGAGAGACAAGCTCGAATAGGCATGCATGTGTTTATATACACATGTGCTTACATTTAGTGAATGATTATGCAAGTGTGTTTTAGGAGTCTTTCGATGTTAAGGAGCTTATTAGTATAGACTTGGGTCATGAGCTGTATGCAAAAATGCTCAAGGATGTACGAATACATGTTAATAATGTCCGATTACTATGTGTTGTGCATTGTCTAGCTGTTGCGTATATGCATGAGAATTTAAGTAAGTGACTACTTACACGTGTTCCATATGCATCAAATGTATACGATACATATGCATACTTAAAGTAAAAGTGAAGATACATATGTATGTTTATATGATGTAAATTTATATGAAAAAATGGTTGTATGAATTGGTTCACAAGAAAATGCATTCTTGATTTCGTGAATTTGTGATGTGTTTCGAATTAAAGTATGATCTCTCAATGAATTTATATGCTTGAGCTACATATGCTTGAGTTACATATGCTTGAAGTATGTGTGTGAGCATATGTTTGGATCATGGTTAAGTTTTTTTTTTTTTTTAAATATCCATCAGGAATGAGCAGCGGACTGATATCTTATTTGTGTGTTGAGTTTCCGATCATAAGGATTTATTTTTGTCTAATGTCCTTACCCACACTTATACCTTGTGTATTCTTCATAGCACCTTCATGCACATCAAGGAACACAATGGGCAGGGGCATAATGCACACATCCATCCAACACCACTTCCATTTGGTCTTAGATGGATGTTGAGAAAATAAAATATGTGGAGAAAAAAGATCATTTTCGAACCCATTAGACTCAAGAAAGGGATGACTAAAGATAACTTAGTGCATCAATTGGGCCTCATGAAAATTAGAAGCAAGCTAAGGTACAAAGAGGAGCTCAAATATTGAAGAATTAAATTTTTGTTTTATGGAATTGTGGGATGGGAAAGATGAAATCTTAACAAAGAGATGTGTATGCTGGAGTTTGAGGTCTACGAAAGCACACGAAGAGCACAAGGAAGAAGAAGAAGCTTGGAGCACAACACACTATACTGAATGTATTACCAAGTTAATGTACAAAAATAAGTAACTCGTTAGGGTTTTAGGTGTATATACAAGCCAAGGGAAAAAACTCCTAAAGAAGGAAAAAAGTGCCCCAATAGTCCTAAGTGTGTTCATACACATCACTACCAAAATATATCAACAAATCCCCCTTAGGAGTGATGTTGTGAACAAGGAGCTAGCACTCATGTATAAGGAAGTGCCATAATATGTGGAATCAATCCACAAAAGGATGTAATCCCAAAGCTTTGTGGAAAGCTTCAAACTTCTCCTTAGATAGAGCCTTTTTGAAAACATCTACAATGTTCTCCTGTGTGGGAGAACATTGCAAATAGTGCATCTTAATGTGCACCTCAATGTGTGACATAATTAATAATAGTGCACCTCAATGTGCCTAACGCCAACATGCAACATAGGGTTTATCACAACTCCCAATGTGCTCTAATTGTCAGTGAAGATGGTGGTGGTAGAAGACTCACCAACACCCAAATCAGCCAAAAGGCATCTGAGCCACACACACTCAGCAATCACTGTGATAGCTCCTTATACTTAGCCTTACAACTAGAAGTGGCCATAGTGGTCCGCTTCTTGCTCAAGTAGGATATGCATGAGATAACAAGCATGAAGCAAAGACCATTAGTGGACACACGAGTGTCATGCCAATGAGCGGAGTGAGAAAAAGCATGTAAATCTAGTGGTAGTGATCCCTCTTGGGATAAAACAATCTAGGTAGTCAGGTACCACTCAAGTAGCGAAAGCTGCACTTAACAACCTACCAATGCTTGACACCTAGGCAATGCATAAACGTGCTCATATGAGGGAAAACAAGCTGAATATCAAGTCAGGTAAATGCATCTCAGGTGTAATAAAGTAAGTCTATGATCTAGGGATCCGATGGCTTCAGACAGATCTGAAATCGGATACCGTTTGGTCACTCGTCTGTAGGACCAAAGATCTCAAGAGTAGACTCAAGCATAAGTCATGTGCTCTCATATTCAAGTAATCCACTTAGCCTAGTGGTTAAGTCTCATGGTTGTGAAGGAGGAGGTCTTGGGTTCAACTCCCATGGGGAGCATGGGGAGAGAGTTTTGCCCAAAGAGCTCTAGAGCCTTCTAACTCAAGTTAACGTGAGTTAACTTGAGTCCAGTGGACTTAACTCAAGAGGTCAGTACAACAACCACTAGTGGACTCTAGTGGAAGGTACTAAAGTAGTGGTCGAGATCACTCCAGCCACTAATAGACTCTAGTGGTGGATATGAAAAGAGTGGAGGAGATTGCACATGCACTTGTGGACTCTAGTTACATTTGTGGTCCTCATTAGTTCAAGCAGCTATATATACAGGCATAAGGTTGGGAGGAGAGTCATCTCTCTAGCATGTGGTGGTCGTAATCCTTCGTTCTATTGCATTGGTATCAGAGCCAAGCTCTCATGGTGACCTTGGAGTAGGCTTCATCATCTCTCTCTTTCCATTAGCCTCTTGCTCATCATTTTTGCTCGCCGATGTCTTGCTCTCTTTCAAATCTCTACACGCGGCTGTCTTTAATAGCACCACGAAGTTATCCTGGCAGTCGATGGCTTTGAGTAGCAAAACGACTATTTTCTGCTGTTGGCAGAAGGAATCGAACTTTCGTCGCTCGGTTCGAAGATGGTTCACCTATCCACAAGACGAACAGACGTTTGCGGGTTTTGTAGCTGCTGGTAATAATACTCTGTCTTATTTTGGCGCAGACGAAGACTTCATCCAGGAGCAAAAGATCAAGATCATCTCTACAGTGTGGAAGAGGGGATTCGAACCCCCGTCCCCCCAATCGAAGCGCACCCGCATACCCAAGAAGCCGACGTCTGGACGATATCAATGTGCGAGCAGCGGATATTATGCCAGATCAGCGCTGAAGAGGGAACAAAAGTACCAATTAACAAGCTCTACCGTTCGGGATTTGAACTCCGATCCGGAGTTTCATAGAGAACTCGTCTATCCAGGACGACTAAGTACTGTTCATGGCTTGCTAGAGCGGCAGAAGTTTGTAATTTAAATCTTGCGCTGCAGAAAGCCTCAGTTCGGAGCTAAAGATAAAAAGGGCGATTACTGTGTGCCATCCCGGATTCAAACCCAGGCGGCAGGCTTCAGAGCACGTCGAAGTCGCCAAGGTGTTCAACGCCTTTGTGTGTCTCCAAAAGGCACAAAATACTGTCTAGATCTGTATTCGGCGCTGAAGATCGGAGCCCAACAGTTGCAGCCCCGAACCTGAGGAGCAATCTTCCTTAGACAAAGAAGCAAGCAAGGACAGTTAAAGTTTTGAGCAAAGTATGAAGGAAGTGGAGCTATGGAGTGAAGATCCGGAGACCTTTGGTGATCGAAGTCAAACCAACTTTGAATTCGGACCAAAGTCTTGAGAGAATAGCTCTTCCAAAGGATCAAGGGAAGGACGTAGCTCTATGTGGAGCTAAGTATTTTCCAGTTTTTGCTTGGCCTTAATGCTTGATTTATCTTGTTTTCATTATTCTACACTTAATCCTAGATGCACATTGAAATAGCCAAGATTTCAATTGATTAAGTCTAGATTAGAATAATGAATTAATCCATTTCTCATTCCAAGCATTAGTTTGCATTAAGGAAAGACTTGATTTCAAAAAGATCCTTGTGCATCAAAGAATGTATTTTGGTAGTTTAAATACATATTTCCTTTCCATTGAGTAAGTTTTCTATTGCACCTTAAGGGTATTTTTTATATCATAGTGCATTTAGACAAAGGAAAGGATATACATGCATCAGGATTGCATGACATACATTCTTAGTACAAGGAAAAAATCGTGCATCAAGTTCATGCATGATTATTGTATTAGTTTTTGGGCATGCAAAGAACATGCATGCATACGCATGTGAACATATGCTTTTGCATGTAGATACATGCATTTGCATGGAAGAATGGAATGCTGTTTGCAAGTAGATATGAAAATGTACTCTCTTAGTATTTAGCTTACTTTGCAAAGCTCGCAGTTTGACATTAGGGAAGACCAAGGACTAGTTAGTTGCAAAGACATACTAGTTCTAGTTTGCAACTCAAGTAATTAGTCAATTTCTTCCCAAGTCGATACTCTACTATCAAACATAAATACTTAATGATAATTAAGTATGATAGATGTCTTGCTAGGTATAAGTAAGCACTAGGAGAAAGTTAAGTAATAAATTTTCTTGATAACCAAGAAAATTTAATTACTTGCAAACTCTTTTGTGATTATGATGACTCTAAGTCCCGGATGTACTTAGAAAGTCATATCGGTAAGCTTTAGTTGATTAGTTATACATTTTATGTAACTTCTCAAGCATCCCAAGGTTGGATGAGAACATCAACTATATTTCCAAGTTCCATGAGTACTCTTCTATTTAGAAGACTTGGAAAGTTTAAAGAAGTTTCTTTGTGGTTTCAAGATTTGTATCTCATGATGAAACCTCGGTAAGTAACTTTTTGGAATTGAGATATGAAATAGTCAAGCCTTCTATTTCATGTGAGATCATTCTCCTACCATGTTTAAGATGAATTTATTTTTGGGAAGGTAGATGTTCCAAGTAGAGGATCTTAATTGATTCATGAACTCTTCCCAAAATACACATAAATTCATATTATATGATAGGTCCAGGGAATGATGCAGGCAAAACCTCTTTAGGATATAAATGTTTTGCCAAGATATAAAGGTACCAATCTTTTATAAATTTTCATTTGATTTCATCCCAAGGGGTGATGGAAATCAAAGGTTAAACCTCAACATCAATTGATCCTTGACGTCAATAAAAGGATGTTAGGTTCCATAGTTGCATCTCTGGTAAATGATGCAACTAGCTAAGCAGTCTTTAGGAAATAATATAAGTTCCTAAAGACTTGAAGCAAGTGTGAACTTTTCATTTAGGAATAGAAAGTTCCAAGAAATGGATCTTAAATCCATGAACTTCTCCTAAACAAGTTATAAAGTTCAAAGTGTTCATAGTTGCATTACTATTGGATCAATCATCAATAGATGCTTGGACTTTAAACATAAATTTGATTAGTGAAATATGTTTAAAGGACTCTAGTAACATATGAAGATTGACCAATAATAATGAGTCTGGTATTAAACTCAAGAATAGAAGTCGATATCACATAAATGAAAGTTCAACTTAAACTTTCATACTGGCAAATGTGATATTTCGTCTCTAGTTTGATACTCAAGAAATGAATACAATTGAATCAGTAAATTTTTTGGATATTATTTGAAAGAAGTTCTTTCAAATGTTCTTTTTACAAACGATTCCAAGATGAATCATTAGACTGGAAAGCAAAAAAATTCCAAGATGAATCATTTGCTTCAAATTATAGCCTAGTATTACTTGATAGGAATCAAAAAGTTCTTGAAAGAAAAATCTCCCCAGACGTGAGACTAGCATCTTTCAAGAAAAGTTATAGAGTAAGTAGTTCCCAGTAAATCCCTAACCACCAGTTTTGGTATTTAAGTCCAAATAAGTGATATAACCTAACGGTATATCAAAGATTCTTAGCTTTGGAATCTGAGAGGCATAAGTGTATGCTTGGACTTGTGTAAAGGGAAAGATCTCTAAAATCCTGCAGGTAAGCAAAGCAGCTTAAAGATAGTTTAAGAGATCTTAAAGATAAAGACTAAAGTCTTTATTTTTATCGCAAGATCAACCAGACTTGATCAATCTTGGCCATGATTGCCCACGTAATGTGCGTTTCAAACTACTTTGTAGATTGCACAAGTATTGGCAATAAAATTCCTTTTGGGAATTATTCACTCAAGTTCCATTTATTCGATGGAAAACTGTGAAAAAGAGTAAGTTGTTCCAAGTCTGAACAGAGTAAAGAAATTCCAAGAATGTAGTCTGCAACCGTGAAAATGGTAATTAAGTCTGTGGAAGGTAAAACATAAGTGTTTACCTATCCTTAAAGGGATTTTGGTACAAATCCAGAAAGCATGAGCGGATGCTTAAGACTTAAGCAGTAAAGAGATTCCTAAATACAGTCCCCGGGGAAGGTACCTAAAGCAACAGTAAAGAAAGGAATCTAAAGACAAGAAGTCAAAAGCTCTTGTCGCTACAAAATTGGTCAAGGGTAAACCAATTGAACTTGAATTCGAGAAAATTCAAGAACTTGGAATTCTGATTGATATTCTGTCAAAGAGGTTTTCAAGTTTCCAAGGCAAAGCACATGATTGTGAGACGATCATGTGAAGGAATCAAAACCTAGAAAATCTAGTTAGAGGTAATGCCTGAAACTTCCAATTCGTGTAAAAGAATTGAAGAAATAAGGTACTCTATCAAGAGATGTTTTAGACTTTAGGATAAGAATCACCCACACATTAATGTGAATATAAAATAGGGTGGTATGGGACACCAGATTTTATACTCAGATTGATGTAGGAAAGATGGAATGGGACATCGGACCGTGGGATGATGATTATCTTTTAGTCCTAGTTTGGATTTTTGAAGTTAGGTTTCATCCTCAAGGGAATTAAGACTTCAAGGAAAGTTTAATTCGTAAAGAATGAAAGTAGTATCTTACGATACTTCAAGATGACTTCAAGATCAAGGAAATTGAAGATATGAAGTAAGGAACTTCCAAGATCTTCTTCGAACACTTCAAGCTTAAGTGTTGTCAATCATAAATATTTGATAAATTTCTAAAAGAAGTTGGACTTTGACTTTGAATTGATCTTTTCAACTAAAGATTCAATTGACTAAGTCAAGTATCAAGTTCTTAGTGTAACTTGGTAAAATTCACTCTTTTAGACTCAAAGAAATGCACAAGAATTGCATTCACGATTAGGAGTCAAAAAGACTGAATGTGACATGAACTTAGTCTCAAGTGAAGCATTATTTGAATACCAAACTCATCAACAGAACCTCAGTGGGTTGACACACTGATGTTGGTTACCACACTAGTATCTTGTGGTTGGATGGTGTTTTTTATTTTCTTTGCATCTTTTTGAGAATCTAGCTTATTTCTCTTAAAGATAAAAAGAAAATGCTTCAAATCCCTGTTGAAATAGATCTTTGAAAAGTTGAAGTCCTGAGTCATCTAGACTTTTACTCATAACAAATTTACGTATATTCAAAGTTTGAATTGGTTGTACAGAGTCTTAGTTATTTCTTTCCGCTTTCCAAATCTTTTGGAATTGGCTCAGATATGGTATCTGATCCCTTTTGCAAAAGACCAGGGTTAGCCGGTTAGAATAAAATAACTAACTTGAACATCCTAGATAGATGTTATGTACAAGAACCTTTTCAATCTTCAAAAGATAATAAGTCTAAGTGGACTTTTTCATTTGGGCTTGCTTCAAGGTATAGCGTAAATCATTTCCTAGAGTCCAGTAAACTCTAGAATAAAGAAGTTAGGAATTGCTCATTAGATTGACAATTCCCAAGAACTTTCAGTTAAAGCCTTTGAGAAAAGTGTCCTAAGTTGGATAAATTTCATTATGGATTTGTATTGGGCAAGTTATAGTATGATTGACTCAAAGAAATGGTAAACTTTCTCCTACAGTTTACAAAGGATTTTTAAACTCATTAGGACAAAATAGTCCTCTAGTTGGGTAAAAAAATTAAGTAACTGTTGGATCAAAGTAAACCATTGTATAAACATCTAAGTTAGATGTTTGAGACAACCAAACTTCAATTTCTCTAAAACAAATTCAAGTGAATCAAGAATTCTTAAAGTCTTGCAAGGGATAAGAATCCCACCTTCATTGCTAAGTCCATGCACCAGTCATGCCTAGGAATGGACTAGTAATTTGAATCCACCCAATTCACATGTTTGTGCCTAGATCACACATCCAGAAACTGTGAATTAGCCAGGGATGTCATTAGATCCACCCTCATTATTCTTCACTAGTTTGTACTTTGTCCCGTTCATCAAAGTACAAAACCAGATAGTGTTTTGAATCATTTGGGCAAGGATGCCACCACAGAGATGAGACATGTTCTTCCAGTTCTAGAACATGACCATGTTCTTCCAGTTTTAGAACATGAGGCTCGGGGGTTGCCTACAGTTATATATATATATAGCTTTATTTTCGAGGACGAAAATCTTTCCCAAGGGGGGAAGAATGTAATAAAGTAAGTCTATGATCTAGGGATCCGATGGCTTCAGACAGATCTGAAATCGGATACCGTTTGGTCATGTGCTCTCATATTCAAGTAATCCACTTAGCCTAGTGGTTAAGTCTCATGGTTGTGAAGGAGGAGGTCTTGGGTTCAACTCCCATGGGGAGCATGGGGAGAGAGTTTTGCCCAAAGAGCTCTAGAGCCTTCTAACTCAAGTTAACGTGAGTTAACTTGAGTCCAGTGGACTTAACTCAAGAGGTCAGTACAACAACCACTAGTGGACTCTAGTGGAAGGTACTAAAGTAGTGGTCGAGATCACTCCAGCCACTAATAGACTCTAGTGGTGGATATGAAAAGAGTGGAGGAGATTGCACATGCACTTGTGGACTCTAGTTACATTTGTGGTCCTCATTAGTTCAAGCAGCTATATATACAGGCATAAGGTTGGGAGGAGAGTCATCTCTCTAGCATGTGGTGGTCGTAATCCTTCGTTCTATTGCATCAGGCATCATGAAGATTCAATCATAAGCATATTTCTATAGGAGTGGCAATAGGTTTGCAATCTTCAAGGCCAAAACATTGCAATAATGTGTCAATATTTTTTTTGACAGATAAGCTCTTGTCATCCAAAGTAAAAATGTTTTGGAAAGATGCTCCATATCCTATGGGCATTTGAATTGATTGAATCCTATTGTTGATAGTTTGCATCTCCTTCCTCGTAAGTATCCAAGGAGCATGTTCATAAGTTGTTTCATGTCGATTTTTATAAAAAAAATTGGCCATAACTTTGATTTTGAGTTCTTATCCTTGAAATCATTTATTGATGGCATTGCGCGGTTTAATCCGAGAAGATGTTGCCATAATCAATAACTGAAATTCTTAAATATATGCATAGGATCAAGAAGATGATGGATCTTTAACTCTATCCCATACTCCAAAGAATACCATATCAACATACTCTCTGCTCATTGCAATTTTCCTTTAGCTCTAATCTTCACATTCTCATCATCTTCATCGCCACTAAAAATTTTGGATTGTGGATCTATAAGAGGCCCATTTTTCCATTTCCAATAACAATCCATAGGTGTCATTGGTTTTGGACAATGACCTATTTCAATCTTTAGATTAAAATGTATCCCTTATCTTTTGCATCTTCATGGATGATTGTCATGCAAGAAACATCCATGTCAAAGATAAATATTTTTTGTTGAGATTCTTACTACAAATTGATCTCAACCAATCAGAACAATAAGGACAAACCTTATATCCCTTAGTAGACATTCATGCATGCATGGAAACAATAAAAATGTAATTAGATTAACTCACATACAATTATATATATATATATATATATATATTAAGTTAAAAAATTACATCATTACCTAAATTGATGCCATACCCTAGAAAATCATGTATAGTCCAAGCCATCATTCCATGAACCATAATTTTTCCTTGATTAGTGCTTTTTGATACATCAATGAGATTAATAGCTCTCCATAACTCTTGGAGATCATCAATGAGAGGAGCAAGATATACATTCATGTCTTTAACTTGTCTTTTTCTTGGGAATAAAAGTGAAAGCGTTAAATATTATTTTTTAATACTAAGGTATGGTGGGAGTCTATAGTTGATGACTACCACTAGCCATTTTGACATTTAGTAGATTTCATAAAAATCTCATTAAATGCATCTAATGCAACACCTAACTTTAGATTCCATGGCTTTTGTATGAAATAAGGCCATCTAGAATAAATATGCTGAAAAGCTACACTCTCTGCTAAAATTCTCATTACTCCATCAATACTTTTATGATCAAATCCCCATGTCAAAATCTTTGATAATTTAGGGCTTTGAAACATATGTGTAATTCATGGAGCTAATGGAAAATGTCTCAATATCTTTTGTAGGATTTAACCCTCTTTGTCCTTATATCAAGGGGATTGACATTTTGGACTTGTCAAAGAGTCTACATACTCACCTCTATATAAAATACAATTGTTAGGACATGCATGTATAGAATGATAATCTACACCAAGATTGTTGATTATCTTCTTCATTTCATCATGTGATGTATGAAGAATATTGTTGCTTGAACTCCCTATCGCAAGTGCTCCTTCCTCCCTCCCCGAATCCACCTTTGCCCCAATCATATGCTCTTGTTCCCACCATCCCTCCCTCCCTTACTCCTTGCCCCACCCTTCTCTTGCCTCTCCTAGGCTTACGCCTCCTCCCATTCTCCTTCCCAACCTCCCCCCATAGCACCCCTATTGCTATTGTAGCCCCCTCCCTCCCTTTTTGTGTTCAGCCTTGACTTCCCCCCTACCTCATCCCCTTTTACCTTTTGCCTTACTGCAAACATGTCAACATCTACCCTTGACTTGATTTGGCCATTTCTTGTTGATGGTGCTTTGATTTGAAGAAAAGGAACTCCTACCTGCTTCTTCACAATTTGCCCCCTCTCTCCTAGCCTCCTCTCCTTTTCTTTGTGCTCCCGATAGACATGAATGAATTCAAAGACCATCCCAGAGAGGGACTCACTTGAAGACCCCTTGACCACCTCTTCTTTGTCTTCCATCGGACCCTCCCTTACCGATGAAGATAGAGCGAGTTTGGCCTCAAAAGTGGAAGGCTTGCAAGCAGGTCATCAACAAAATCAATGGATTTTGCCCTAGCCATGGTGAACTTTGGGACCCTAGAGTAGCTTTTTTATAGAGGTTGGCAAGATCCTTGATGTTCAAACCCTGGGTCAGAGCTTCTATTAGGTTTAGCGTGGCTCTCTAGAGACCACCATCATGATGATGGCCTTGTCACCCATTGTTATTTGGGATGTTAATGCTTTTGTATGTCCCTAGACCCATGGCTTTGATCCCTTAATAGCTTCATCTTGTGTATTTATTCATAGGGAAGCTAGCATGTTTCTTTTGATGACCTGCTTCCTTGGTCTTCTACATGAGGATTTACCACTATTGCCTTAGATTGGTGGGTCTCTTGAAACCTTCTTGGAGGTACTAGAGACCACAACATCAATTGTGGCCTAGGCAATGGGCTTGCCATCAACACAAATTCTCATATTTGATCTCACATAGTTGTTGACTAAGATTGAGCTCCCTCTTTTTCTAGGTGGATGGTTGATTTAGAGGGTTGAGTACTTGGAGCTTCTCAATCAGTTCTTTCATTGTGGCAAGGTTGTTCACCTTGTGAAGGCTTGCCCCTCAAGGAATCAAAACTGGTCAAGATAGTAGGCTAGTTAGTGGAGGATGAGCCTTCTCATCCCATTAATTTTGCAGCTCCCAATCTGACCCCTCTCCCCCTCGAGTGGGTTGGCAATAGCCTCGGTGTCAACAAGAATTTGAGCAACAATACCATTTGAGAGCTTAGGAGGGTTTGATTGCTATCGGGATTCCCTCCTCTATGGCCTCCCCCTTTGGACCTTGGTCTTCACTTCTCTCTGGCCTCCCCCTTTGGACCTTGTCTTTGCCCCCACTACTCTGATACCCTCCCTTGGTTGCTCGTTCTCCTCAAGACCCCTTAAGATTTGGTACTTATGCACTTGGACCTCGAAGATCCCCTAATAGTGATGTCTTGGTGAGTTTCATGGTTCACGAGGGTCACTCTGCTCTGTGACCCCTCTTTTGATGGACTGGTCGCCTCTGATAACTATTCCCCCAGGTTTGGCAAGCTTCAACAACCACCTATGGGCTGAGAGTTTTGGTTATGATTTTGCATGCTTCTTTGGTGGTTAGGAGGATCCCATTGGGGCCCCCATAAGGGTCTATGCTATGGCCCGTCCCTCCCCCACTTAGTCCACCTTGGAGTCGGTTATTTCTTTTTTGTTCCCTCTCTATTGGGCTAAACAGTGAGACTTGTTGCTTGGGGAGGCTTTGTGTTTCTTCTGGGGATAGGTTATTGAGTTCTCTCATCATCTCAGGAATCTTGACCTCATTGATCTCTTCATCAAAGCTTGGGAAACAAATTAGTTCTTGTTTATTACAAGCATTGTGGAGAGTCAACTTATTGTGTATGTGATTGTAGATACTGAGACGCCTCCTAGATACATGTATATTCATGAGGATGAGCTCAAGCGGCTAGTGAGTCTACCTCGCTTAATCTGTTAAGAATTTTGTTGGAGCAATTGGCTACATATTGGGGGTTTTTGAACTTGGATTACTCCGCATCCAACCTAGCCTCAAAGATGATGTGACTTGCTGCTATAACAGCAACATGATTTGCCTTATCCCCATGAGAGTTCTCTCATGGAATGTCTAGCGTTTGGGTGAGGCATAGTTCTTATAGTACAGGGCACGCTTGCAACAAGAGCTTTGCCAGTGTATGGTTGGCAAACCCATTGATATTCTGATGTTGTAAGAGCATCACCTATCCTTGAGCTATATGCAAAAGTGCAGATAATTTCTCCAAAGACATGGAGAAGACTTTTGGTCAACTAAGTATGGGCCCAATGGCTCGTAGGGTGGTGTATGTATTTGCGTTGGGGAGTCCTTATAGTGTGCGATTGTGGATCGGGGTGAGATTATCCTAGGTAGGGCCATTTGGGTGATTTTGCTTTGTGGGGAGAAGCGATATGAGTTCTTGACATTATATGCTTCCAACATGAGAGTACTCGTGCAACTTTCTAGCCTCGGATCACTAATGCTCTACCGAATGGTGATGCTTGGTGTGTTTCACATGACTTCAATATGATTGATGCTGTTGTGCTATAGAGCTTGGGGAGTTGAGAAAGATTGCCACTTAGTTTTACTAGACCGTTTTGACTAAGGAGACTCCATCTGTGACTTGGCAATAATGCATGAGGTGTGTCTTGCAACATGCACGATGATTGATGATTGTTGAGATGTAGACTTTGCTTCTCGCCCCTTTTACTAATAATGAGGTTTTTGATGCATTACGTGACTTGGCTAGGGATAGCTATCCTAGTGTTGATGGTCTTTCACCCAATGTTTTTATCAAATATTGGGGGGTCCTTGGGGCTGGGATTTGTCTTGCCTTCTAGAGGTCATGAAGGGGGGATTCCTCCCTCAGTCGCTCTACTAAGGCATGATCTTCCTCATCCCCAAAGGGGGGTAGTCGGATGATATCAAACACTAGCACCCAATCATGCTTCTCAACTTGGCCTACAAAATCCTTCCAAAGGTCCTGAGTTTGAGACTTCATCCACTCCTTGGGATTCTGATTCATCTGCTAGAGACTGGCTTTGTTAAGGGTTGTAGGATCCTTGATAACATATTTACCTTCCAAGAAGCTACCTTCGTGGCCTGAATGTAGGGTGAGATGCTTGTTGTGCTCTTTTTGGATTTTGAGAAAGCTTATGATCAGGTTTAATGGGATTTTCTCAAGGATGCCATGTTATATATGGGCTTCCCAGAGCGCTCGATTGGGGGTGTTGCCTCACTCTACTAATCTATCCACGGTGACCTTCTGGTTTCAAGGGGTTGTAGGGAGTGCTTTTTCATTTCATGATTAGTTTGGAAGCACTGCCCTTTAGCCCCTACTTTTTTTCTCTTCTTTGTTGAGGCCATGAGTGCTTTCTTGACTACTCAAGACACTAGGCAATAGGTTATCACAGTCTTGATTAGGGATGAGTATCTTTTAGATGCCAAGTTTGCTAATGACACTCCCATTTACTTGCATGGCTGAGAGGCCAATTTGCTCAGATTTTTGTTGCAATCCATCAATACCAAACAAACTTGCATAAGAAATATCATCCATCTTTTTGAAAGGTAGTTCTCCAGTCTTTAGCTTGCTAAGATAATTTTCAACTACATGTTCTTAACCTCACCTATGAAACATTGAATAATCAAAAGCTTGCATTAATAACATCCATCTTGCAAATCTAGTTGACAAATACAATTGTTTCACTAAAGAGATAAATGCATGATCATCTCCATGAGTCACCATCTTATTAATCAACAAGTAATACCTAAAATTTTGATCAAGGCCCAAAAACTTTCATGTAGTTACCATATAATTCTATTCCACAGGACTTAGTACCTTGTTGGCCTAATAAATTGGCTTCGAGCACCTAGCCTCTACTTCTTGCATAAGAAATACTCTTATTTCTATATGAGAGGCATCTAGAAATAAATGAAAAGGTCATTTTCAATAAGGTTGTACCAATGTAGGCTCAAGTGCCAACATATGCTTCTTCTCGCTCTCATCCCCACTAAAAATGTCTATTTTTCCACTTTAGATGTGCTAGATATTTCAGAAGCCTACCATGCCATTTTACTTGGCCAATGTACTGCATAAACTACTTCACTATTTGTTGGGCCTACACTTCTACAATTTACATCTCCTTTTTGCGAGTCAATGGCTATTTTGTCTTTGCTCATGATATGCCCTATTAGCATTCTTCTTTTCACTACAACATCACACTTTGCTAGATTCAATTATAACTTCAATTCCTTGCATCATTGAAAGAAAAGTCCTAGCTGTTGTAAGTGATAAACTTGCCTTCCTACCACATTGAAATCATCCAAGAAAGCCTTCACAAACGTATTCAAATAAGGTTTAAAAGCAAGAATTACCCAATTTTAAAATGTCAATATTGTAGTGTTTTGCCAAAGAAGCATTGCATTAGAGGCAAATACACCTGAATTTGATACAAATGCTATCTTATCAAGATCCTATGGCTCTCTCTTTGTTTGAACATATCCGCTCAATGTATCCAGAAAACTATACATTTTAGCACCTGCTATCAAATCCAACATTGTGTCTAAAAAATCTAAAGGGAATGGATTTGTTGCTACATACAATTTGTGGTAGTCAACACATACACGAATCTTCCCATTCTTCTCGGTTCTACTACTATGGGTGATAACAATTCCACTTTCTCAATCACATAAATAAGTGCTTCTTCTAAAATTGTCAATCTCTTCTTTTACCTTTTATGCATAATTGGGGTTCTTCTACCTTTTCATAGTTGAAAAAGTGTTGCATCCACCCCCTAAATGTCCAGGTAAGACCATGTAAATACATCAATTTATTTTTGCAGCAATCACTTCAACCTATCCTTGAACACTACATCCAATTTTGTAGATATTTCCATTATACGCAATTCCTCTAAAATACGTGAATTAAGGTCAACCAAATCATCTTCTCTCACTCTTGCACTTTGACTCGAGAGGTCCTCAAACAAATTTTTTTCTTTCCACTGCCCCCTCAACCTCTTGTTCTAGGCCTTGGTCTTCCTTCTTACTATCTAGCTCCTTTGCATAATTTTGCTCAAGTTCCATACCCTGAGTCCCTGATACCTTCAAAACATATGCTTCGAAAATAGGAACAAATCTCCATTAATGGTGCAAAAAACGCATCCTCTTCATCATCCACTAATGATCCCTCATTTTAATGGCTTTTGCATATAATGGTTGTGCTATTGTAGGAACTATCATCCCATTCATCATTTTCAACTTGATCTTTTGCTTTCCTTTTCATAATGAAATCTTATTTTCGGCCCATAACTGGCTACGCTCAGCGAAGGACGTCCTGATATCATGGGATATGAACATGTCACTTCTCAAAACATGAGGATTACAAAGTCCACATAAAAGTGTAAGCTTGTAATATAGATCACTTTATTTCAGAAAACTTTGACAAAACTTATGATAGACTTAGGATGCCCCTTGGCCGCTCTTCTCTTTGTGATAGCTATCGATGGTCTCAGTTGCCTTGTTGAACATCACACATGTTTAGGTCTTTTTCAAGGTCTCTTTCGTCCCCTCAATGAAGACGAAATGATCATAATACTCTTTGTCAATGACACAAATGCTTTTTTTCATAATGATTCGGCCATCATTGCTACCTTTTGGTGTTGCTTAAATATGTTTTTTGAGGCATTAGGTTTCAAAGTAAACCATCCCAAACTACTTTAAAGACTATTATTGGGCATCCACCTTAAATTTTGGTTGACGATGGCTATTAGTTGAATCCCAGGGGACAAATCTTTTGCTTGTTAGGTATTCCAATCGGATTCGATGTTTCAATGGATCCGCAATGGAAATGGGCTCTTTTTAAGCTTGATAACAAGTTGGCATATAGGCAAGGTATGCACATCAACATGGCAAGGCAGTTTATTGTGGTTAACATGTTCCTTCTTTCTTCGATTGTTTACTTTCTCTCTTGGTGGAGACTAAAGGACCAAGATATTGTCAAATTGGAAAGAAAGCAGAAACTTTCTCTCGAGGGGAGACCCTAATAGAAGGGATGTCCTAAAAATTAAATGGGCTACTTTCATAAGCCAAAAGGATCACTGTGTTTTGGGGATTCTAGACATTGAAGGAATGGCTAATACGATGGTGGCCAAATTGTTAGTTAAGGCTAGGAGCAATAGGGATGCCTCTTGGGAAAAACTGATTTTTAGAGACAAGAATGCACTTAGTCTTCTAGGCCTTCCACGGTGGGAGGGTGTGGATCTTCTCATTGTTTTTCTCTCCCCCAATTAGGAGCTGCCAAGGGCTCAAGCTTATATTTCTCCCTATGGAAGAGTTGGAAAAGTGAAACAACTGTGAAGATCAATGAAGGCTAAAATGGGTAGCTAGTAATAGAAAAAAAGGATTTAATCTGCTTCTGTATCAAGGGCATCAGAGGCTTGGAATCTCCAAAAAGCTAGGAAGCTTTGGGAAAAAGGTTTTCGTCTATGGAAATACCTATGGAATCAATTAACATGCGGATGGATTAGTTTTGAGTACATTGATGCGACTAGGAGAGTGGACTATGAAGAATGGTACTGTTATGAAGAAGATTCAATGCTTGGAAGGGATCCAAGTCTCGCCTCATTATTGGGCACGACACCCCTCACCTTGAGGGTCTTAGATGGCACAACGGCAATAGTCTTGATAAAATTCCACTATTGAAGAATAATGTGGACTTTCACGTCATGCTTAATAGGAGATGGTGTCTAGATTGCCGGAGTTTTAGGTGGGATTTCAAGTTTGAAACCCTTTGGAATCCCCTCATCAAGGATAAAAATTTGGTTCTTATGTGGAAAATCCTCCATCAAGGAATTTGGTCAAATGTGAAAGGTAACAAAATTTTCGGAGCCCCTTCATGGTGTAAACGATGCCTTCATGGCAATGAGGACTTGGGACACCTCTTCTTTTCTTGCCCCAAGTCAATGTTGGTCTCACGAGACCTTGGGAGAATCATGTTGCTATAGTGACAAATCAATTGGAAGCAAGCACTTTTGGGTGAAGCGATCGGTTGTTCCTCAACATTGTGGAATGTTATAAGAGGCATCCAAAAGAATCGTTTACTAATAAAGAGCTTGGCCAATTAGGAAGAAGAATTTGTAACTGTAAGAAAGTCCCCTCTATTTAGACGCCATAGGAATTTTGTGGTAGAGAATAAAAAGATTAAAAGTAAGTAGAATCCCAATGAGGGTGATAAAAAGATTATTTACCTTCTGTTTAACTCCACCTAAAACACAGATTTCTTGGTGCCTCATGACCGGTTCCAATGTAGCTCCCTTTTTTTTTCATTGATAGAATTATCACAAAAGATTCTAGAAGAAGATAACCTACTGAGGTAGAAATAAAAAAGAGTTCTCATTTAGAATCCATTGAGGTAGAAATAAAAAAGAGTTGTCATTTAGAATCCATTCACGGCAACAGTTATCGGTCAACAATTGTGATTTCCCCAGTCCAAAGCTAGAAAAAAAAGTGCATCATTGCAAGAGCATGTAAGGACTCGTGGTACCCAATTCCATAGAAGAAGCCGAGCCTTGGGAAAAGACGTGGTTGATGAAGAAATAGAAATTAGCTCTACAATACATAAAGGGGATGAGGAATGAGTTGAATATCAATAAAACCAAGTACAAAAGGAGAAATGGAAAAAGAACGAGAGAATGATCACGGACCATCTATGCAAGAGATTGAATACAATGGAATTACTCAGTTTTCTAATTACCTAGTGAATGAGAGTGCATTATGGATACATTTATGTGAGGATGAAGATGATGTTTTACATGTGTTGAAACAATACTAGAAATTCTGAAGATAAATCCATAATCCGAAGGGCAACGTCAACAAGATTTTCAGTTTCCAAAGCACAATGTAGTACACCTAGCAGAGAGATCTTAAAGAAAACTCAAGAGAAATGCACCCCAAACGTAGAAGAAAGTCTGTGCACAAAACCAAATTAATGGCAAAAAATGTCCGAATTTGTGAACCCAAACGTTACCCAAGCCAACATTGTAGAGGCTAAACCACCTATAAATGAGCATGAAGCAAAAGCCAATGGACAAGGTAGGGGAATATAGGAAAGGAGATGAAGGAATAGATGCATGCCTATCTTCTTCAATAGGCACACTACAAAAGTTATTTTAGACAGTGGGGCAAGAGTATCAATAACTATTAGATGCCTATGGGAATAGTGCAAAAAACTCTCATTGTGCCCTACTCATTTAAAATTGCAAGTGGCTAATGGACATATTGAACAAGGAATTGGATCTCTGGAAGGCCTAAAATCATGATCCAATCATTCAATACCAAACAAATTCGTAGTAGGAAGATCATCCATCTCTTCAAAAGGTAGTTCTCGAGCCTTTACCTATTGAGATAGTTTTCAACTACATGTTTTCTTAAAATGAAGGAAGTTCGGCCTTAGCCTACTCTCCCAAACTTGAATTAATTAAAAGAAAAGAAAAGTACAAGAGAAGGGGACAAGTGCCCATTGGATCCCCCGAATCCCACAGAGCGAGGGTAGATTTTACAGAGTTTAAATGGCATTACAAAGAAGGTTAGTCACCCTCTCATCACCCTCATGCGGGTCCCACAAGGGTTTAATTTTGTTGTAGGAAGCACTTGATGAAAAGAGGGGGGGGGGGGGTTTCTTACAATTAGCAATCTTTTTGCCAAGGAGGCATAGTGGTTTCTCAATCGACCACGCTGTGGGAGAGTCACCAAAGTTGCAAGCACACCTTTCCCGCCAAATATTCCATAGGGCCTCCCCTCTGATGGCGTTCCAGAGAGGTGAAGCAATTGAATGCTTCTCCTAGCAGAGCATGCATCCAACTAATATGTTTTTGAAGTCTAATTTCTTTGCGACAATCTGCCAGAGCCTTCATGGTGGACCTTACAAGGCTTACATGAAGTTATAGAGGAGGTCGATAAACCTCACATGCCCATCATGCGGAGCCCACTTCGTTTTCAGCTTATTGTTGACATATTGTAGCTCTTTGTGATGTTTGAAGGGGGGGGGGTTTCTTACAGTTAGCAATTCTTTTGCTGAGAAGGAATAGGGACTTTTTGATTGACCACTCCTTGGGGGTATTGCCAAAGTTGTGAGCACATCTTTCCCACCAAATCTTCCAAAGGATCTCTCCTCTAATCGCATTCCACAATGCCACAAAGCAACCGATCGCTTCACCAATGAGGGCTTGCTTCCAATTGATTTGTTCTTGGAGTCCCAGACAACGACCAAGGACCCTCCATAACCAAAGGGATTTAGGGCAAGCAAAGAAGAGGTGACCAATATCCTCTTTGCTACGGCAACATCGCTTGCACCAAGGCGGAACACCACAGATCTTGTTAGCTTTTGCATTGGTTCATATTCCATGGTGTAAAATTTTCCATAGGAGGACCGACTTTTTGTTTTCAATGAGAGGGTGCCATATATACATAAATTTCATATCCCATCGGAGTCGTGTCCATTTCAGACACCATTTCTTGTTGAGACTGATGTGAATGTCATTGCGAGCCTTGACATAAGGAAGCTTGGAGAGGCGATTACCATTAAACCATTTAAGGCCCATTATGTTCGGAGCATCGTGTCCCATCAGTAGTCGGATTTTAGAGCGGTCCGAAGCATGTGGTCTGCTCAATAAAAGATTCCATTCCTCGTACGTGACCGCTACACTAGGGTCAAGGTCCTCAAAGTCCACCCATCTGTTCGTGTCCTACTTCGAGAGGTGCTTCCATTGTTTGAATCCCTTATCCTAGATTCTCTTGGCACTTAAGACATTCCAAGGCTCCACGTTTCTCATGCCTTGGACTGGGAACCAAATACAGTCACTTTGTCTTATACCTACAGCCCACTTCCAATCTTCATTGATTCTGATGTGAGGTTTGAATCTCTTCCAGCTCAACCACAAGGATCTTACTAGGATTAATCCTTTGGATGAGACTGGAATCGGAGAGAATAAGAGGGTGCGGATGTCGAGGTTTTTCCATTAGGGGTAGCCCACCAGAGTAATCACGTTTGTGTTTCTGAAAATTAATGAGGCCCAAGAGGAAACTCTGTTGCACCAGGCCTTAATCATCCACTTTGCTGCAAGTTTATTGGCCATTCTGCCAATGTCCATAATACTCAGATCTCCACTCTCCTTTTGGCTAGTGCATATGGACCATTTGATTTTAGGCACTCCCCTCCTGTTATGGTCCCGAGTCCAAAGAAATTTCCTACAAGTACTTTCCAATTGACCTGACCTATGAACCATTGAATAATCAAAATCTTGCATTAATAATATACATCTTGCAAATCTGACTAACAAATATAGTTTTTTCACTAAATACATAAGTGCATTATGATCCGCATGAGTTACCATATGGATGATAGCCATTCCAATTTTGAATCAGATAAATAAGTCCTACTTACAAAAAGTTATAAATCTCTTCTTTTACCTTTTGTGCATAGGTGGGTTCTTTCACGTTTGGGACATACGCATTTTTTTAATATAAAGGAAGTTCGGCATTAGCCTACTCTCCCGGACTTGAATTAAATAAAGAAAGAAAAGTACAAGAGAAGGGGACTAGTGCCCACGGGACCCCCCAAATCCCACAAAGCAGGGGAAGCTTTTACAGAGCTTAGATGACATTACAAAGAAGGTTAATTACCCTCTCATCACCCTCATGTAGGGCCCACTTGGGTTTAAGCTTGTTATCGATCAAAAGGAGTACTTGATGATGCCTAAAGGGGGGGGATTTTTTACAGTTGACAATCCTTTTGCCAAGGAGGAACAGCGATTTCTCAATTGACCACTCCTTGGGGGAGTCACCGAAGTTGAAAGCACATCTTTCCCGCCATATTTTCCATAGGACCTCCCCTCTGATGGCGTTCCAGAGAGTCGCGGAGCAGCCGATCGCTTCTCCCAGCAGGGCTTGCTGCCAACTGAGACGTCTTTGAAGTCTAATTCTCTTTCCAACCACCTGCCAGAGTCTGTTGGAGTTGGGGCAGGTAAAGAAGATGTGTGAAACATCTTCGATAGACCGGTAGCAGCGTTTGCACCACGGAGGGCTCCCACAAATTTTGCTAGCCTTAAGGTTGGTCCAGATTCCTTGATGAAGAATTTGCCATAAGAGGACAGACTTTTTGACTTCCATGAGGGGGTGCCAGATAGCCATGAACTTCATGTCCCACCGAAGCCGCGTCCATGACAGGCACCACTTTTTGTTGAGGTTAACCTGATAGTCGATCGTTTCTTTGATGTTCGGGATTTTTGATAGGCTATTCCCATTGTGCCATTTGAGCCCAAGCGAGCTCAACATGTCGTGTCCCATGAGAAGGCGAACTTTGTGTCGGTCCCAGGCGAGACATCTGCTTTGCAAAGTGTTCCATTCTTCATGCGAAATGTTGATGCTAGGGTCAATATCCTCTAAGTTGATCCAGCGGTTGGTGTCTTGTTTCCAGAGATGTTTCCATTTTTTGAAGCCTTTGTTCCATAGCTTCTTGGCATTTTGAATGTTCCAAGATTCCACACTCCGGATGCCATGGATCGGAAACCAGATAGAGTCGTTTTGTCTGATACCGGCAGCCCACTTCCAGTCTTCACTTATTCTTGTGAAGCTTTTGACTTTATTCCAACTCTTCCAAAGGGAGCACACCAGATTAGAGCCTTTCGGGAAGACGGGGATCGGGGAAAACAGCAAGTTCAAGATGTCAAGATTCTTCCAATTTGGGAGACCCATGAGCGCCAACTCATTCTTGTTTCTGAAGATCAGCTTGGCCCACGAGGCCTCCCCATTGCACCAAGCCTTAATCATCCATTTGGCCGACAGTTTGTTAGCCATGCACCCAATGTCCAAGATACCAAGTCCCCCACTATCTCTATGGCTGGTGCAGATGGACCATTTGATTTTAGGCACCCCCCTCCTATTGTGGTCGCCCGTCCAAAGGAAGTTTCTACAAATACTATCCAGTTTGGACAGATCATGCTCTTTCGGTCTCCAACAAGAAAGGAAATAAATGGTAGATGATAAGAGGAACGTGTTGATAACCATAGCACGACCTGCAAGATTGATTTGCATACCTCTCCAATAGTTAAACTTGTTTTCGAGTTTGGCAAGCACCCAGTTCCACCGCTGTTCCATAGAGACGCCAAACCCCAAGGGAATCCCAAGAAGCCGAAAAATTTGGCCCTGTGGAATGGTTTGACAGCCATGATCAATGAGAAGGTCGGGTTGTGACCCACCAATAGCTCTAAAGGCGGTCTTAGAGTGGTTGATTATGGATCCAGAGGTTTCACAAAAAGTAGCAAGACACTTCTAGAACGTCTCTAGGCTGGTACTATCATTGTGCACAAAAGCGTTCATATCATCGGCAAAAAGTCTCATGATGATCTGACTGTGGTCATGCGGCAAACGAAGGCCTTTAATGTTACCAGCTTCCACCTGATGCTCCACCAGCCTGCTAAGCCCTTCCGTGGCAATGGCAAAGAGAAGGGGAGCCAAAGGGCACCCTTGTCTGATAGATCTTCTAAGTTTGATCACCTTTGAAAGCTTTCCATTAATGTTAATTTGGGTCGATGCGTTTCCGAGAAGGGTCGCGATCATCTTGGTGAATTTCTGACTACATCCAAGATCTTCTAGCGACTGTAAAATATAGTCCCATTCTAGCCTGTCGTAGGCTTTATCAAAGTCGATCTTGAGGAAAACTACTTCTTGTTTAGACTCATTTGCAAATTCTAGACCTTCCCAGATATCTATAATGGTTTCCAAAATTGACCTTCCTTTGATGAAACCTTTTTGGTCCTCGCTTAACCACGCTCTCAAGTGGCAAGAGATTCTGTTGGCAATGACTTTGGTGATGATCTTGTATCCTGTTTAGAGCATTGTAATGGGACGCCAGTTCTCAATTCTGTTCTTTTCCCCTTTTTTGTGTACTAACTTGATAATGCCATTGTTGAGACAAGAAGGAAGCGCGCCAAACTTGAGTGCCTCTTGCCAAACCAAACGGAGAGGGGTGGCAACCACCAACTTGAAGGATTTAAAAAACTCATTAGTGAGCCCGTCGGGTCCCGGGCTTTTACCTGAAGGGAGGGCATCAATGACCTCAATGATTTCGGCTTCAGAGATAGAGGCATGAAGCAGAGAGTGAAGGTTGAGTGGTATCCTGTGGGGGGAAACCCTAGATATGGCTGCCATACAGTCCCTTCTATGGTGCGAGAGGGGGTTTGAGGTCCCCAGGAGTCTCGTGAAGTGCCCTTCAATGATCCCAAAATTATCTTCTTCCGTATTGCATACATTGCCATTTGCGTCTAGCAATAAGGGGATCGAATCTCTGTTGTGTTTCCTTTTGAGGATACGGCACATCTCTTTGGTGGGTTTGTCGGCTTTGCCAGCCCACCACTCCTTGAAGAAAATTTGCAAATTTTTCCTTTGTATCTCTTCCTCGTATCTCAGCAGCGCTCTGATTTTTCGAAGTCCTTTCTAGGCTTGAGATTTTCCTTTGTTCACTTCCTCCTCGAGCCGCCAGAGTCTATGATATAGAGCTTCTCTACGAGCCCGCCGCACAGTCTCTAGCATCTTCCTGGATCTAATCATGATCTGTCGTGACTTATCGACCGCACTTCTCCAACACTTGGCTGGGGACAAGCCAGAGGCGAATGCCTCCTTCCACACATCAGAAATTTCTTGATGGACGGAGGGGAGAGAGAAGGAGGGCACACTGGCATGGAACCACGGAGCCTTACGGATCTTGGTGGGGGGTTGAAAAGTGATGACGATCGGGTAGTGATCAGAGATGGTGAGGTCGGTGCGTTGCAAGAGGGAAGGGTGGCCCCACTGATGAGTAAAACTCTGAGAAATGTAGCATCTATCAAGTCTAGCTTTCTTCAGGTCCTCGCCTGCTTGGAGATTTGACCAAGAAAAGCCATTCGAGTCTTTGAATTCGACCAAATCCAAGTGTAGTTTGGTTTTGTCCCACGTTTCTTTCTCCCGACTATCGATGACCCTACCCTTGCCCATCCATCTGTCCATAGGGTCCTCTACCATGTTGAAGTCACCACAAATAAGCACGTTGTGGGGGAGCGAGTCCAAGGAGGCCCAAGTGTTAAGTCTCTCTAACTGCCCATTAGGGGCATACAAAGAGACCAAAGTAAAACAAAAGGGAGCACCGAAAGAAACAGCAATCCATCGATGGCATTCATCTTCAATGGAGTTCTCAAGCTTTTCAAACCAGAGTTGATTAATACCGATTACCGTTCCACCGGACCCCCTCTGATGCGCCGTTGAAATCCAAACATGGGTCGAGGAGACATGTCTAAGCCGTTTCTGGAGGTCTTCTCCGTCAATTTTAATCTCTTGAATACATATAAAGTCTGGGTTTAGGCTAATGTCGCGGAGCCATTGACCAATGATGATCGCTCTTGAGGGGTCGGTTAGCCCTCTAGCATTTAAGGAGATGATGATCATTGTCGTAGTGAGCCCTCTTTGCGGGAGGGGGCTTTGTCCTTTCTTTTCTTGGATTCATCTTTCTTTTTCGCTCGGATCGGATCCCGAGTTAGCATTAGGTTCTTGTGGGGGCTTTTCCACGGTAACTCCATAGGTTGTTTTCCTTTGCGGGATGCCTCCTGCTGGGAAGAACTGGGCACCGTTTTCAGCTCCGTTTCCGGAATAGTCGATCCGATGATGGAGCTTTCACTATCCATGTTATCTTTGTTGCTAGTAGTAAAGCCGTCTTCTTTGCTTGTAGTGTAACCCTCCTGCAAGGTTTCTTTACTGTCAGGGATCTCTAGGCCTTTGACGTCGGTGTCCACCTCAAGTTGGTTCCCACCTGGGTAGTCAAACTCATTGATTTCCTTTTCCAGATTGCAATACAAGTTGCTGGAGGGGGTGACTGACATGTTGTTTCGCTCAGAGGTTGCCCTAGGGCTTCTTTTCCTTCTTCTTCTGACTTCGATGAACCCATCTGCATCAGCTTCTGGGTTAAGGGGACCCTTGAATTCCTCTACTTTCGTCGAGTGATTCAATGCTCCATTGCTATCTTGAGCATTTTTGGGGGCTTCTTGATTTCGCTTGCTTTTTCGTCTCAGAGGGCAATCTTTGATCCTGTGACCTTGTTGGCCACAATGAAAGCATGCGTTGGGAAGGTTTTTGTAACTGATGTCTTGCTCCCATACATCCCCTTCGCCCAAGTCCAGTTTGATCTTCAATGGAAGTGGCATACTGAGGTCAGCCTCGACACAGATTTGAGGGTGCCACCGAGTGTTGAACGAGTGCCTTGCACCTTCATAAATGAGACCACCAATGTCCTCGCGTGAGGCCAACGGCTTGCCGATAGGAGAAACGATGTCCCACACGAAGTTGTACAAGAAGTATGGCAGGTTAGGGAGCTCAACCGAGAGAGGGTACCGAAGCGATTTCGATTTGTCGGGAGTAAAATCAGGGGACCATCTGAATAGGCACAGGGTCGCCCGGCCGAGTTGCCAAGTTCCGACACTAAGGGCTCGAAACGCCATATCTTCATTTTCAAAGACTAGCAGCAAGTGGCTTGCCGGTAAGAATTGACACTTACAAACAACTAGCCCGCGGGGGAACCACTCGTTGCAAAGCCACTGTCGCACAGTTTCGAGCGGGGGCTTAGGGCCGAACATTTGGCCGACGAGGCAAACTTTCTTGAGCTCCTCCTGAGTTGACAAAATTGCGGATCTATTGAGGGAGACCAAGGGGGGTTCAGCGCTCTCGGAGGCCCCTAGGGTGGCACAAGAACCCCCCTCCAACAAAGAGGCCAGGTTATCGGTCTCCCCGGGAGGAGGGGCCAGGTTACTTCTCACAAGAGAGGGGGTCGCCAAATCCATGACAAAGAGGGACACTCCGATTGATATTATCTCTTGCTTTTGCTCATTATCTTCTTTATACAATGCCTTGGTAGCCAGAGACAGAATTCAAAAGGCGCCACTCCCACCTCCAAATTGGTCTTCGAAAGATCATGAATATGCTATGTAATGTAGAGGATATTAGGAGGAAGAATCATCAAATCAATCTTTTTGTTGACTACCTCTGCTCTTGGATCAACGAGGAGCAGGAATGGATCCTTAAGGGTAGATCCATCGATTAGGCCATCATTGAAGTTTGGGATGGCATTGACTATGCATTCGACACCTTCATTCTTGAATCCCTTAAAGGTACTGGATTTGGTTACGAGGATTGAATGTACTGATGCGATAGAGTCTCTTTAAACCCAAAAAAGTGTGTCTTAATGGTCATACAAGGGAGATTTTTAGGACATATTGTCTCCAAATATGGTACCTCTACAAATGAGCCAAGATCAAAGCAATAGTCAATTTTTCTAAATCAAGAAATGTGAAAGAGGTTCAAGAATTTGTGGGACATTATGAATGTTATTGTAGATTCATCCACATGTATGTGGTCGTAGAACATCCCTCTATATTGAGCGGACTGAATTTTGTGGAAAATCTTTTGAAGATCCAAAACATAGGCTTTTCACTAGTCCAATATTAAAGATGCTTGATTGGAATGAAATATTCCATATTATTGTTACATCTAATTATGCCATATGCCTATTTTAGCACAATGTGCAGATGAAGGAAATCTTGATTTTTCCATTTCGAATGCAACTAGAAATATCAACAATGTAAAGTGCAGTTATATGATGACCAAATGAGAGGGCTTATGAATAACTTGTGGTTAAGAAATCTAGATATTATTTGATGGAAAAAAGTTTAGATTTTTTGTTGTTACCAAGGTCTTCTCTATCTAGTTAGTAATACCTACAATAGAGGAAGGTTAGTTTGTTCTTTTCCTATGAATGGAATTTGATTTCGAAGTTATTATAAAAAAATATAGTTAACATGTGTATGTCTCTCTAGATTAAATAATTGAAGATATCCTTGAGGGATCTCTTATGACTTGCATGATGCCTATTCGTGTAATCTAGAAGTGGTTCCAAAATGGACGAGTCTCATGTACGGTTACTTATGTTACATTGCACCAACACCTTCCTACAAAGAAAAAGGAAACCAAACAAATTGGAGATCTTTAGCTAATGACTCGAAGTATCTACCAATGTGACAAGAGAGGTATCTGACCTTTTTGTGTAGATGATGATGAGAAGATAGACCTCATTACACGATTCATCTTTCTCATTTGGGATGGAATTTTCGCAAACAAAGAATTTGCAAAACTTAGAACATCTGGGTGTGTAGTAGCCACATATAACCAATGATATCAATACATATTGTATCACATATCAAATTTTTCATAGATAGACACCCCACCAAGCATTCTTTAGTATATCAAGTGATAATAGGACCAAAATGGAGTAAGCCTATTGTAGATTACTTGCAAGATGGAATTTTCCAGAATGCATTACTCCAACATGACAAAAGTTGTTTTAAGGAATAAGCACGTGATTATGCACTAATAGAATATCAACTATACGAAAGATGAAGTTGTATCCATTAGAGTGAATAATTCACTTCCTATTATTGAAATGGCCCATGTAAGAGCAGCAAGAGAATATTTCTACCTTGAAAGAATTGTTAAGAAAATCTTCTTTGCAAGATTATAGATGCCACTAGGATGCAAAGATTTTTGTGGAGCATTGTGACATATGCTAGAGAGCTGAATATCCCTTCAAAAGGGATCAAATGCCACTAGGACCTATGATGCATGGGTGCATATTTCTAATTTGTGAAACCTATAAGCCTCTCGACAAAAGGATCATTCATGGGATACATTATAGTTGCAATGAATTATCTAACAAAGAAGGTTGAAGTACGAGCTATGAGAAGATGCTCAAAATACTTGCAAGTCTTTATATGCATAGTCTTCATCAAAATAGTGAACAATAAGCACTTTGCTTGGGAAAAACATTTGCATTACTAATAAAGGCCTACAATTTTCTTACAAAAACACTCTTAGAAACAAGAACATTTAATTTGGTATATGTTTATAATATGGTTTTATATTTGAGAATTTTGATTTCTACAGAATGTGATAGAAAAATAGGAGCGGATAGGAAATGAGGTGTGCAACCATATAGAGCTATTACAACTTTTAAAACTAGAACTAGGGGTGCTGTAGGTATATATTTTATTTAATGAAGATAGAAAGCATATTATGATGCACATATCAAGGAAAAAGGTTTACCGGAAGAGGATTTTGTTTTATTTTATACCGTAAAACAACATGCAAAAATAATATTCAGAACAGAGGCCACATACCATTTATGTTAAAAACTTAAAAAAATTATCTCCACTAGAGTTGGGTCCAATTAGCATAACTTGATAAAGAAATCTTCCCCAACTATGTTAGTTGATGCCAAGTGAAAAGGTACCTAGAGGCCTTTAATTTATTAAATTTTCGCCAAGAATCCAAGCCGCCAAGAATAGAAAGGTCGAGGAAGAACACATACAAGAAGAATATCAAAAGCAAGTTAAGTTAAGAATTCTGTAACATAAACAACACATGAAAATCCGATCTAATTAAGTCCCATAATCTACATCCGTCTCTGCATACACCATGAATAGTGTTGATTCCAACCTTTTTGATGTCAAACCATGTGTTCATGACATGTTCGGACCTGATTTCTAAACAAGAGCAATGGAAATTATTGATGCTGGTGAATCTAAAGGTGTCATCGATCTTCAATTAGCCTAATGCATGCAAGAAAAAATATTTCAAAGCAACACACATGTTACTGGGGAATATTGTAAAGCAATAATCTGTACTGTAAAAGCAACAAATATGTTGAACATTGAAGGGTTACTATGGGATTCCTATTCTCTTATCAACATGGAATAGAAGAATATTTCAAAGGAATTGGCTTCATTCCAAAGCAATGACCTCTCATCTCCAACAACAAAATCTGAGGAGACTCCATCTCCTCAACGTCAAGACAAGACAACACCAAAAAAGCCAATGAGTGAGAGGGTCCACCTATTAGTAGGCCAACTCCAAGATACTGCCAAGTCTATGTCCGTAAGAAGTTTGTGGTAGATCAACAAGGAAATTCACATGTATGGGTTCAAAAGAAATTGAGTCTATGTCCCTAAGAAGTTTGTGGTGGATCAAAAAGGAAAGTCACATGTATGGGTTCAAAAGAAATTGTTACGAGCACTTCACATGTGACCTCTGTTGAGAGAATTTGGTCACCAAAGTTAAACAAAATGAAGGGTAACAACAAATCAAATGAGTCAAGTGTTTGTAAATGGACAATGAATCAATCAAAATTGCAAATGATGAAGGATCTGGGCATGAATGCCAAAACCATGGGTGTGGATCAAACAACACAAAAGAGGAAGGCACAATAGATATCAAGCAAGACCATCACAAAAACACAAGTAAGCAGACATCAACTCATAAGAAGAGTGAACCTATCACAAAAATGGATATCCCTCTCAAGGAAGCAGATTTTCTATCACTTCATCGACCAATGACCAAGTTTTTTCATGACCCATTGGGTACACCAATAAAAAGTTTCTTCCATTTCTTTAAGTATGTAGGTAGGACTAGAAATCTCAAGATGCAAAAACCTATGCACCTTACATATGCATAGGTTTTAGACCAGTCATGTCATGCGTTTCTAAAGTACACACATCATATGAGGCCTTTATTATATAGACATTCATAGACACAATTGTGAATCCTGAGTACATGAGGCACACTTTTACATGTGTATTATATTTACTATCTTGTTGGAATTTTTCATGTTATTTCTATTAAAAGAAAAATATCGAATAATAATGTAGGTCTTTGTGTGATAGAAAGCTTTTGATCATTGTAGAGCCTCAAATCCAAGTAGATAGGAGGAAAACATCTTCACACATATTAAGGCCAACTATCAATCATAACGATGGATCTCCAGCTATCAATTTCAAGAAGAAGATTGATACAAAATAGATTGGCATCAAAATTGATACAAAAATGATTGTCATCTCGCTGAATGCTAGGGGGCTAACCGACCCCTCGAGAGCGGCCATCATTGGTCAATGGCTCCGCGACATTAGCTTAAAACCAGACATTATATGCATTCAAGAGATTAAAATTGACGGTGATGACCTTCTGAAACGGCTCAGACAGGTTTCCTCGGCCCATGTGTGGATCCCAACAAAGCACCAGCGGGGGTCCGGTGGAACGGCTATCGGTGTTAAACAACCCTGGCTTGAAAAGCTTGAGAACTCCATTGAAGATGTAAATCACCGCTGGATTGCGGTTTCTTTTGGTGCTCCCCTCTGTGTTACTATGGTTTCTTTGTACGCCCCTAACGGGGACTTGGAGAGGCTGAACACTTGGACTTCTCTTGACTCGCTTCCCCACAACGTGCTTATATGTGGAGACTTCAACATGGTGGAAGACCCTATGGACAGATGGATGGGCAAGGGCAGGGTCATCGACAGTCGGGAGAAAGAAACGTGGGACATGACCAAACTCCACTTGGATCTGGTCGAATTCAAAGACTCGAATGGCTTTTCCTGGTCGAATCTCCAAGCGGGCGAGGATCTGAGGAAAGCTAGACTTGATAGATGCTACATCTCTCAGAGCTTTACTCATCTGTGGGGCCACCCTTCCATCACGCAACGCACTGACCTCACCATCTCTGATCACTACCCGATCGTTATCACTTTTCAACCTTCCAACAGGACCCACAAGGCTCCGTGGTTCCATGCCAACGCTTCCACCTTCTCTCTCCCCTCTGTCCATCAAGAGATTGCCGATGTGTGGAAGGCGGCGTTCGCCTCTGGCTTGGCCCCAGCCAAGTGTTGGAGAAGTGCGGTCGACAAGTCTCGCAAGATCATGATCAGAACCAAGAAGATGCTCGAGACAGTGCGGCGGGCTCGTAGGGAAGCGCTTTACCACAGACTCTGGCGACTCGAGGAGGAAGTGAACAAAGGAAAACACCAAGCCCAGAAAGGTCTCCGAAAAATCAGAGCAGCGTTGAGATACGAGGAAGAAATACAAAGGAAAAACTTGCAAATCTTCTTCAAGGAGTGGTGGGCTGGAAAAGCCGACAAACCCACCAAAGAGATGTGCAGTATCCTTAAAAGGAAACACAACAGAGAGACGATTCCCCTACTGCTAGACCCACATGGCAATGTATGCAACTCGGAAGAAGATAATTTTGGCATCATCGAAGGGCACTTCACGAGACTCCTGGGAACCTCGAACCCCCTCTCCCACCATAGAAGGGACTGCATGGCTGCCATTTCTAGGGTTTCCCCCCGGAGAATTCCACCCAACCTCCACTCCCTGCTTCATGCCCCGATCTCTGAATCAGAAATCATTGAGGTCATTGATGCCCTCCCTCTCGGTAAAAGCCCGGGACCTGACGGACTCACTAACGAGTTTTTTAAATCCTTCAAGCTGGTGGTTGCCACCCCTCTTCGGATGGTTTGGCAAGAAGCGCCAAAATTTGGTGCTCTTCCTTCTTGTATAAATAATGGAATTATCAAGCTGATTCACAAGAAGGGGGAAAAAAACAGAATCGAGAACTGGCGGCCAATTACGATGCTCCAAACAGGATACAAGATCGTCGCCAAAGTCATTGCCAACAGACTTGCGTGCCACCTGAGATCTTGGCTTAGTGAGGACCAAAAAGGTTTCATCAAAGGCAGGTCCATCCTGGAAACCATTGTGGATATTTGGGAAGGTATTCAATTTGCAAATGAGTCTAATCAAGATGTGGTCTTCCTCAAGATCGACTTTGACAAAGCCTACGATAGGCTAGAATGGGACTATATCCTGCAGTCGCTCCAAGACCTCGGATGTAGTCAGAAATTCACCAAGATGATCGCGACCCTTCTCGGCAACGCAACGACCCAAATTAACGTTAACGGCAAACTTTCGAAGGCGATCCATCTTAAAAGATCTATTAGACAAGGGTGCCCTCTTGCCCCCCTTCTCTTTGCCATTGCCACTGAGGGGCTGAGCAGACTTGTGGCTCACCATGTGGAGGCTGGCAATATCAAAGGCCTCCAGCTACCTCACGACCACAGTCAAATCATCATGAGACTTTTTGCCGACGATATGAACGCGTTCGTTCACAATGATAATACCAGCCTGGAGACTTTCTGGAGGTGTCTTGATACCTTTTGTGAGGCCTCTGGATCCAAAATCAACCACAATAAGACCGCCTTTAGGGCCATTGTGGGACATCAACCTGGCCTTCTCATTGATCATGGCTGTCAAATCATTCCGCAGGGCCAAATCTCTCGGCTGCTTGGAATCCCCTTGGGATTTGGCGTCTCTATGGAGCAGCGATGGAACTGGGTGCTGGCCAAACTTGAAAACAAGCTCAATTACTGGAGAGGCATGCAAATCAATCTCGCTGGACGGGCGATGGTTATCAACACGTTCCTCCTCTCGTCTACCATCTATTTCCTTTCTTGCTGGAGACCGAATGAGCAAGGCCTGTCCAAACTGAATAGCATCTGCAGAAACTTTCTTTGGACGGGTGATCATAACAGAAGGGGGGTGCCTAAAATCAAATGGGCCATCTGCACCAGCCCTAGAGAGAGCGGGGGGCTTGGAATCCTGGACATTGGGTGTATGGCTAACAAACTGGCAGCCAAATGGATGATTAAAGCTTGGTGCAATAGGGAGGCCTCGTGGGCCAAGCTGATCTTCAGAAACAAAAATGAGTTGGCCCTCACGGGGTCCCCGAACTGGAAGAACCTTGACATCATGACCCTGCTATTCTCCCCGATTCCTGTCTTCCCGAAAGGCTCCAATCTCGTATGCTCTCTGTGGAAGGGCTGGAATAAAGTCAAAAGCTTCACAAGAATTAGTGAGGACTGGAAGTGGGCGGCCGGAATCAGACAAAACGACTCTATCTGGTTTCCGATACATGGCATCCGAAGTGTGGAGTCGTGGAACATTCAAAATGCCAAGAAGTTATGGAACAAAGGATTCAAAAAATGGAAACACCTCTGGAAACATGACACCAACAGTTGGATCAACTACGAGGATATCGACCCCCGCATAAACATCTCCTACGAAGAATGGAACACCTTGCAAAGCAGATGCCTCGCTTGGGATCGTCACAAAACTCGCCTTCTCATGGGACATGAGGCTCCGAACGCGCGTGGTCTCAAATGGCACAACGGAAATAGCCTACTCAAAATCCCGAACATCAAAGAAACGACTGACCTCCAGATCAGCCTCAACAAGAAGTGGTGCCTGTCTTGGACGCGGCTTCGGTGGGACATGAAATTCATGGGTATCTGGCACCCACTTATAGAGATTAAGAAGTCTGTCCTCTTATGGCAAATTCTTCATCGAGGAATTTGGACTAACCATAAGGCAAGCAAAATTTGTGGGATCCCTCCGTGGTGCAAGCGCTGCCACCGTGCAATCGAAGATGTCCCACACATCTTCCTTACTTGCCCCAACTCCTACAGAATCTGGCAGAAGGTTGGACTGAAAATCAGAGCTCAGAAACAGCTTAGTTGGAAACAAGTCCTTTTGGGAGAAGCGATTGGATGCTCTGCGGCTCTCTGGAACGCAATCAGAGGGGAAGTCCTGTGGAAAATTTGGCGGGAGCGGTGTGCTCTCAACTTCGGCGACCCCCCCAGGGAGTGGTCGATTGAAAAATCTCTATTCCTCCTTGGCAAAAGGATTGTCAACAGTAAGAAATCCCCCCCCTTCAGGCACCATCAAGTCCTCCTTTTGATCAACAACAAGCTCAAACCCAAGTGGGTCCCGCATGAGGGCGACGAGAGGGTGATCAACCTTCTTTGTAATGCAACCTAGGAATCAACCAAGCTTCCCCTGCTTTGTGGGATTTGGGGGGTCCCGTGGGCACTAGTCCCCTTCTATTGTACCTTTGTTTCTTAATTTAATTCAAGTCCGGGAGAGTAGGCTATTGCCGAACTTCCTTTATATTAAAAAATAGATTGGCATTGACAGATTTTTATGTGTATTAAGGTTCTCTATTTCTAAAGAGATTCAAGGAGATAAAACGCATGCATTCAAAGGATCCAAGAAGAAAGAACAAATAGTGATTCTCTACACTACATAATGAATTAACAAAATGGATCAAGTTCATGAAAAACTTGATCATTATCAAAGTACTCATGAAGCAAAAATATCTCTGATGATACTATGTCAAAGAATTGGAAAAAGATTTCCAGACTTTTGTGATCATCACCTCAACCGTTTTCAATTCTGAGTTTGGACTCCAAGGATGTAAATGATTACATAAGGCTTGCAAGTTTTCTGATATGAATCCACTTCGATAACCTTGGTAAAGACTATAGACCTTCAAGTATTTATCAACCATAGCAAGTGCATCATCAATTCAATAAACGATAACCAATTATCCTTAGGTGTGAAATTTGTTTTTTCTTTAGATTAGGAAAAATCCTCATCAACATGCCCTTGAGCACCTCTCTCAACACCCACCCCTGGAGCAGCGGTGGAATTGGGTCCTGGCAAGACTCGAAAGCAAGTTAAACTATTGGAGAGGTATGCAAATCAATCTCGCTGAACGAGCAATGGTTATCCACACATTCCTCATTTCATCGACCATTTACTTCCTCTCTTGTTGGTGACCGAAAGAGCAAGAGCTGTCCAAACTGGTAAGTATTTACATAAGCTTCCTCTGGACGGGGACCACAATAGGAGGGGAGTGCCAAAAATCAAGTGGTCCATCTGCACTAGCCAAAGGGATAGTGGAGGTCTTGGCATTCTGGACATTGGCATGGCTAACAAACTTGTGACAAAATGGATGATTCAGGCATGGTGCAATAGGGTGGCCTCATGGCCCAAGCTGATCTTCAAAAACAAGAATGCATTGACTTTCATGGGATTCCCGAATTGGAAGAATCTTGACATTCTGACCCTTTTATTTTCCCCGATCCCGGTATTCCCCAAAGGCTCGAATCTTGTGTGCTCCCGATGGAAGAGTTGGAGGAAAGTTAAAAACTTCATAAGGATCAGATGGAAGTGGGCAGTCGATGTCAGAAAGAATGAATCTATCTGGTTTCCCATCCATGGCATCTAGAACATGGAATCTAGGAACATTCGAAATGCCAAGAGGCTTTGGAACAAGGCTTCAAAAAATGGAAACATCTCTGGAAACAAGCAACCAACGAGTGATTCGAGGATATTGACCCCAGTGTCAGCATTACCTATGAAGAATGGGACACTCTACAAAGCACATGTCTTTCCTGGGACCACTCTAAAGTCCATCTTCTCATGCGGCACGACCCACTGAGCCCACTTGGTCTCATATGGCACAATAGTAATTGCCTAACAAAAATCCCGAATATCAAAGAAAAAAATATCACTATAGACACAAAATTTTGGATTTTTTGTTATTTTCTTCTTTGAGAAAAAAGGGGTCATCTATGTATCAAACTTGGCTTCAAACAAAAGTCAAGAGCATCACATTTTCAAGACCACAAAGAAAAATATTCTAGAGCATTATTGTACTCAAAATTCACAATCGAAGATGCTCCAACGTACTAATTATGCTTGAAGCTTCATCAAACATGCATACAAAAATCAAGAGTAAACAACAGATTACTACGTTTGCAACTAGATCAAAGGAATTAAAAGCATACAAAAATCAAGAGTAAACAACAGATTACTACGTTTGCAACTAGATCAAAGGACTTAAATGCTTGAACAATAACAAGCTCTAAAGCAAGAATTGGACAAAGACATTCTACTCAATGGTAATTAATTAATAATTTCTCCATAATCATTCTCTCATCAACCTCATGTGCGGCCCACTTGGGTTTAAGCTTGTTGTTGATCAAAAGGAGCACTTGATGATGCCTGAAGGGGGGGGGAGGGGATTTCTTACAGTTAGAGATTCTTTTGTTGAGGAGGAACAATGATTTCTCAATCATCCACTCTTTCGGAGAGCCGCCAAAGTTATAAGCACATATTTGTCGCCAAATCTTCCATAGAACCTCCCCTCTGATGGCATTCTCGAGAGTCACTAAGCAGCCAATTGCTTCTCCTAGCAGAGCTTGTTTCCAACTGATATGTTTTTGAAGTCTAATTTTCTTTTCAATAATCTTTGAGAGCCTATTGAAGTTGGGACAAGTAAAGAAGATGTGAGAAACATCTTCAATGGACCCGTAGTAGCAATTGCACCAGGGAGGCACCTCGTAAATTTTGCTAACCTTTAGGTTGGTCGAGATTCCATGATGAAGAATTTGCCATAAGAGGACATACTTTTTGATTTCAATGAGAGGGTTCCAGATAGTCATGAAATTCATGTCCCACCAGAGTTGCATCCACGAAAAGCACCACTTCTTTGATGTTTGGGATTTTTGTTAAGTAATTACCATTCTGCGATCTGAGACCAAGCAGGCTCAACTTGTCGTGCCCCATGAGAAAACAAAATTTAGAGCAGTCCCAAGCAAGATGTCTACAAGAGTACGAGGATTATGACCATCATGTGCTAGAGGGATTACTCTCCTCCCAACCAATGCCTCTATATATAGCTCTCTCCAAGGGACTGCCTACTTGGGTAGGTGGATACTAGCCATCCAAGTGTCAGCCATGTAACTGCATGTGCACCAAGTGTCTCAGTTAACTTGAGCTTACTCAAGTGGATGCTTCTAAAAGGCTCTAGATCTCTTTGGGCAAAACACTCTCCCCATGTACCCCATGGGGATTGAACCCAAGACCTCCTCCTTCACATCCTTGAGGCTTAACCACTAAGCTAAGTGGATCATGTTCACAAGAGCACATGACCTCCTAGTAATTCTAAAACTCGAGATTTGTTCATACACACAAGTGACCAAACGGTGTCCGATTTGATATCCGTCTGAATTGCCCCTTGGAAAATATTTTTGTCCTTGAAAATTGAGCTACATATCTACAATAGGAAACCCCCAAGCCTCATGTTCTAAAACTCGAAGAACATGTTCATGTTCTAAAATTGGAAGAACATGTCTCATCTCTGTGGTGGCATCCCTACCCAAATGATTCAAAACACTATCTCGCTTTGCACTTTGATAAATTGGTCAAAGTACAAAGTAGTGAATGAATAATAAGGGTGGATAAAAAACATCCCTAGCCAATTCATAGTTTCTCGATGTGTGATCTAGGCACAAACATGTGAACTCGGTGGATTCAAGTTACTAGTCCATTTTTGGGCATGATTGGTGCATGGACTTAGTAACTAAAATGGGATTCTTATCCATTGCAAGACTAAGAAATCTTGATTCACTTAAATTTTTTTTGGAAAAATTGACGTTTGGTTGTCCCAAACGTCTTACTTGGATGTTTGTATGATGGTTTACTCTTATCCAACAATTACTTGATTTTTTCACATGACTAGAGGACTTCTTTGTTCTAATGAGTTTAAAAATCCTATGTAAAATATAAGAGAAAGTTGACCATTTTCTTTGAGTCAACCATACTATAACTTGACCAAATATTCAAATTAAGAATGAAAATTTATCCAAGGATAATTTTCTCAAAGACTTGGGCTAAAAGTTCTTAGGAATTGTCAATCTGTTGAGCAATTCCTAACTTCTCTATTCTAGATTATACTCAACTCTAGGAAATCATTTATGCTATAACTTGAAGCAAAATGATTAATTCAATCTTGAACTTATTATTTTTTGATGTTTGAAAAGATTCTTGTACAAAAAATCTATATAGGATGTTTAATTTAGTTATCGGGTTCTATTCGGCCAACCCTTGCCTTTAATGAAAAGAATCAAATACCATATCTGAGTCAAATCCAAAAGTTTTGGAAATCTGAAATGAAGAAGTAAAACTCTGTTCAACCAATTCAAACCTCGAAGATACGTAAACTTGCTATGAGTCAAAATCTAGATGACTCGGGACTTTAACTTCTCAAAGAACTGTTTCAGTAGGCGGATCGATATAATAGAGGTGAACTATGTGCCCTAATATTGTCTTCCGATAGTGGTGTTTTCTAGGGCTCAAGAATTCTACAAATACATTTTGGTTATAGCATAGGAAAGGGGTCCAAATTGTAAATATCTTCTTTAAATTCTTGTTATAAATTCTAAAAACTCTGCATTGTTCATTCTTGTTCTACATTTTCCAACATTGGATCTCTTACTTCAGAATGAATTCTATTCATGGCCTATGGTGACCCTTGTTCTCTATGTAAACCTCTATTGGTACTCTGTGGGTTCAATCTAGCTGTAGGCTACTCTACATCATCCCTTTGTGTTGGTGGAGTGTGTAGTTTCTCTTCATAGGTTTCATCAATTTGATCCGCTTATATCCAACCTTCAGTTGAGGGTATACTAGTTGATGAAGATCGCATATTTAATTCTACTCTCAGATGTTGCAATTCATCTCTTATAGTGAATACTAGATTTTGAACCACCATTCAAGATTTGGCAATGGGGAGGATGGTTGATTCGGATAGTAGTTTCCTCATTAGAGAAGTATTCTATTCTTTGAGAGGGGCATCTTGTAGAAGTAACATCTAGCTTTTCATTCAATATTTTCTTCTTTCTTAGCCACACTATCCATTTTCACCTACTCAAGTTGAACTTCTTCATCTAGTACGTGAGACTTGTTAACCATACAAGTTATCCGTTTTTTTTTTCTCTCTAGACCCATGGTTTCATTTTCAAGTGAGTAGTAATTTGAGCTTTAATGTTTTCTATAAGGATGTGTGAGTGAGAGAAGATGGTACCATATTGTAAAAACTTCCATTGTATTTTTGCAAACGTATCAGACATCTATGGCAAAGTGGGATTTCCTAGGGGTCCTTCATAGAATTTCAAAACGTGGATATGGAAGAACCTATTGTGTTGAATTCTTTCATTTTTGTTGGTAAAGGTATGGTATGTGGCTGTGGAAATGCTCAAATAGTAGTAACATTCCGGAATGTGTAATGATAAAGGCCACTAGTGGAGGTGAAATGTCCATTGTAGTTGGGGATGATTCAATTGTAATGGGCCCTAGAAATGCTGGTTTTATGGGTAATGGGCCCTAGAAATGCTGGTTTTATGGGGAGAGAAAGTAGAAAGTGTGCTAAGAAGAAAGGCTATAATTGTTACACTATGTTGTATATTCACTTTTCCTTTGAGTTATTGAGCCAATGCTTGCCCTATGAAAGTAGGTAATTGTAGTGGTATGACTATAGAGAATAGTGGTGGATTTGGGCCTATGTCCACTTTGTCATGTGGTATTTGCTCAATGAAGTCCATCTTTTTGTTCAAAGAAGCTTGCATTCTCGGTAGTTTTCTAGTTTGAGTGGTTTTTTTTTTTAATTTCATCTTTTTTCATCTTTGACTTAGTCAATACACCTAAGAGTTCTTTCATCGGAAATGGAATGGATGACGCTTGTTTTGTTTTTTTCAAATTGTTTTCTTTCTTGTTAAAGTGTCTTTGATCATGGAGATGATACATCGTGGAATTGTAGACAATCTTTCACTAACTAGAATCATATACTAAATGACCATGTAACTAATTGATTTGGTGGTGTCACTTTGACTTGGTGGATGGTCTCATGTAATCACCAAATTGGGTCTAAAGGATTAATCCCTTCCGTCATTTCCTATCTTTATAATTTAGGGTTAGATTTTGGTTTCCCTTATACTTGGTTGTGTTTGTAAAGGGACTACCATGGGTTCAAGTTAATGCTCTTGAGTGGATCGATAGCTTAAACCTATGCATGTATCAACTCTTCTAACCCCTTTGGGGGGCTCTCTCATGGTGTATCTTATTGGTACAATCTCACCAACTCCATTGGTTGATAAAAAGTGGAACAATGTTTGTACTCCTCTTATGAATTTGTATAATTTCCAAGTCGCATATGTGGCCTTTCTCTTGGATTTTCTCTTCATTCCCTTGAATAGTGCATGAATATGAAAGTTAGGGAGGGAAGTCTTGTTTGTTTATTCCTTTCTGAAGCCCCCATATATAATTTTGGTTAATGTTGGTAAACTATGTAAAACTCTATCCTTTGCCCGTTTTTATGTGCGTTGGTGATTTAATTGGTCATGATGCAAGAACTCATGCTGATTTTCATCCTATATGATGGTGCTTCCTACATGGAATGGAAAACCTTTTGTCGAGGGATTCATGTTGTTCTTGATGCAAAAACATAAGTTTTGGTAATATGCTCTGAATTGCGAATTCCAAGCACACAGCTTTCAATTCTATGAATTGTTAATTTTCCTTGCTCTTATGTTATGAATATATTGTAATATCCTTCAATTGTATGTCTTCTATGTAGTGTGGCACATTCTTCATGAGCTCTAACATTAATTCAATGACTTTGATATGATCATTCAATCGCCTCACTATGGTACTAGGGTGATAGGACTTGATAGCTTGTATACATTTTGCGAACTTGGGTTTGAGAGTTGCAAGATCTAGGTACTCCCATTGCGAATGCAATGTCTACTCTGGTAGCTAACATAACATAGATTTGACTATCAACAACACATTGATAAATAATTTGGGTCATGAATGCCTTCTCATCAACTTTAGGAAAATCATCCTTGCTCAACTTCACATAGGTAGGGAATGTTATACCCAATGCCTTCCCACCATGCGTATTAAGCATGTAAAGTAATTTGGATACGTACTCATTGTGAGACAAGTACATACATTGTTTGCTCCTATCATGATTAGAAGAAATCAAACACAGTAAAGAAACCAAGCACCAAAGGAGCCAAAGGAGCCATTGTATCACATATGTGCAGCAAACCCACCCCCTCCAATTCTTGTTGTCAAAGAGTTTTGAAGTGGAGTCATCCACCTACTCAGGTATGCTTGAAAAATTGAAATCAACTAATACACATACACACACAAACACATCTTGGAGAGCCCCCTTATCCCCCACTTTCTAAGGGTCATACGTGAGACTGCACTCTAAGTTTGAAAACAACGAAGACCCTACATCTCATCCTTTCAAGTTCCATGCGTGCAACAATGGGAGCACCTCGAGTGTGTACATCTATCATTGGCGGTCCGAGGAATCTTTCACACGTAAATTTCAATGCGATGTAGATGGACAGGCAATCCGCTGAAAGGCATGCCTTCAATTCCATACGTGAGATTCCATAGTACATACGCTCTCAAAAGAAGCCCACATGCTTCTTCACTCACAACATTGGACATTCCCACCGTATGATTGGACTAAGGCACGGTCAACCTCCGAGCCCAAGGCCTCTCTCTCTCACACACACACACATGGCATTGGGAATGAAAAGTGTCGATAGACTTGCATCATCATCATAGGGTTCGTTGTAGAAAACAACAAGTTGCATTATCATAGGGTCTTCATTGTAGAAAACAACAAGTTGAACTATGATTAAGTTGGTTGGGCCATTGTTTTCTTCTATTGTTTTTCTGGAAACTGAACGGAATAAAAAAAAGAAGATAAAGTTTGGGAGGCTGTTACAAATGATATTCCAAGAATTCAGTTAGTCTGAGTCTCTTGCCAGAGTACAAAGCAAGGACAAACTTCTTCCAGAACCTATAATGTTGCCTTTTACATATGTTTCCCCAAGACTTAAGAGAGCAAGGGGCATCAGATATAGCAGCTTTACAATCATTGAAGATTTGTAGAGTTTTCTGATTACAAACAAAAAGCAAGTCTCTGGGCTTCTTAGAGAAAAGCCTAACAGTTCTCTCTCTCCATATATACCAGAGGAGGAGGTTTCTCAACATTTTCCATAAATCAACTTCAAATCTGTAGCTTTCACCAATAAGGATTTCTCTTGGAGAAGGGAGAGACATCCCCTGAGTCTGGCAATAAGAAGTGGTAACATTCCAGTGTCTTTTAGCTTTGGTACAGTATAAAAAGATATGTTCGAGGTCTTCATGTTGACCACAGGCATTACAAAGACCACTTCCAATGTTGAGCTTCAGAGCTTTGCTTCCTGACTATTCCACTCCACTTTCCATCTGTCATTTAGCTTGTGAGAAATACTTTGAACTACTCTGAAGGTTTTCTTGTACTTGTTGTACATATCACGAGCCACATGACAAACATGTACATGCCTATAAGAGAGGAACACATACAACTTGTCAGAAAGAGATTCCAATCTGTTAATGATCATATCTTTGGATGTAAGAGAGAGTCCAGGGAAGCCATTCATCTCCTGGGGGTTCATAAGACCATCATACCTACACAAAGAAGACTAATTAGTAAAACCGAGTTTTCTACATTTATTACTCCTGATGCTTAAGGTGTTGCTCATTAACCATCCAAACCACATAGAGTCCTACATTATGAACCATAAGTTATTAATAAATATATCAGGCAAAGATTAGTTTTTCTTAATTTCCATCCATGCATTCCACGCAGCACACACCAATATACTACCTTTAGGAACGAACATAACACTAGAGAGTATGACATCCCACATATTTAAGTGGTTCCAATACTTTAGTCCTTTAATATGAAACAGATGGATGTTCCTTTTAATTAAACAAGCCCAGTAGTCATTTGAGGATATTGATCTCATAATCCATTTACCAGTCAACTGAGTGGCCATTTTGGTGGGGCATATGATACCCTGACCACCCTCCTACTTCCTCTTACAACAGATATCCCAAGAAACTTTAGCCATTCTTTTAATAAAAGGAGAACCTCCCCATAAGAATGTTGGAAGAGATGGATGGATACCTTAAGGAAGTGAGCTGGTATTGCTAAAACTTGCTTTGTAGCTACCCTATTTCACTTTAGATTTTGATTGTAGGCCCTTTTAGCTTGCAAATGACACCAAAAGAGTACCTATATACTTATGAGTTGATCCTTCAAACAATTGGATCAAAATAGACTACTTTGCAAATACCTAATCTCACAAAACTTGCTATTTTGGTCTAGACACCTGCTGGTTCTTTTGCTCAGTGCTCACAGTAAAGTATCAATTAATCAAATCCCTTTTGCGGGAATTTGATTAGCTTAGATAGCTAATGATTACAAGTGAAATCATCTAAACTAACAAACTATGCACTGAGAAAAAAATTTAGCTATCCAAGGCTTACCCTCGACCTTTTAGGGACTGAGTAGTAATTGACCAGAGAGCACATCGGCACAGATTTATCCCAATTAGCTGAAGTAAATGTAATGAAAATATGGTAGCATAAAATAGACTTTGAGTTGGTTCAAACAAGCTATAGATCATGCAAAATTATGGAGAAATCACTGAGATATGGTCATGCAAAGTTCATTGTTCTGAGTTGTCATAGTAGAGAAATAGAGAGAGATGATCAATGAAGTATATCTATTATGGCACATGATTTTACAAGATCATTGGCATTATGATGATGCCTAATGATAGAGGAATGCATAGGCTATGATATAGGCTACTCAACTCTTGCAAATGATCTATGGAAGACCTCTCAATGAGGCCACTCAACCATGCCTTTTACAAGCTTCTTTTGTAAGGATTTTCTTCAAATTTGAATTTGAATTTCAAATTGGGCTCCACCTTAAAGTGATTTGTCTAAATGAGGGGATATTCTCTCATGAAAACTCATAGCTCATACTTCTCCTAACTCCACAAATATTTTGGCTTTACAAGATTCTTAATGATTTAAGCATTTACAAATGGTAAATGATCCAATGTTACAAGCAATGATTCACATGCTTCATCAAGTGGTTGCATATTTTTTCCTTCCATGCCTAGCCAAGTGTGAAGGCTTGGACATTTGCAACAACAGTTTCCTTAGCCTGAGCTAGCTCTACCATTTTCATGCACATTTTTGTCCGTTCAATCTCTATATCTGCTCTAGGGTAACTCTTGTCTAAGTTTGCAGTTGTTGGCCCTTCTTGAAGTCGAGCCTGGTAGGCCTTGAACATCATGTCCAAGTCTTCTAGGGTTGGATCTGTAAGAACACACCCTCATTGTGGTTTATTTACAATGAGTGGTGGGGTAGAATGAGGTGGAGTGGATGGAGGTTTGGCATGCGAGGGGATTTGAGATGCAATGTCTTCTATTTTTGTTTTTGCATCTTTTAGGCTTTCTTCTAGTTCATATATCTTTTGATTCCACTTGAGATTGGTTCTCTCCCTAGTATCCTTCCATGTTCTTGTTTTCCTCTTACGAGGCTTTCCTGACTCACCTGATTCTGATTGTTCATCTGGTTTATCCTATTTCAATGCTTGTGCCCTAGTAACGACCTGTACAAGAGTCACATTACCAGAACTTAAACTGGAATCCACCACTAAGCCTACCACATTAAATGGTGTAACCTTGGGTACACTAGAGGGATTCCTAGGACATTCTCTTGAGAGGTGTTCTTCGCCGCACTCAAGACAAAAGCCTTGTATTGTGATGTTTTGTCCTTGTCCCGAAGTTGATGGGTGTGGAAATTCATGAATGAAATGGTCGCCCTAACAACTAAAACATGGTCCTCTGGGGGCTTGTGGTCTTACTTGTCTCAATTGGGGCGTGGGGTTGGGATTCGTATACATGACATTGGAGTATTCTGGCTCCAAATTTTGTTCCACAAGTGGTGTCTTGTATTGATAGGAATAAGCCTCACTATGCTCTAGTGACTCTCTGTAATAAGTTTGTCGACTTTCTTCATGGGAGAAGTCTGAACTATGAGCATCAAAGTCATTTTTTGAGATCAAAGGGGTCAATGGCACCAATGCTCTATTAAGGTTCTCCTCAACCACTGCATACTTAACTGGAATCACATTGGCATGAGCTGATCGTTAGTTTCCTAGGACTGGTTGTGGCCTATATGGTGCCTGATATTGTTGTTGTGGCCTATAATATGGTTGTTGGTATTGATTCTGATACCTACCCTACTAGTAAGGTTGCTAAAGATTTTGTATAACACCCTACCTATTGTATGGACAATCTTGAGCCGTGTGGTTTGTGTACTTTCTCTCAATGGTGCAATATGGAGCATTCCTTTCTCTTATGTTCAGGTTTTGCATTCGGCATACCTTAGCCATGTGGTCCGTTTCTAGATCCCAACCATTGCATGCCATGGTTTTTCTCAAGTGGGAGATGAAGTTTCAATCCATTTAGCATGCATTGACTCAGATAAGTAAGGGTATCTTTCCGTATGATAAATCATTCATAGAGGCATCTAGATGAATACTAGAGTTCACAAGCTTCTTATACTCACCCCTTTACTGCAAGACATCTCATAGACAAGAGTTAGAATTGGGACACCTCTTTTGTGTTTCCAATGAATAAAAAGTTTTAGCAATGCGAAGAATGTTTAACTATATGGTAAGAGCTCTTGACAAGCAGCTATTCTTGGTAAGGTGATGGGCTGCTTTGTTGTCCTTGTGAATGCAAGTAATCGATGCTAGGCTCAATATCCTCAAAGTTGATCCATTGGTTGGTGTCTTGTTTCCAGAGATGTTTCCATTTTTTGAAGCCTTTGTTCCATAGCCTCTTGGCATATCGAATGTTCCAAGATTCCACATTCTGAATGCCATGTATCGGAAACCAGATAGAGTCATTTTGTATGACATCAGCCACCCACTTCCAATCTTCTGATTCTTGTGAAGCTTTTGACTTTATTCCAACTCTTCTATATGGAGCACACAAGATTGGAGCCTTTTGGGAAAACCGGGATCACAAAAAACAAAAGGGTCTAAATGTCAAGATTCTTCCACTTTGGGAATCCCACAAAGGACAAAGCGTTCTTGTTTCTAAAGATCAACTTGGCCCATGAAGCCTTTTCATTGCACCAAGCCTTAATAATCAATTTTTCCGCAAGTTTGTTAGCCATGCATCCACTATCTCTTTGGTAAGTGCAGATGGACCACTTGATTTTAGGCACCCCCCTTCTGTTATGGTCGCCCATCCAAAGGAAGTTTCTACAAATACTTTCTAGTTTGGACAGCTCTTGCTCTTTTTTTTTTAAATAAAGGGAAGTTCAGCCTTAGCCTACTCTCCTGGACTTGAATTAATTAAAAAAAAAGTACAAGAGAAGGGGACTAGTGCCCAGGGGATCCCCTGAATCCCACATAGCAGGGGTAGCTTTTACAGAGTGTAGATGCCATTACAAAGAAGGTTAATCACCCTCTCATCACCCTCATGCAGGGCCCACTTGGGTTTAAGTTTTTTGTTGATCAAAAGGATCACTTGATGATGCCTCAAAGGGGGGGATTTCTTACAATTAGCGATCCTTTTTCCAAGGGAATTTCTCTATCGACCACTCTTTGGGGGAGTCAGCAAAGTTAAGCGCACATCTTTCCCACCAGATCTTCCATAAGACCTCCCCCCTGATGGCATTCCAGAGAGTCATGGAGCAACCAATCGCTTCTCCCAGTAGAGCTTGCTTCCAACTGATATGTTTTTGTAGTTTAATTTTCCTTCGGACAATCTGCCAGAGCCTGTTGCAGTTGGGACAAGTAAAGAAGATGTGAGAAACATCTTCGATGGACCGATAACAACGTTTGCACCAGGGAAGAATCCCACAAATTTTGTTAGCCTTAAGGTTGGTCTAGATTCCACGATGAAGAATTTTCCATAGGAGGACCGACTTTTTGATTTTAATGAGGGGGTGCGTGATAGCCATGAACTTCACGTCCCACTGAAGCCGTGTCCACGACAGGCACCACTCCTTGTTGAGTTTAACTTGATAGTCAGTGGTTTCTTTGATGTTCGAGATTTTTGATAGCCAATTACCATTGTGCCATTTGAGACCAAGCAAGCTCGGCGTGTCGTGCCCCATGATAAGGCAAACTTTAGAGCAGTCCCAGGCAAGACATCTGCTTTGCAAAGTATTCCATTCTTCATAGGAAATGTTGACGCTAGGGTCAATATCCTTGAAGTTGATCCACTGGTTGGTGTCTTGTTTCCAGAGATGTTTCCATTTTTTGAAGCCTTTGTTCCATAGCCTCTTGGCATTACGAATGTTCCAAGATTCCATGATCCAAATGCCATGGATCGGAAACCAAATAGAGTCATTTTTTCTAATATCAGTTGCCCACTTCCAATCTTCACTTATTCTTGTGAAGCTTTTGACTTTACTCTAACTCTTCCAAAGGGAGCACACCAAATTTGAGCCCTTCGAGAATATCAAGATCGGGAAAAAAAAAGGGTCAGAATGTCAAGATTCTTCCAATTTGGGAATCCCACGAAAGCCAATGCATTCTTGTTTCTGAAGATCAACTTGGCCCATGAGGCCTCCGCATTGCACCATGCCTTAATCATCCATTTTGCCGCAAGTTTGTTAGCCATGCATCCGATGTCTAGAATGCCAAGGCCCCCACTACATTTTTGGCTTGTGTAGATGGACCACTTGATTTTAGGCACCCCCCTCTTATTGTGGTCGCCCGTCCAAAGAAACTTTCTGCAAATACTTACCAGTTTGGAAAACTCTTCCTCTTTCGGTCTCCAACAACAGAGGAGGTAAATGGTCGATGATATGAGGAATGTGTTGATAACCATAGCGTGACTAGGAAGATTGATTTGCATACCTCTCCACGAGTTTAGCTTGTTTTTTAGTTTGGCCAGCACCCAATTCCTTTGCTTCTCCATCGAGATACCAAACCCCAAAGGAATCCCAAGAAGTCGGAAAATTTGGCCATGCGTAATGATTTGATAGCCATGATCAATGAGAAGGTTGGACTGGATCCCCCCAATAGCTCGAAAAGTGGTCTTACAATGGTTAATTTTGGATCCAAATGCTTTGTAGAAGGTATCCTGGCACCTCCAAAACTTCTCTAGGCTGGTACTATCGTTGTGGACAAACACATTCATATCATCCGCAAAAAGTCTCATGGTGATCTGGCCATGGTCATGAGGCAATCAAAGGCCCTTGATATTACCAACTTCCACCTATTGTTCCACTAGTCGGCTAAACCCTTCCGTGGAAATGGCAAAGAGAAGGGGAGACAAAGGGCACCCTTGTCTAATCGATCTTCTAAGCTTGATCACCTTTGAAAGTTGGTCATTAACATTAATTTATCCCATAAGGGTCAAGATCATCTTGGTGAATTTCTTACTACGTCCGAGATCTTTAAGCGACTGTAGAATATGCTCCCATTCGAGCCTATCGCTTTATCAAAATCAATCTTGAGGAAGACCACATCTTTTCTTGACTCATTTGCGAAGTCGAGACCTTCTGGGATATCAATAATGGCTTCCAAAATTGATCTGCCTTTGACAAAACCTTTTTGGTCCTTGCTTAGTCACGCTCTCAAATGGGTAGAAAGTCTATTGGCAATGACTTTGGCAATGATCTTGTATCCCGTTTGGAGCATCGTAATCGGACGCTAGTTCTCAATTCTATTCTTTTCCCCTTTCTTCTGTATTAACTTGATAATGCCATTGTTGAGACAAGTCGAAAGCACACCAAACTCGAGCATGTCTTGCTAGTCTAGCCAAAGAGGGGTGGCAACCACCAACTTGAAGGACATTAGTGAGCCCGTCTCGCCCGCGGCTTTTACCAGAAGGGAGGGCATCAATGACTTCAATGATTTCTGCTTTCGAGATAGGGGCATCAAGCAGGGAATGAAGGTTGTGTGCCAGATCCTATGAGAGGAAGCCCTAGATAGGGCAGCCATGCAATCCCGTCTATGGGGGGAGAGGGGGGTCAAGATCCCCAGGAGTCTTGTAAAGTTCCCTTCAATGATTCCGATATTATCTTCTTCTGTACTGCATACATCGCGGTTTGAGTCTAGCAATAGAAGGATTGATTCTATGTTTTGTTTCCTTTTAAGGATGCAACACATCTCTTTGGTGGGTTTGTCGGCTTTGCCAGCCCACCACTCCTCGAAGAAAATTTTCAAATTTTTCCTTTGCCAATTTCTTCCTCGTATCTCAGTAGCATTTTTGTAGACCTTTCTAGGATTGAGTTTTTCCTTTGTTCACTTCCTTCTCAAGTCTCTAGAGTCTATGATAAAGAGCTTCTCTACGTGCCCGCCGGACAGTCTCGATCATCTTCGTGGTTCTAATCATGCTCTACCGTGACTTTTCGACTGCACGTCTCCACCAGTTGGTTGGGGATGAGCCGGAGGCGAACACCTCCTTCCATACTTCAACAATTTCTTGATGGATAGAGGTGAGGGAGAAGGAAGTGTGGTGCAAGCATGGAGCCAAGGAGCCTTACAGAATTTGGTGAAAGGTTGGAAAGCGATTATGATCGGGTAGTGATCAAAGATAGCAAGGTCAGCGCATTGTGATAGGGAAGGGTGGCCCCACTGATGGATCAAGTTCTGAGCAATGTAGCATCTATCTAGTCTAGCTTTCCCCAGGTCCTCGCCCACTTGGAGATTCGAGCACGAAAAGCTATTTGAATCTTTGAATTCGACCAAATCCAAGTGAAGTTTTGTGTTGTCCCACGTTTCTTTCTCCCAACTGTCAATGACCCGGCCCTTTCCATTCCATCTGTCCATAGGGTCCTCCACCATATTAAAGTCACCACAAATGGCATACATAGAAACTAAAGTAAACCAAACAAGGGCACCAAAGGAAACAGCAACCCATCGATGGCTCTCGTCTTCAATGGAGCCTGCAAGATTTTTGAGCCAGAATTGATTAATATCGATTACCGTCCCACGGGACCCCGTGGGTGCGATGTTGAAATCCAAACATGGGTCGGTGAGACATGTCTAAGACGTTTCTGGAGGTCTCCTCCATCGATTTTAGTCTCTTGAATACAAATAAATTTTGGGTTTAGCCTAATGTTGTGCAACCATTGACCAATGATGGTCGTTCTTGAGGGGTCAGTCAGCCCTCTAGTGTTTAACGAGATGATGATCATTGTCGTAGGTTACCCTCTTTGCGGGAGGGGGCCTTATCCTTTCTCTTCTTGGATTCATCTTTCTTTTTCGATGGGACGGGGTCCCGACTTAGCAATTTGTTCGAAATAGTTGATCCAATGATGGAGCTTTGACTATCCATGTTATCTTTGTTATTAGTCGTAAAGCCGTCTTCTTTGCTTGTAGTGTAACCGTCTTGGTAGGTTTCTTTATTGTCAAGGATCTCAAGGGCTTTGTCAGTGGTGTCCACCTCCAATAGGTTCCTACCTAGGTAATCAAGCTCATTGATCTCCTTTTCCAGATTGGAATAAAAGTTGTTTGAGGGGGAATCTGGCATACAGTTTCACTCAGATGTCACCCTAGGGCTTCTTTTCCTTCTTCTTTTGACTTCCATGAACCCATTTGCATCGGCTTCTAGGTTATGGGGGCCCTTGACTTCCTCTTCGTTTGCTCTGTGATTCAGTGTCCTATTGTTGCATTGAGCTTTTCTAGATGCTTCTTTTTTTTTGTTTGCTTTTTTGCCTTAGTGGGCAATCTTTAATCCCATGGCCTTGCTAGCCGCAACGAAAGCATGCATTAGGAAGGTTTCTGTAATTAACATCTTGTTCCCAGACATCACCTTCACCCAAGTCCACTTTAATCTTTGATGGAAGTGGCATGCTGAGATTAGCCTCGACACAGATTTGAGGGTGTCATTGAGCATTGAAAGAGTGCCTCGCACCTTCATAAATGAGACCACCATTGTGCTCCCATGAAGCGAAGGACTTGTCGATTGGAGAAACGATGTCCCACACAAAGTTGTACAAGGAGTACGGCAGGTTAGTGAGCTCGACCCAGAGCGGGTAGCAGAGAGATTTTGATTTGTTGGGAATGAAATCAAGGGACCATCTGAACAGGCACAGGGTCGCCCGCCTGAGTTACCAAGTTCCAACACTGAGGGCTTAGAATGCCATATCTTCATTCTCAAAGACTAGCAACATATGACACTTACTGACAATCAACTCGCGGGGAACCACTCTTTTTGAAGCCATTGGCACACAGTTTTGTGTGGAGGCCTAGGGCCAAACACTTGGCCAATGAGACATACTTTCTTGAGTTCTTCTTGCTTTGACAGAATTGCAGATCTACTAAGAGAGACCAAGGGGGGATCCACACCCTCAGAGGCCCCAAGAGCAACACAAGATCCCCCTTTCAAAATAGGGGCTAGGTTACCGATCACCCCCTAGGCCAGGGCCAAGTTACTTAACATGAGGGAGGGGGCTACCAAAGCCATGACAAGGACCTTGAAGTGCGCACCGAAGAAGAACTACCGAAAAGACCCCGAGCCACCAAATGAAAAACCTTTGATCCCAACAAAAACTTTTTCGAGGCAAAAGAAAGTTCGAAGGGCCAAAAATTGAAATATAATTTGAGCTATACAACTCTTTCTCTTTAGATCTCCAACAAGAGAGGAAGTAAGTGATCGATGAAATGAGGAACTTGTTGATAACCATTGTGCGACTAGCGAGATTGGTTTGCATACCTCTCCAATAGTTTAACTTGCTTTCGAGTCTAATCGGGACCCAATTCCATCACTGCTCCAACGAGATGCCAAAGCCCAAGGAATCCCAAGGAGCCAAAAGATTTGGCCTTGAGGAATGTTTTAACAGCCATGATCAAAGAGAAGGTCGGGCTGGATCCCGACAATAGCTCTGAAAGCGGTCTTTGAGTGGTTGATTTTGGATCCAAATGCTTCGCAAAAAGTATCCAGGAACCTCCAAAAAGTCTCCAAGTTGATATTATTGTTGTGGACAAATCTTTCATATCATTGGCAAGAAACCTCATGATGATTTGTCCGTGGTCCCGGAGAAATCAGAGGCCTTTGATATTACTTGCAATCATTGAGATATCCATTGCCCTTGAATGAACAAGAATCGAATGCTATAAGAGTGCCCTAATGATCTTTGTAATCCAAAGAGATAATCTAAAAAGAAAATGGATTTCTCACAAACGGCATTATAGGATACTTGACCAGCTTTGTGTCTTCTCTTAACTCTCTTGTACTCTTTCTGATGTTTGTACTATTTCTGATGTTCATTAAGTTTGAGGCCTTTTGTGAAGGGAAAAAAAAAAGAAAAAAGTTGTCCCCCAAAAGCATGTGTACATATGATTTATAATGAGTATGTTAGGGAATCCCCTTCCAATCAAGCTGAGCAGTCCCTTTTCTGCCATAACTCGTATCATCTTTGTCGGTTTACAACAATCTCTTAAAGTCTGTATGCAATCATCGAGGTTTATACCTAACTAATTTCTAGAATATTTATTATAACAAATCCGAAAATGCAAAGATCTTCAAAGTGCAAGGAATACCCATGTGTATGAAGGCCTCCATAGAACAAAAAATACGAAGGGGATTAAAGAAACTTAAAGGGAAAAAAAAAAAAAGTTTTGTTTTTTAATTTTTTAATTTTTTTCTTTTTAAGAGAAAGCCCATCTAGCCAAGCTAACATGCACAGACAAGAAAAAGTAAGTTAACTAGCTGAAGGACGATGGTTCTTTCAACACCTCAACTCCTCTATCATTACAATCTTTATCAATGAAAACTTGTGGACTCTCATAACCATCTGCAATCACTCTCTATGGATAGTACACATGCGCCATTACTTAGTCGCTGGCATCTATCAATAGAAGAAGACAAGAACATGTTAATATGGAAGATAATCTATCACACGATAACATGAATAAATAAAACGTAAATATAAAACTTCTTTCGTGTACGTAATTATCAGAAAAAGGAATCCTCCTCATGCCCTTCAGACTTCGAAGTTTCAATAGGCCTTGCGAATATTGAAAGCTCAAAAGTACAATCGCTTAGGAGCAAGAGTCAATGGAGGAAGTGATGCTTCACTTGTTTTCTTTTCACAAACAAAAGCAGGAGAGTATAGATCTTGCTGAGGTTTCCTCAGATTATGCAGGATCAACCATTATCCATTAAGGATCAACCAGGAAAATATAGATCTTATTGAGCTTTACTCTCATTATGCAGGATTAACCATTAACCATTAAGGATATTCAACTAGGAAAGTATAGATCTTATTGAGCTTTACTCTGATTATGCAGGATCAACCAGTATCCATTAACGATCACCCAAGAAAGTACAGATTTTATTGAGCTTTACTCTGATTATGTAGGATCAACCATTAACCATTAAGAATCACCCAGAAAAGTATAGATCTTTGCTTCTATAAGTGGAATTTTGCTTAACCAAGGTGCCCTGAAACTTTACTTGTAAGAGTCTCTGAAGATTAATTATATTCTATCTGTTCTTGACGATTTTGGACCATAGTGACTCATTCTAGAATCAAATGGTATAGTGTTATATATCATTGGAAAGCTCTTGATGACTACTTTTCAATGGTCCAATAATATGTTTGCTTATCTTTGATTTTGAATAACAATAATCTTTATCTTTTGAGCTAGAAGTTTTTTCTTAGAAGTTTGGAGATGAATGGTTCAAACTCTAGATATGTAGAGATGTAAATCTCTACAACATTTGCCCCCTACTAAACCTGCACATCATCCTCGATGAGCCAATCCTGTAATCAACTTTTCAAAAAGAAACTAGCATTTCATGGGAGCATTGAATCTTGAAACCATCTTTCAAGTGCATGGGAAGATAAGTATTGTGCCTATGCAAGGCCGTATAATGTAGCCCTATCAATTGCATACTTTGGAAATGAATGGAAAAAGATATGGTGCAAATATTAGGGTAAAATGCATTTGATGATCAAGCTTGTGTGCTCACTCACATACATATCAATGTGCATATACATCAATCCTTACAATCACTCAAAGAGCATAGGGAATCTCAATACATGACTCGATGCAAGGTCGTGTAGTGAGACCCTATCATGCTTATTTTAAGTGCATTTTGCAAATAATCATGGTGCAAAAGAGGTAAGACGATGTCCACGATGAGGTACTTAAGAATTTTTTATGTCTGTTTCTAAATTGGATGTTTTTTTAACAAGTGCAAGTAGATTGTGCAAGCTAAAGAAGTAAACATATGTGTATACATATTGGTTTATGCATAGTGTAAATGCAAAATAGACTCTATATGGTGCATATAATGGAGAGTAGAAAAAGAAGACTAAAAATGCATTAAACTCAACACTCAAGTCTCACTTCTTAATCAAAAAAATCTCTCAAATCACTCAAACTCTATAGATTTGCTCTATCTTCATAGAAAGATTTGTGAAGAAGTTCCTCCAAGAATTTTTCCTATTTCATAGAATCATCAAGCATTAGTAGCAAAACAATACATTTTATTACATAGCTTCCTCACTATAGGTTCTCTCATAAAGTCCTAGAGAAAATTTGTTTGCACAAAAACCCTTCATAGATCATCTTTGGTACCTGTTCGTCATGGATCAACTTCAAAATTTTCTTTTCTGCATAGATAAACATTAAGAAGATTTTGATGAATTTTTCATTTTTTTGTTCGATTTGTTTGATAATATCTTCCATCATTTGTTTTTCTTTTTCTTTAAGTTTTTGTTAATTAGTTTTTTTCTCATCCTCATCAATTTCTTGTTTGATATTCTCATATCCAGTTAGACTTTTCTCTTGATTGTTCAAATCATGGCTCAATTTAGCTCTCAAATTTTAAACCTTTTCTTGATCAAATAATTTGTCATTTTTGAGGAACTTTGGATCATGTACTACATAGTATTCATCATGTTTCTTTTCAATTATAATGACTTTTCATATTCTTGCTCATCCTCTTCCAATCTTTCTTACAAAATTTGTTCAGCTTTTTGTTTATGCAACTTGATTTGTTCACTTCTCTTTTCTTCAAAAAGTTTAACTTAGTTATCAATTGATATCATATTTTCTTGTTTAGAAGATTTCTTATCATCATATCTCTTTGGTCTCCATTGTTTTCTAAATGATTTTGCCTTACATTTTTTTTGGGCAAAATATTCTTTAATTCCACCTCTTCTTAAGTTCAGGCATAAAGGTAAATGATTATGATAATCACATATTTTTCGTTCCATTTCAAGTATCAACTTTTTTCTACATGCATTCTCATATGCAATATAGTTTTCATATATATATATGACTGACTTGATCACACCAAAAACATCTAATAGTTGGATTATGGACTCTATTTGTTCTTCTATGTAAATTGCTAGGAGTGAATCTTCTATGGTCGAGTAAAGGGTTTTGTTCAATAGAATGTGTAGATATATTTTGAACTTGAACTTTATGATCAGATTTACAGTTACATAATGCAATTTCCTTTACTTGATTCGATAGAATATCAATACTTTCTTTCACACTTGAGATGTCATAGCTAATAGTTTCTAATGTTGTAATTTCTCTCACATGATTCGATAGATCATCCATATTATCTTTCAAACTTGAAAGTTTAAAGTGAATAGTTCCTTATAAATTACCAAACTCTTGATTAAATCGTGTAAGTAATGATTTAATAACGTCACTAACTTCTTTCAGAATTGGAGCCATCTTTATGATACATGAAGTTAATAAGTCGATCTTTGAGTAACTTTTTTCATCCACGGATGCAATTATTCATGACTCCATATCTTTAAATTGCTCATCATATTTTGGAAACTTCTTTTTAATCAATGCTTCCACACTAGAATCTATGTCTTGTGTGGTGTGTTTTGCAACATCCTTTTTGCCCATCGTTCATTGTTCAAGCTACCGCTCCCAAGGAAGTAGAGGCTACCACAACTTCATAATGCACATATATACAATGCAAAACAATGTAAATTTATGCACCTGAGATGCTGCACCATTTCTTCATGCCAGGTTCAAGTGTCGAGAAGATGGCACATGGTGGATCATTTCACATGCGGGGTGCTTGAAGCAGCTCAGGTGATCGAATGGAGACTTGAAGAGAATGTAAAAACTCAAGAAAATTGATAAGATCAATCACACAATATATCATCATATGGAGGAAAGAAATTGATTCATAATAAGAAGTGTTCATACAATTGTCATGAAAATAGTGAATAAGTTACAAGTTACCAATACATAATTGATCATAAAGTTCATCAATGCTTCATCATTTGTGTAAAGCCTCCTCCAAGCATGTGTGTAGAGCCTACTCCAAGCATGTGAGAAAAGTGACCACCAAATTTTAGAGATAGCCTCTGCCTTGTTCTTCCTTCAATCCTCTAATGTCTTCATCTCCTCCAAACTTCAATGCTAGCTAGAAGTCTCCAAGATTGCCTCTTCAATTGGCGATGAGAAGATGAGATGATTACAATGAGCCAAGCCTTGTTTATATAGCTTTAGAGCCTCCATGTAAAAGCACCCTTGAAAAGCTAAAAGCTTGTGCATAAAGCATTTGATTGTTTCTTCTAAAAGCAATAAAGCAAAAGTACATCATCATCGAAACCTCACGCTAAATTTAGCGATGGCAAAAAACGCGCCAAAAATTTCACGATGTTGCTTTCCAAAATTAAATCTACTCATGCTACATTGATTGAGGATTCAACCCACGTCATTTCTTTGAGTGGCACTTGGCTTAACCAAGGTTCCATCAAACTTTACTATGAAATTATACAAATGAGGTTATATTTTAGCTATTTTGGCTGCTTTTGGACCATAGTGACTCATTCTAGAACCAAATGGTATAGTGTTATATATCGTTGGAAAGCTCTTGATGAGTATGTTTCAATGGTCCAATAATATTTTCTTTATCTTTGACCAAATTTTGACTAAGAATGATCTTTATCTTTTGAGTTGGAAGTCTTTCTTAGAGGTTTGGAGATGGATGGATCAAACTCTAGATATGTAGAGATGTAAATCTCTACGACAATGCTTGCACCAATCAAGGGCCCTACATATTTTTTAAATTTTGGCATTGGTC